>JAZGTH010000060.1:9777500-10162500 GCA_036877525.1 Chromobotia macracanthus
CCACTATGTTTCTCTTTGTCTGGACCCTCTAAACAACACAGTATGCATAGAGTCTGTTTGGTATTAGGCTACAGTATGGCACTATTTCTGTGTTTATTAACGCAAGGTTATAAATAATCTCATTTTAGCAGTGAACATTAAACAGGGCACGTGGGTGATAACTTCATTAATTTCAGGGGATTTATTATTGTTAGCAGAGTCCAGGTGTAGCTCTGATCTGCAACTGCAACTGTGAGTGAGCTGCTTAGCTGAAGACCACAGAGGTAATAAACCAAATTACACAATAAATCCTTCCCAGGAGACCTGCAAAATGTTCACATTGCTGTCAGTGTCGATTTAGAGAGAGAGAGAGTGTGTGATAGAAGTGACATTTTTACACAGATTTTGAGTATCTGACATTTAGTAACTGGTGATTTATTGTATCTGTTGAGTTAGGAGCTTGTAAACAGTTGATATGAATTGAATGTGAGGTGAATCCAGTGTCTTTAAAGGGACAGTTCATCCAATAATGAAAATTCAGACTCATCATTTAAACCCTCATGTCATTCCAAACCTGTATGACTTTTTGCTCTGTGGAACACAGAAGAAGATATTTTGAGAAATGTATCAAGGGTTTTGTGTCAATACAACATATAACAATCAGTGCCACTGTTGGTTACTAACATACTTCACAATATCTTCTTTTATGTTCCTCAAAAGAAAATGGGTGAAGTGTCCCTTTAAAAAAACATTTCAGACTTTGCCATTAGAACAAATCTTTCACGCACAGTATTAAACTTTGACACGTAACTCCACTGTACTGTGGGCACTAACACCTCAGATCTGCTTCTGCTGCTTGTAATGTTTTTTATGTACTTGTACTATTATACACACAATATCAGAGAGATTTTAGACTCTTTTGAAGATTAAAGATTTACAGCCTTTTATAATGGTCTTTCTCCTCTTCTGTACATTATCTTCTCAGAAAGAGAGAAGATGTCTTTCTCCTCTTCTGTACATTATCTTCTACTCCAGTAGACAGACTTTGTTGGATCAGGTCATGGATGGAGATGTCAGGTGGACGATGACTCAGAAGAGAAATCCATCCATTTGTTCCTGACTAACAGACCCTCCTGAGGTGAGAGGGAGGTGTGAAGCTCTCCTCACACAGCTGCTTCTCTGACTTTACACCGAAACATCCAGCCATCAGAAAACAGCAGATGGTTTAGCTCCTGCCATTCAGCTGTTTGAAGGCACTTTGAGTGGGTGAGTGTTGAACAGTCAGGAATAACGATGGTTCATGAGTCACACTGTTGGTTTGTAGATCATCTCCTCAACTGTGTCATAGAAGCAAATGTTCCTTACAGTGACCTCTAGTGTCTGCATGCTTTAGTCTGTCACGTGACTGCACCTCTACAACAGCTGCATGTTTCTGTCACTCTTACACTGCAGCCTCGTGTTGTCATTCAAGGAAGGACTCCTGTGAATGAAAAGTGCTCTGCTCGAGACAGAATTTAACAGGATGAAAACAGACAGCTGAGCTCAAGCATTTTTTAGTGGGACATTGACAGTAATCGCACACAAGCGTGACAACCAGAAGTTAATTTCGATATTTTAACATTTTTAATTAGCATTTAATGTATGTGTATAACAGCTGTCTCATCCAATCCGAATTTAAAGCTGGAACTACCTGTTTTATAAAGAATATATATATATATATTCATATATTTTCATCTATTGTTCTTTTGTCAGATTACACAAGTGTCGCCTACATTTACATTTTCTCCAGTTGTGTTATATTGAGAGTGAGTTGATGGAGTTTAATTTGTTGAACTTCTGTAATCTGTGTGGGAAATGATTAGTCCTCAGGTTTTTCCTGATGCTGGACGTGTGAAATGGATTTTATTTGGTGTTTCCTGTAGCAGCAGGTGTTGAAGTTGGCAGGTTTCAGTATTCCTCTGGAGTTTCTCAGTGTTTCTGTCAGTCTCTGAGGACTTTTGCTATACAACCCTCTGCAGGGGCCAGCGTTGCAAATTTGATTGTGGTATGTGAAAATGACTGATGTTTGTGCTCTAATGAATGTATTTCTGAGTCTGATGTACAAATCTATTTCATTACGAGGAAGCGGCTCAGTTAAAGAATGTTTATGGATGTTGTTTGGTCTCTCAGAAGCAGAAATATTTTATACCTGTTGCTTTTGAAGTTGTTTAGGTGTTTTAGGTAAAGTTGGTAACATCATTTTAAACCTTTCCAAGCTTTTCAACCCCTCATTATTTTAATATGTATGTGTGTTTTTGGTGAAATTTAATTGATTTTTTTTGCATTAGCTGCAATGAGAAAATTAGGAAGATTGAACTTTATTGTCATGAAAATATCTCAGTTCTCCTAACAAAGTCTTTTACTTTAAGCAAAACATCATTTGTTCTTGTTGAGTTTTGTTGTGAGTGAAATATGATTGGATGTTTTTGGCAGGTTTAGTTTTTGAAAGTAAAATGATGAAGTCTTCATTTGAAGATAAGAACAGCAGTAAATGTTTCTTCTTGTTTAAAAGTTTAAAACCTTTTTTTAGAAAATGTAATTATATGAGTCTATAACAGCATCTATTTGAGTGAAACTTTGTTAAAAACATTTGAAGTTGATTTTATTTGTTTTAGTCAAAACAGTGTCACAAGGGACTCAAAAATGCTGATCTTACAGTGTGTTCAGCTGAATGAAAGAGAAAAAACATCAGCACACAAAACTACACAGAGCTGTTTCTGTTTTTATAATTCTGTTTGCTTAGTTACCATTTTTATGACATTTTGTGGACTCTGTTTGTTTTGTAGACTCCAGCGTTTACCTTCCTGATAGGTAGTCTCTGTTAATGAAGAGTCCGATATATTTAACTATTGACTTCTGTTTTAGCTTCAGTACTCGGGCTGGTTTTAATGGAATAGTGGTCCATTCATCTTCATGCAGTCTGTGCAGAGGACTTGTGCCAGATTCGAACCGTCCTGAAGCCCAGTCACCTGCAGCAGCACGAGGGCCCGTGGGGCGGGTGTTTGGGGTTAAAATGGGTTGGGTTATGGAAGCATGGCTGTCACCTCTTGTACAGGTGCATATGTTGACATATGTCAGATGCGTTTGGGTGCCTGAATCAATTAGCTTCTCTGGTGTCCAGCAGGGAGGACAAATTAGCAAAGTGTTTTGCTTAAACAAATGGCCTTGGTGCCATTTTTCCAAGGGGAGCCTGGATTGTAGGAATGTGCAGTCTCATCATTCTTAGAAACAAGTTGTTGTTGAATTGTCTGTTGTCGATGCATTTGTACACGTTAACAAGCCTTGAGTCCAGACCTTCCTGCAGTGGCCACACACTGAGTTATTGAACAGTGTGATATATTTATTATCACCAACTGTCGTTCCATCTTGATGGTTTATATACATGTTCTGCGTGATAAAGTGTCTCCTGATTGTGTTGAACTCTTTAAGCATGTTCTGGGATATTCAGCAGGACAGGTGAAGTTGTTTTCTGCACTGCATTCTTCGGTGCTGTTTGCAAAGGTGGCCAGATTTGCTCATATTTTCTTTAGAAATGTCTTTATCTTTGATGTTTTTAAGCATGAAGCAAAGCAGATCCTGCATTGGGCAAATATCTGTCATAATATCTTATTGTTTCTGGTGCAAATGGGAAACACTTATTTTATTTATGGAACCGCCCGTCTCTCAGGGACACTGAGTTTCGGCAAACATTGATAACGTCTGCTGCCAAACAGCTCCATTAACCACAGAACACAAGCAAAACATTCTGTCTCTGTGAGGCGTTCGCTCTCCTGCGATATCGCGCTGCGCTAGTGCTTTCCCTGATTGTTTTTGACAAATGTTTTCCTCTCTTTTCTCATTTGTTGTGAAAGCCGGTTGCTTGATGACCAGCTCTGATAAGTTGTTGTGATGTTCAGGTGAATCTCACTGAAATATATTTAGGGAAAAAAAAATAAAATTTTGCATAAAGTTTGAAGCCTAACAATTTTAGATCCATTAAAGTTTTTTGCATTGTAATTTTTATGACACAATCATTAAATTCATGACTTTGAATGTTAAATTTTTGTTCAAATGGTACCAGTGTTTCAAAATGTTTATACACTATATCATGAATTTTGATTTTGCATTATGGTTGTGAGAAAAGGGGCTGGGATGCTAATTAAAATATTGTCCCAATGCAGTTTTAATTCTGTTAAGTGAAATTTCTGGGACATTTCTTTTAATTTTGTGTAAAATGTGATCTGGATGTTTTCTTGACACACGTTTTATTAGATTCACCAATGAAAACCATTCACGTCACTACTTTAAACCTGGACACGCTGTCACTGTGACAGTACAGCCAGCAGCCCTCAGCTTTGTGTAAAAGTAAGAACATTTTCAGTCATCAGTTCAGATTTGGGGGGATGTGAGATTGTCTCTAAGTGTCTTGAAGTTGTATCTGGTAGGTGAGTTCTGAAAACATCGCTTTGCTGTTTTCTCGTCTTTCAAAGGAAACAGTGTAATTGAGCTTCACAAGGACGCTGGGAGTGGAGTTCTCTTCCTGTTACCTTTCCAGTGTAATCAAATCATGGATTTGGTTTCAGAATGCCGCAGTAGCAGCAGAGAGGAAATTCTGTTCAGCGGGCCTGTTTATTTGACTTCTGCCACTCTGTGGCATGAAAGCTGGCCTTTTCCTGGCGCACTGTAATGTGACATGAACCAGAGGCCTGTGGAGGCCAGAGTCTCTTGAAAATGTGTTGTAATTAAAATTGATCTGTCTAATTACGGAACAAGACTTGTATGATTTTCCCCGGGCCAGAAATCTGTCTCTGTAGTCATTGGCACTGATCTCATGTGCTGTAATATGGTACGTTATTATGAATTTGTTTATGTTTTCATTTTATTTTTGCATAACATTTATTTTTATGTTGTATATCATTATGAGGGATCGGTCGTTTTTTTTCACCTCAAAAGGAAGTTCACCCAAAACTTTGGTCATTTACTCAAAGAACACGATCATGTCACTTCCATCCGGCATCACGACCAGGTGCAGTCAGGCTCCAAATCCTGCATTATATAACCTATAAAAATCAGGGTTTTAAATGACACAAACGTTGATAAATGATGACAGTTTGGGTGAACAAACACATTAATGTCTTTCCATTTTAAAAGGACTTCAGATTGACTACATGCTGGTCAATATTACAGTTTTAGAAAGTGTTAAAGCTGTTTTTTAAGAAGAAAACAAGAAGAGTTGGTCAGAGGCCAGCTGTCACTCACCATCATCAGCCCCTCCCTAACATCTGTGTTTATGTTTTAAAATCACTCTCCTGTTTTCTTTTCACTTTTTTCAGAGAAACTATAAACGATAACATGGAGATGCCTAAAAACACTCGTATGAATACCGCTGTAGTTTGATAAGTCAGGCATCTGAGAAATGGTAAAACAGTCCTTCGTCTGCTGAAGTAAACTGTCAACACACTCACCCTCGAGCTGCTGGAAAACCACCACACAGATCTCAGTGTTCCTGGAGTCTCGCACCGTCCCGAACGGAATAACCGCTCCAGCTTCAGCTTCTAGTCCCGCAGCTTTGATCAACATGTAAAATTAGAGCAATTACTAAAATTAATCTGAAATTTTGCAGAAGACATGTTTGTGAGCCAGACTTTTCAAACGGTACGGAAAAACCTTTCCTAACCCCTCTCCCTGAAAAGAGAGCTTTACTGTAAGACTTTTAAGGGATCAAGAGTTTTCTCTTTGGGCCAAATTCAATCAAAACTAACGTTACCTTAAAATGGGTTTATGTGCATTCAGGGAAACAAATGATTTTAAAACATAATTTTAAATAATTTTTTCCAGGATTTCCTGGATGTAGATTAAGTGGAATCAGCCAGTAAAAGTCTGTGTCTGCTTTAAACAATCGTTGTTTGTGACACGTCAGAATACAAAGTTTATCAGAATGCGGTTCTTTATTTTATATATATATATATATATATATATATATATATATATATATAACCTTCTGGTTTCGGAGATGGGAATTTTGGCTTGGGTATGTGCAGAGATTTTGCATACTTGCAGTCATTTTTATCTATTAAAAATGTTTTCTTATGAAAACGGTGGGTTAGACATGGCAGTGGTGTCACTTCTGGTGTGTTGCCAGACCAGAGTGATCTAAATTCAATTCTGGTGGTAAATGGTCCTCGTGTGTCTGCATGTGTGTGGCCGTTCAGCTCACACACTTCACACTCAGATGTAGAAGAAGAGTGTGCTGATAGTTTCTGTTTTTCATTTATTTAAATTACAAACATTTGAAGACTCATTTGAATTCTTATAGTATTGCTGTTGAAGTACAGTATTTCTTCACTTTATTACAGTTAACAATAAAATAATCTGTAATTGTAAAATAATTAAAACAATTGTAACGTAATGACTTCTTTAAAGGCAGAATTCAAATAATATGAAATGGCATTTATTAAATAATTATATATAATAAATCCTGTTAAATAATTTAGTAAATAATCCTATATTTACCTAATCCTCTTAAATATTTATGTATACTAACTGTTGTTTTATGAAATAACTTGACTGGATTTATGATTTAAAATGGATTTATAATTTGTGGTATATTGGACCATATATATAAGCACTTACCCTCATTATTATTATTAAGTAGCACATTTCACCACATTTCATAATCATTTAGCTGGATGTCTGAAATCTTATATAAAGGCAATTATGTTAATGAGAATTATGTTTTTGTAAGATGTTTGACATGCATTCATGAATTCTGTTTTGTGACTTCATTAAGAAACCGTGTCACACTGCTACAGTGAGTTATGAATCTGTTCCTGGACTGTTGCTCTTGTTTGTGTATCAGTTCTCATAACCTGCCACCGTCACACAGACTCTAGCTGTGGCTACTTCAGCTTTATCTGTTGTTTTGAGATGATGCATTTTTTTCCATGTTTACACTGTGGACAAGGCCGTTTTCAGTCATATTCAAACACTTAAATCCTCCTGTGCAAGATGAGAAACAGTAGGACAAAAGAGACTGAAACTCCTCTCTCAAAATAAGAGCTTTATCAGTTTCTACAAGGTCTTCAGGCTGCATGTGTCACTCATTTAAAATGCACTGATGTTAAAAACACTTTGGGTGTTTGTTGGGCTGATGTCTGTGTTTTTTAGAGGTCTTTGCTGAATCTTGTGTTTCTCTGCAGCTCCATCAGGCGGCTCAGAGGGTCATCTCACCAGAGGACATCATCATCCTCACCAGGAAGGAAAAGCTAAACACAGAGGCATGGTGTTTTTTGAGTTTCATGATGGTTGATGAGTTTCATTGTTTATGGGTTCTGTGATGTTTGCTTTGAAAGCCAGAATTAGGGCCGAATGATATTCGAGCTTATAAAACATCTCTTTTTATGCATTATCTCTGAAATGACTTAAAAAAATCTGTAAATCTGTCATTTCAATGGCCATTTTTTCCAAATATATTTAAAATGTTTCATGAACAAAAAAATCAGCTCTGACAAGGATAGAATTTCTTGATTATTACAAAAAGAAACAAAATCAGGGTTTTTTTATGAGATGGCTAGAGATCATTTAGACAATTTGATTTAATGTTTCTCCATTTAGTGTGACCCTGACAGAAAATCCTTTAGATATACTTCAGAGAGTCCTGAAGTACCTGCAGTTCATTACAAATGCAAAATTCTTAAAACCATCAACGACAAAGATCCTCTGGATTCAGGTATCAGACTGCAAGTAAATTCTATTTTAAATCAAGATTTAAAATACGCTATAATATAATATACAGGTTTTATACGTTATAAATTGATATACTGACTGCTATTGGCCATTTTACATTTTGCAGCTTTAGTTTTCTTTATGAATGTTTATAAAACGTTAAAAAGATGTTTTTTCTAATCAGTAGCATTTTACCGTTTAGTCGTTGCCTTAAATGGCGAAGGATCTGTAATGAGCGAGTCAAACGAGGTAATTTTGTACGCCACAGTCAATCAGCCAGAGTCATTACCAGAATGCCAGCGGAAGTTTTGGCATCAGTCAGCTTTAAACAGCGGTCCACTGGCCTCATCAATAGCAGTGAAAGCTGAGCACAGGGAGGAACAGAAGAAACTCTTTTCCATGTAATGTCATGCGGAGAATCATTAGGAGGTTTGCTCCTCATCTAGCGTGTAACTTGAGAGATGAAAGATTTAAACGCAGCATTTAGATTATGCAGTCCCGCAGTCGATTGAGCCGGAGTCTGCGTGTCTGCGCACAAGCTCAGCGATGGCTCGCTCTGTTTAATGTTTTGCTCTTCTGTATGTTGTTTTGCACTTAGGTCGGCTTGGAAAGTTTGAAGTTTGTCTTTGTGACCCGATCCGTGTCGGTCAAAGAGTGATTCAAATGGACCTTTATTGTTCTCTGACTCATATCTTGGTTATTGCTTATGATATAAAATGGGAATAGTTTCAGTGAGGTTAGAGGAACCCTGTTCTGTTCATGAGGCCTGCGGGAGGCAGACAGCCGTGTTTGGTGTGGTCTCTCTCTGGTGTGGTGAAGGCTTTTGGTTCCTTTCCATCCAGCATTCTTGAGGAGACCCCCAGAAGAAAACTAAACTACATATAAGAAACTTCTGTTTAACCACTGTTGTCGTTTTCTTTATCTCAGCAGATTCATAGCATAGGGGAGTTAGATGTTTCATAGCAAGTGAATGTCATTGTAATGATTTTTAGGTCAACGTGACATTTTCAGGTTACTTTCCTACTACATGTTCCTGCTCTCTTTGTAAATGGTTCATCAGTGCACTTATTGTAATAAAAAATTATGTCTTCATAATCAAAATGCTTCAAAATGTATTAACTCGCCTTTAAAACGACTTTTCATCTGACATCATCAGGCCCTTTGGTTTTTAATTAACATTTTAAAACTTGAATACCTTTTTTATATTAGTATTGTTTTTTGTTATGTTTATGTTGCTTTAAGCAAATCAAATTAAGTAGCTTTGTTTAGACTTTAAAACAATATCTTAAACAATATCCAAAATCTTGAGATCCAGTGTGTTTATTTGGTTATATTTGAATGCATGAGTTTATCATTGCAGATGAACTTTTTCTACACATTTCATTCAACTCATTCAACTTGCCCTTCAGTGGCAAGTGAGGGATTCTTTAAAGCCAGAAATACACGATTAATTAGGTTTTTCGACATATTTGTATCAGTTAGAAGTGAGTTTATGCAGGGTGATATTTTTACTGTTTGAATGAATTTCTCTGTTGGCAGAGAAAGTTGCAGTTACAGCCCGATCAGACTGCCAGCACCAGCACACTGAAACCAGCCAATCAGAGCTGCTCTTGAAGTGCCATCAATTCTGTAATCTTCTTTAAACATTTTCTGAGGTTATTTCTGTCATTCACAGCCAGAAGTTACATCACAGAAATCGGTTTAATCAGAGGACTTCCGTTTATTAACATTTTCCTTCTTTTATATTTTCCCACTCTGGAGCTTCAGGCAACATGCTGAGCTGTAACAGCGTCAGATGTGTGTTTACATTTGACTGTGTTGAATGTAGGAGTACCACAGATATAGTGCCATACTCATTCTGTATTATTAATAACTGTTTCTATAACTGAAGGGACAGAAGTGTTCATATCTGGACTTGTTTTCAGTGAGGAATAATGTGTTAAGTGTTTTGAAAGTTTGAAACAGAAGAGTCAGTCTGTTCACACTGTTGGGGAAATCACCACACACATGGTTGTGGTCTGTGCATATTAAGTGTTATACCGAAAATCAACTTTGCATGACATTACGACTCCCCTGTTTCTGATTGGTTCATGAGTGCTGCTACCTGATTGGTCTTTATCTGTAAACCCACCCCCACACTTAATCCTAATCCTAACCGTAGCAGGGGGAAACAAAGGAGCAGTAATTTCACGGGGAGCAAGATTTTGATATTACACTGACACACTATCTTTAAAGGGTGAAATGTCAGATTGTTCTTCAGAGTGGTCAGAGCTTTGGCTGCAGTGCGGGCCGCTCCGCTCTGAGCTGAGATGACTCCGACAAAACACAAAAGCACAAGAGGCCAGTGAGCTGATGTTTCCCCATCCAGAGGTGCTCAGGTGTAAAGAAACAGCCAACAAATGTGAATCTGTCCACGTACAGACACATACAGCAGCAGTGTCAACAAGAGAGCATGTGGTGCAAGATTTCCTGAGCTCCATCAACCAGACGGGCAAATTCTTGTCTCTACTGGAGGATGAGGAGATGGATGAAGTCAAGCAATTGGAGGTGAGGGAGAGTTAAAAGCCTGCACGCCATTAGCTTAGCACACTAGCAAGGATGGATGCTTAGTACACTAGCAAAGGTGCATCTGTGTAGCAGCAGATTCAGAGCACAACCTCTCCAATGAGAATGAAAAAACTGTACTTACAACATTGTCAACATTGATTCATCTTAAAGCTGGTTGGTTTGGTTAATAGTTTTTGAAGAAAATATATTTTAAATCCCTTTGGAGAAGATGAGATTACATGCATTATCCATCAAACTCCCAATCTGAATTTTTCTGTAGTGTATAAACTCTGGAGTTATTGAATCTAGAGTTATTGATTGGCTGATTTATTGGCCAGTAAGCCTCTGCTGGTGGTTGCTGGAATGACACCATTCTGTTGCCAAACGCATGTTTCTCTATTCACAACCATTCAAAAGTAGCCAGTGTATTATCATTTCTTATATGGTTGCCAATATTTCAATATACTGTAGCTGATATTTATTGGTCCCTGAATAGTGTAAATTCACAGAATTATGAGTGGACACATTTCTCCTCAGTTCCTGTAGAACAGAAGTTTGACCTAAACTGATGTTTAAGAACCAGGTGATGCTGAGAACATGATGTTCATTCCACTGAGAAACAAACTGCTGTTTTCAACCCTACCACTAATAACCTTAACATCTCATCTGAATTTCCATTCCACTGATATTAAGTCCCAATATTTTCCTCTGTGCAGGCAGACATACAAATCAGCTCTGGGTGAAACTGGATAGCAGAAGGGTTTTGACCTGTCAGACATCATTCACTCAACAGAAACATTTTCAGCCAGTTGTCAAAAAAGATCATCAGACCAAATTCAGCAAGAATGGACCAATAATAAAACAGTACCAGTGACCCGCTCTCGTGCTTGAAACTTTCGCAGTATGAATTTATGTGGCATTTGTACAGAAGTTGCCATAACATCCTTTTGTTCTCACTCTGCCAAGTGAAAGAAATGGCTGCAGCTAAGAGATGTAATTAAAGCTCTGAAGGGAGCGCTGTGAAGAATTCATGCGTCCCCTCTCAATTGAAAGCAACCCCAGTCAGTTCTGAATGTGGCCAAGAAAGCCTGTGGTTTCCCCCAAAGCTTTGTTCCTACTGAGTGTTTTAATGGGTGTGTTTTAGCTATCAGGAGAACCTTTTGGGAATAAGAAGCCATATCCTTCTGGGCCTCCCACTTCGCCTCAGTCATGAAGTCCTCCAGAGGAGTTTTATGGTTTAACCACACTGTACTGTGTTGCTGTATCTAGTGCCCTTTTTGGCCCACCACAACCCCTCTCGTCTTAATTAACTAGCTGCCTCCCTCAGTGGTTTAGTGTGCATGTGTCTGCTGTTCCTTTACATCTGCTTCATCTACCTGCCTTGTGAGAACATTACAGAGATTAGTGGCAGGCAGAATCAGACTTCAGAACCAGACCCTGTGTTTTCTTATTTCACATAATCACAACATTACTCTGATTAAACAACAGCACAGAATCGTTTTTGTTTCCACTGTACTGTATGTTATATATATATATATATATATATTTATATATATATTTATATCAGGCCTGCCTCAGACTGGACGAGGTTCTAATCACTCGGCCGTACACAGTCTGCGATGGCTTTTCTTCTGTCAGTGGTATGTGGATTGGATTTCCTCAGGCAGGTTATCCATCTTTCCAGAGACTCTTCTAAGATCTCTTGACACTCTGTTATTTTCTCGGCCACGTTCAGATGGGAATGTTTAAAGTGTTTTTGTCATGATAATGTTGGATCCACATCGTTTTTCCCTGATTCCCTGATGACAGAAGTTCCCTGCAGGATGCTGTTCTGGGATACTGGCGACATGTATTTTTCAAAATATCTAGGAAATTATAAATGCTGAAATGGCAACATAAACTCTTGCACTTTTACTTGCTTGTGTTTGCACATAACTTTGGCTGGATTTTTTTATTTTTTAAGGAGTAAACCAATAAGTGGTTCACAGCAACAATCTTTGAGCCTGAAACATTCAGAAAGTATCTAAGAATAAAATATTTGAATATATTTTTAATATAAATGTTAATTATTCTTTATAAGTAATTAAAAAATTTTTAAACCATTTTTCTGTATAATAATTTTAAATGTGCAATGTAAATCTTTTGGTCCAGTTAAACCCTTAAACCCAGTTAAACCTTTATTTTCTGAAAGTGAGATCATGGCCTGAATTTAAGCCCTTACACGTAAGCCAACGTTCTTGTGAAATGCTGTGAATTAAAATAAAAGTGGCTGGTTTGTTTGCTTTAGAAAACTGGCCAACCCTTTGCAAAAGAAAATAACCTGCTTAGCAATAGGCCTAATGGGTTTTATCACAACCATAATGGGTTTAGGAAGTTGATAGGGGAGAGTCATTTTCTGCATTTTCCTCCAGGTTTTGGCTGAGGAATTTTACAATATGCTTCTGTGGTCTCGTCCAAGGTTTTGAGGTGCATCAGGTGTAATAGTGAGTTCATTTGAACCCAAGAGTGTTTCAATAAACCCGTTTACCCTGATCTTAACACAGAGATCTCAACTGGCCCTTCATATCTACAGCACTTTTCTACACATCTTTTTCAAACAGCTATAGATCTTTATGAGCACAAACTGAGCTGCCTCCCTCAGTGGTTTAGTGTGCATGTGTCTGCTGTTCCTTTACCTCTGCTTCATCTACCTGCCTTGTGAGAACATTACAGAGAGATTTAGTTGCAGGCAGAATCAGACTTTAGAATCAGACTTCAGAACCAGACCCTGTGTTTTCTTATTTCACAAAATAACAACATTACTCTGATTAAAAACAGCACAGAATCATTTTTGTTTCCACTGTACAGTATGTAATATATATAGTTTAACTTTAACTTCATTTTAGTTTGATCGTCTAAACTTAGCCTTGTGTTTAAATGAACTGCCCCACAAATGTAATTAAAACCCGCCTGGGCTGTTAATCACAGACGTGCGGCTGACACGCATTGAAAGATACTAGATATCCAAAATATATTTTGGGCCTCAGCCTATGGCAGTCTCATCGCTAGCATTGGTACAAATTGAGATTCTCTTTATCCAGACCACACTGGCACGAAATGAAAGCCTCCAACAGCCAAATCAAATATTTGCCAGCCTCCTCTGATACGGTCCCAGCGTCAGTTGTGGGTATAATTTGGCTATTAACAGGTGGGTCAACATTTTGATTTAATCAACGTCTAAACATAGTATTCAAACATAAAATTCCCCACTGCTGTCTTCAGTCAGTAAGCCACAGTCAAAACATTTCTCCTGTCTCTGGCTAACCGGTTGACAAGAGTTATTTAAGTTCAGTGGTTCCAGTCTCATATCGCTCGCAGCTCAGTTTGGAGCAGGACCCAGACAGTAAGGCTGCCGCAAATTCCCCGTCCATGCAGCGAAACGAGACCTCCGCTCGCTCTTAACGACGCTAATAGAAATCACAGTTCCAGGTCTGTGTAATGAGCAGACAGGAGACGACACTCAGCATCATTAATATGTATTTTCAAAGATGGAATTTCCAATGGCTGCCAGCTAACTAAATATAAAGACTCCGGTTGGTTTGGGTGGCCTGAAAAATGATCTGGCCTGCCTCGTGTTGGGCTCCAGAGTTGTGAACGTTATGTCAGACGGCCCTTAGTCTGATATGTGAAGGTTTGCTGCTTCCCTCTAACCAGCTGTGAGATGCAGCTCTTTCTAGACCATAAAAAATTCTTTGTAGCAAAACGGTTTAAAGTGGGGACAAAAGTCTTAAACCTTGAACCTTTTTTTAACAACACACAATCTGGCAGAGAGCTCAGACTGACTGTTATGTGAAGGTATGAAACTGGTTCAGGATGAGGAAACATCTAATTATAGGTTCTGACCTGGAACTTAACACGTTCAGCTGTAAATCAAGATGAAACCTGTTAATATTAAGAGGGTTCATTACACACTGCTGTAATAAAGTCTGGAGAGACGGACCTTACAGCTGCTCTGCTGCAAAAATCTCTGTTGAAGGTTTTGAATTCTGATAAAAAATTGTTTTTTTTAAAGCATGACATCACAGCTGAACAGATACCACAATTTCATTTAACACCCGATTTACATCAAGCTTGTCAGACGTTGCTCTTTTATCTTTAAAACATGCTGGAACTAAAGGGCTCTAAACATGTTATATTTATCTGCTGTGAGCAGTCTTTGTGTTGATGTACATGACACTTTTATTGTCTCTGCAAACACTGTAAGCAGCTTGACAGTGATGTAAATAATTCTATTCATTTACTGAGTGACAGAAAATACAGCCGATTATCTGGGTTTGACCGGCTGCCAGTAACCGCTCTGTTTTATAGATTCAGTGCCTGACAGATTCACAGCATCACGTGTCCGTTCATTTAGGTACAATAAGAATGTTTTATTGACCGTCAAATTGTACATATTACTGCAGACCAGTGCGGCAATACAGCTCCGAAAGAACAAACAGAGGCACTTTTTATATCTGTTTCAAAGTGATTTGTGATGTTGATCATATTTGTTGTATCCTAACACAAGCATCATTGTTGAAATATACACTATTGTATATTACTGTGGCTCATTGTTGAATAAATCCAGTATTAACTAATAGTGACAGTTCATAATGATACTTTGTTTCCTCTTTTGTACAAAGAATTGAGAAAATGAGCAGAAACATTCAGACGCCAGTATTTATTCATTTATATAAATGTTTCAAATGAAGTTCATCAGGAATGATTTAAAAACATTCAGTTTCCTGTTCTGATCATCTGATGGATGTACTTGATCATGTGGGACATGTCTTTAACATTAGTGAGGTTGTGTGGTGTCTGAAGCTGATAACTGCCTCTGTGTCTCTCCAGAAACTGCAGGTTGAGATGATGCTCACTGAATGTGTGTAAAGAACTGAGGACACACAACATCTAACCAACAGCATGAAGCAGGCAGCTGAGAGTGAGTGCTTTTGATTGAACACACTGTGTGTGGAATTAAATAATTACCGTTCACACAATGTATGCTGAGTACTGCTTTTAAAAAGTATGTGAAATAGTTACACTCTCAGAATTACAAATGATTATTCATTGTACCAGTAATGTAGTTATTCTGGCAGTCTGATCACAGAACAGGAAAATGATGTTATAATTCTCAGTTTATATTGTTTGTGGTCCACAAACTCAAGTTGAGTGCATTGCATTGTGGGATACAGTAAAGCATCAGTGTTGTAAGCCAACACACACAGCTGGCTGGTTGCTGGCTGGTTGCAAATTACATGACAAAGCGTCTAATTTCCAGGAAATCACTTTGACATTTCCTAAATTGGAATTTACTTTTCCTGCATCTCTGTTTCAGTACAATAAACATGAAAATTGTGTGAACTGCACTAATCTGTTCAATTCTTTGGAAGCTTTCCAGAGGGCTGAACAGAACATTGATCATTTAACATTTAATGCTTTTCATGCCATGTTTGTCCAGGGTGATGTTGAGCAGCAGAAACTGTTCTGTGGACGAGTATTTTTGTCACTGTGAACTTTTGTCACTGTGAGTACTTTTTGCCACAGAAACCTCCTCTCTCTTTCCCCCCCAGTCTAGGTCTGTCATTCCCTCTGTCCTTCTCTCTCTATCTGTCTCTCTCTCTGTCTCAGACTGGGTCAAGGCCACTCTTGGTCTGGACACACACTGTATTTATCAGTCTGAACTCCAGTTTGGTTTCTCATTCTCATCTGAACCTCAGGGTTTCATGTTGTTCTCATGTGGTGAGTGTGACAGACTGACCCTTTGGTTTGAGTGATTGGACTGAAATTGTGTCTCAAGACTGCAGGTGATGTTTTGTGAGGACTTGTTCATTGTTTTGTAGCTGTGACCTTAGGTTTAACGTCATTGCAATACTGTTATTTCCTTCAAAATCTTAATGTGAAGCCAGCTGTTTGTGTGACGTCAGGCACATTGTGACCTTGATAAATGCAGCAGTTAGTTAATGTCATTCTTGAAAATAAGAGAATTTATTGATATTTAAAAGATCAGCTTTAGTTTCTTAGATGAGCTTCATTTGTCTGTTGTGAAAAGTCAAATTCTTGTGTAGATAAGCACACATCTAATTACGGTTTGTGGGGTGAGGTTTGTGCCAAAGTGAACAAAAATATCGATTTATGGAGAATAGAATACTTCAGCACAAGTCAATACACAATTATCCAGTTTACTATCTTATACACATTACTGGTGACTTGTACCTGGAGTCATCTGAAGTTTAATATCTTAAACTTATTGATCGACCCATTTGAGATTTGAACCTAGAACCTTTCAGTTACCAGCCCAGACCTATAAACACGGTTTCTCTGGTCTTTCTCAGGCTGCAACCACCAAAAAGTAGACAGGTTCTCCAGAGAACATGCCTCTTTCCACAACCAGTGCTGCCCAGCAGTAAAGTCAAACAGAGGAAGACAATAAAGCTTTTGTTATGTACACTAACAGTATGTAAAACTGTAAAACAGTAAAACTCTGTAGAGTTTTAATTGGTCACTAATAACCCGCAGTGTTCTTTTAATTTATGTTTACTGCTTTATAATGTTTGGGAAACGCATGTTCAGTCCAGAAATTCATTTTTTAAGTAAACCCTGTACATTGAAGAAGTTCAGTCATTTTAGTGCCTTTCAGGTTTAGTGACCTGTCAGAGTCTGTTGAAATAATCTCTTACATTTTTCCAGATAAGAGCTCCAGATAAAAACTCTAATAAAAATAAAAAAAATCACAGAAAATTTGAACAACAGCCCACCTGAAAGACCAGTTGGAAAATTTATTGTGTAGTATTTTTGTAGCAGCTAAGTGTATATGTTAAATAAGTCTGAGCTTCCTTTTCTCTGTTAATAATTTAGATGAACACAGATGGAATTAGTATTAACAAAAACATATTTTTCATTTTTTAATTGTATAACATTTACTTCTATATACTGTGACTCAGATGCATCAGTAGTTTTTCATCAGAGGAATATGAAGTGAAGTGTGCATTAAACTGCCACACCCCCACCCAGGTTTTGATTTAGCAATAACAGGAGCTGTATTTTTCTCTCTGCTCTCCATCGCAGAGCTCACCGGGCCATGGCAAAGAGTCTCAGAGCAGAGCCATCCAGCCCGCCCACATCAGAGAGGCCATCAGGCGTTACAGCCACAAGATCAGGCCGCTCTCCCCCTTCTCAGTGCATAATAACAGAGCTGTAAAAGAGTTATATTTATAATCACAGCGCAGCCCCATTTTAAAGCGGTCGGGCTCTGAAGTATTGGAATTGTTTAGAGCAGTTTGTGGTTAGTGTAATTTTCCTCATAAAAGTCACATAACTCTACTGAAGAATTAAATAAGCAGAATTTCTATCCTTTTTGGAAATACAAAGAAGATTTAATTTTGTTTCGTTTTCCGTAAGTTCTGTTTACAGCTGAGAAATACCTCCTCATTCTGCACGCTTACGCGCCGCTGCAGCTCACAGACTGAGTTATAATTTTCCGTCGGCTTTGCAGAGCTGTGGGTGTTTTAAGTGTTACCTTGTGCTTCTGGAGCCTTTAAAACTGTCTCACAGCCAATTTGGAGGGTTTTGCTATTGTGGTTAATCTATAATTCACAGGTAATGAGCAATTTACCAATGACGGGCTACTTGATCGTTCCCAAGCCAGCGACCGCAAAAAGTCCTGGCAATATTACTTCTGTACTGCATTTTTTATTCTAAAATTCATAACTTTTCATTGTGATGTCATCCAGTTAGTGAATGATAAACCAAATCTTTACTGCAGTAGATCACTGCTTTAGTTTCTCTTTAGGACAGTAAATCTGTGTCAGTTTGCAGATTTGACTCATTAGTGTTTTTTATGGGAAGATTGTGGAAACACGCAGTGACCTCGATATTTCTCTCTCATCTCTTCTAGCTTTTGTAGTTTACTGCAGATATTCAGTGGCTAATGACAAACTAAAAGCAAACTAGTTTTGTTATGTATTAGTTTCTAAATGAACTGAGAAGTACTGCAATGTTATTGTCACCAAGCAACTGAAGACAAATGTGACTGGATATGCTTTCTGCCCACGTGCAGGAGCCCGTTTCACTGATTTCTGTGGTGTAAACATGAGGCTGGCATGTTTAACTGTAGGAAACTGGGAATTGCTCAGAGAGACAGTGTGTTGTTTAATATATAAAACAGGTGTTATATGGTTTTCCAACATATGACAAAGAGTGACGACTTCCAGATGTTGTGTAGTGCCACTGGTGTTTGCCTTTGATGAGTAAATCTCACTGCCATCAGCACTGGAGTGATTAACTGAGGTGATGCAAGTCACTGATTGACGAGCGTCAGAACTGAGCTGTCATGTCATTGGCTGGTTTTATTTCGACTGGAGCCAGTTTAAATCCAAAGATTAATTGTAGCAATAAGTAATTTCCAGCCTGGCCTTTTACCGCAAAGTTTGCCCTCCAAAGGTGCCCTTGTTCAGATGGTCAAATATATATTAGGACGCTGACAGACACAAGACAAGCTCTCATTAGCATGTACAGTTATCTGTTGGCACGTCTGGTGGTCTGATTGCACACCATGGTCTGCTGTACATATGAGTTGTGGCCATAATAACATTTTAAATGCATTCAAAATTCTGATCTCTCCCCCAAACTGAGGCGAAGAGAAATAGCCAGTCTGGAAACCTTTCACGTTTGCTCAGGTTTCACTGTTTTTTGTAAGTGTTGTGGATGTCTAGCATTATGTAATTTAAATGTCTGCCCCAGTGACTGCTGTTGGCGGCTTTATCGGCCTCAAATTACCAAAATCAAGTCATTGTGAGATTATTAACTTTGAAATTGAATTAGGAGGGTAATGCAAGACCCACAATCATTGGGAGATGATTCGATTTCACTCACGCACAGGGCAACACGATTACCTCCCCCATCCAGCAGGACAGGAAGTCATCGGCTGAGCAGAACTACTGAAGCTTCTGTTTGATTCCACAGTCTGTAGTTTGAAAGATCATCTTATCGTTTCTCTTTTGTGTTTGTATCTGCCAGTTGTGTAGAAACATCCTCTTCTTACGGTTCATTTGACCTGTTAATGTGAAGCTAGGAAAGAGAACTGTGCATGTGTTGTGTCATATACATGCAGTGTAAACACACTGTGATATCCAGTGAGATTTATTGTTATTCCACAGATATCTGACGTGTATCAGTCTGTAAAAATCCAGTGAGATTGTAAAAAGAAAATCTTGTTGCATCATTATACAGTGTAATGAATCATAGTCATGAAGAAAACATCAGGTGCGGAAATCACCACAGCCATGCCAGGTTCCAGGCTGTTGCTATGCAGTTGCTAAGGGGTTTATATGTGGTTGCTAGGTTACACATAGTAAAGGACTACAGCAGTTTGGCAACCAGGGTCTAATACTTTGGGTTAGGGGTTTTAGGATTTTTTAGGGGGTTCACCCAAAAAACACCATTAACAGGCACAAAACTGTCTCAGAGAGCAAAATATGTTCATCTGTTTAAATTTCACTGGCCCTTTTGCATATTTAGAAGTTGCTGTGACAGCAGTTTTTTGTATCTTGCTTTTTGTGGTTTCCCCTGGTCTCACTTCAACTAAGACTTTGTGCCAAAGACAACAAACGGAGGGGTGATGCGTCTCCGCTCTTCTTGTTTATTGCTCCATCGTCTCCAGATCTGAGGACAGACGTCTTGTGCTGGGCTGCTGACATCCACAGGCCCCTCGTCAATGCCTCATAAATGCTGCACTATAAATGGCCCGTTGGACCAGGATTTACATCCCTGAACACCAGTTCCGTTTCCAGTATTGGCATCAGATGCTGGTTCCTGTGTTCAGTGTCTACAGAGCCATTCAGACCTTCCTGAACAGTTACACATTTACAAGTAAAGACATTCTTTTCCGTGGTTTGAAAAGCTTGTTATTACTCCATGAAATTGCCTGCTGGATGTCAGAAACTGTTGGACTGGCAGAATCGTACAGAACTGGGTCAGCTGAAGAATGACATACGGTAGTTTATCCAAAAAGGCAATATTTTATGGAAATGATATTCAGACCTCCCAGGGCAGAAATACTGCCTCCATACTGGCGCCATTTGAAGCAAGGCATGATATTTATCTTTGAAATAAGTTTGTCAGAGAAAGAACAGCACCTCTGGATTCTGACCCTTAAACACAAAGCACTTTATTTGTTTTAATTTTGCACCAAAAATGTTGGCAGTGGTGGCTTATCTTCTCTTATTTGTTGAAGCGTTGGTATGAAAATACTACACCATTAGAAGCATGAACTTGAGCGCCAAAACTCTTTGCTGTTTCTCTCTAGATTTATGGAGTCATTTTTTTCTCCTCTTCTTCAGTATAATTTCTGTTGAGCCACATCTGGAAGTATTTATTTCCGTGCCATGTAATCCATCTCGCGGTGCAGTAAACAGACTGGCTATTATTTTGGAATGGAGTCTCATCTTCAGGCTTTGAGCGGGTGGTGTGCTGCCTCTGTAAGATGCTCTTGATTTATGGTGGGTTTTTCCACACACTGACCCCCAGATCCCACTTCACAGGGTGCTGGTGTACAGTACGGCCCATTAAGCCTGAGTTCTGGGGATGCTCTTCCCTCCTGGAGCGGCTGGTCTGGCTGTGTTTCCCCTGCCCAAATAACAGCACTCTGCAGCACAATAACAACTCTAATCCTTTACCCAGAAGTCTCGAAGTTGCTGCTTTCCGTTAAATCTCTTGATTTTACCGCTATTGTAGTGCAGACTCATGGAGGTAGAACTCAGCCTTTAGCAGTCAATTCAGATTGTAATAATGCTGTTCACATTGAAGCCACATTAGGTGCGACAAAAAATTAGGCAAAATCATTCACAGATCTGTTTGTTCTGAACATGGCTTTAATATCACTTTCCACTATTTCCTGTTTGAGTTTAAGCCTTCTTAAGGCAAGTCTAACTGAAAACATGCATTTAACTGAAAGCAACAGCATCTGTTTTGTCTCATGATACACACCAGTAATGTGTTTTTCTAAGGCATGTTTATCATTTAGTTAAAGCTTAAATGTCCTAACTTAACTCCTGGCCTAATCTAACTTTATATGGTATATAGAATGTTTTACATCATTTTATTCAGAACATCAAAAGCTACGCAACCATGATGTGGCACAATATCTTCTGGACATGACACAACAGTGATATAATCACCATGGCAATATTGGTATTTTATATATACATATATATATAAAATACATAAAAAAAGATATATATATAAATATATATATATATATATATATATATATATATATATATATATATTTTTTTTTTTTTTTTATATTTTTATATTTTTTTACATTTTATATATACATGTGTGTGTGTGTCATCACAGTGATGATATCATGTCCTGTCCAGACACACTGTGCCACACCATAGTTGCATTGTGATGCACAGATCTGCACTGGATCTGCATCCAATAATGTTGCGGACACGATTACACTAGAGAGTCACAATAGAGGATCTGAAGTTTGTTATTGCATTAAAACCCACACTTAGCCTTGTCTGTTTTTCTGAGCCCTCTGGATTTCAGATGGAAGGGGTTTGAGGAACATTGATACACTTGAACTCGCATGCAGCCTGGCAGTCTGTCGGTGGGGAAGTCCCGGTCAAACTGCATCTTGTGTGAGCCGCAGCCTTGATCCAGCTCCACCGGCTCCAGGCAGACAGGACCTCTGTGCTTATGCCTGTCCTCTGCCTCACACGCACACACGTGTATGACACTCATGAATATGCACCAGCAGGGTTCTGCTTACAGCAGCATCTCTTTATGGCCAGTGAAATGCACACTCATGCCGCCTCTGTCTGTCTTTATGTGCCACTTGGACATCATTCACTCATTCAGTTTTAAAATCACTCTGCCCTCATTTACATACTCATATCAGTATAGAGTGCCCTGTATTGCTGATTTTAAGAAAACTTAACACACAAGCCATGTAGACTACTGGTAACGGTGCTTTTATAGACAGTGTCAGTCCTCATTTACTAGCATTGTATGCAAATGCATATTAAGCTGTTTAATCAACATGCCAGTAACCTCAGTGTGTTTTAGCCGAGCACTTACTGTGTGATTTATGATATCTAGTGCACTGTTTGCAGTTTCCTTTGTATTGCCTTTCATTGGGAATGTTCTGTTCAACTTCTCACTTCTTCTCACTGTTTGAATGAAGAATGGACGTCATGCAGGTTTGGAAGGATGACAGAATGTTCATTTTAAGTGAACTATCCTCAGTGTTTTTTGCTCGGTCTTTGGGCTGAACTTCCTGCTCGGGTCTCGGCTGTGGCACATCTATGTTTGTCTTTGGTGGTATTTATGTTCTTTTTGTACCGGAGTGTTTAAATGTATTCCCGACCCTTTTGTCTATTGTGTATCTTGGCCTGCAGATTTTGCGTAAAAACGACGGTAAAGGAACCATTGGAGGCGTTCAGAGCAGAAATATGCACACCACTCAATTTTATGAAGCGTGCGAAGGACTTCATGTTTTGTTCATTGCTGCTAGTGATTTTCTGCCGGTCAGGTACCGGTAACAACGACAGTTCGGAGCACAACCGAAGTCTGAACAAAGGTGATGCGTTGCATATTGTTTACGACATGCGATAAACCATTGCTGATGGCGACTGCTTTGACGGGGCATGAAACAGGAGGGAGACAGAATGATTTTGCATGTTCTCTCAGCGCAACACTGATATTGTCGTGTCATCTCACATTTATGTGATCAGACATAATGCTGCTCTCACGGGCAGTCATCCGTCTCTCTCAGCTGAGGCATCTAGAGAAGAGACATGTAGACACCGAGCAGAGAAGCTTGTCCTTCCACAGACTCTTTCTCTGCCTGCCAAACCGGCCCAAGCGCCAGAGTTCTGCAGAAGTCACGATCCGATACGAGCAATTCTTGACGAGCAATTCTCTTCCAAAACTGTAGATTGTGAATTTCATATAGCATTTAAAGGAATAGTTCAGTAAAACTGGAAAATTCTGTCATTGTTTACAAATGGCATTCCAGTGCATTTTATGGTGAAATACAATCTGTGTGATTAATTTCCTCTCAGCTGCTTTTACATGAGCTTGTATGGACAAAATAGCCTGGGCATTCCAGTATAATTCCCGAATATAAAATATATATTTTTGAGATTTACAGGAAAAACATTTGGGATAAATCAGCCAATACTGGATACTTCAATGAATTATTAATCTGCTGTTATGTAGCATTATTTCAGCATTATATCGGCCATTTGTTGCCCTGCTGTTTAAAGATCTTCATTAGCCATTAAAGGTTTAAATGACAAAAGGTTATATAAATGCTTTTTAAATGAATTACTCCTCAAGTATGAACACAACAATCCACTGCAGACAAATCAAACAGTTGTTGCATTAAGGTGCTCTAATCCTGTACATAAATAAACCCAAACAGCTTTTTTATTTGTTAGATACTGCAGTTTGTAGACAAAGATTTTTTCATGCCAGTTCAAGGTGATTAATTCACATCATGTTACCAATGCAGATTCAACAGCCTGCACAAATAACCACCAACATGTGGCATCTATTCATACCAGAAGTGAAGGACACACGCATGTGTCCAATAAAGCCTTCCAGACCCCTGCCAGCCCTCCGCATTGCCCCCTCTCAGAGTTTCTGATTCATAATCTGGATTTCAGCAGAGCTCGTAATACACATGGGCAATAAAATGAGTGCGGCTCAGTTGCTGGGCTACTGGAATGATTTTTACAGTGACGCTTCAGTACGAGACCTTTGAAACCACACAAGCTCGTCTTCCTCACACTGTCAGCAGGTGGTGTTTCATCAGAGAGACTCCACTGCTGCTTCCTCTGCCCATGTTCCAGAAAGTTTTTTACCTCAAGTTTTTCTTGGCCTTTATTGATGCAATTTTGCAGGTCTGTGGAGGGCGGCCGTGGCCCGCCACCCACTGCCAAGGCCTGGGTGAGGCGGGCTGGGCTGAACCTGAAGACCTCCATGGATTGTTTCCATAAGGATGGCAGAGCTCTTACTAAGCTTACTGGGCTATTTAACTTCAAAATGGAGATTTATGAATGATTACGTAGCGGCGGAGCACAGAAGCATTTGCAGAAGTGCAAAGGTAGAATTTTTCAGCTGTTAAAGTTTGTCCTGAATTTATATTTTCTGTTATAATTGTTATGTGATATGTTAATGTCATATAAAAAGGACAAAATAAGATCAAAGAATAACAGTAACATTTGGAACAGCACTTTATTTCTTTTGGCCAGTCTGATGAGTTTTCTCCTTTTAAATATTTATGCACTTACATCACATTTAAGTTTGGTCCATCAGTTGAGCATCTCACTCTGGTCAGCTGATCTTCACTGTTATTCACTTCATGTCGTCTTCCTGTCAGCAGCAGATGTGTGACACTTTAGACTGATGAAAAAGTTCCACTTTAGGAAAGCAAAATACCCCTGAAAGTGATAAAACAGCCCAACTGTTCAAGATGTGATGTAAGAAAAACCTGCAACCCTAGATAATACCTGTTTCTGGGTTTGAGCCGTACAGTCAGATATCCTCACAGCTGTCATGTCAAACTGTTCTGTGATCACAGACCAGAGCTGTATGATCTAATCTGACAGTGACTCAGAGCGTCTGCTGTCTTCTGATATGTTCTTTATTATTTGCACTTGCTTTTGTATTTGGTTGAGTTTATAGGTAACAGTCTTAAATCTTCTGACTGATCAAAAGCCTCCCAACGAAAAGAAAATCATCCTAAAACAATTTCAGTGGGCAAATAATGCCACTTCTTAAAGCTATACATTTCTGAGCCTGTCCCACACTGTACAGGATATTTTGCCTTCTTTTCCACTGATACAGTATAAATAATTACAGAAGAGAGGAATACAGCTGTCTCACTAGCAGCAGTCAGAGTTAAAATATATATTTCATACAGGAAGGAAGTCTTCCTTCAGATAGAGCTCAATTCTATACATATATCAGAGCAGATTTCAGGAATGTTTATTTTTCTGGATCTTTAGGGAACGCCTTTAGTTCCAGTTCCTGGAGGATGTGTGTTTTTTTCTTGAAAAAGTTCAGAAATGTCATGCAAAGTGAGTGTTTAATATCTCCAGTGTTTAATAAAGCCTTATTCATGTCTGCACAAACTGTCAAACACCAGATGGAAATACACAGACTGAAATCAGTTGACTCAATAAGCTTTTTTAAGCTTTTTTAATTAAATCACCTTTGGACTGTTTTTAATCCATGTTTTCTATCAAAGCTCATATTCCACTGTAGTCGTTTATACATTCTTAAATACATGTTTAAATTCATGCTTAAATGTAATTTATCCAGTAAGTTCCTTTGTAGATACACTGACTTGATTCAGCAATGAAGTGTTTACAACAGGATGATGGAATGAGCTTGTGATGAGATTTGTTCAGATGTTGGGGTTTTTAGGGTGTACTGGATGTAGCATGCATGCTAGTTTACGAATTGTTCCAATAGTTCACACTGATGTGAGGTATTTAATTTCTGTTTGTAGCACAACTCAGCAGTGTGTGTATCAAAACAGGCAGCAAGCAAAACTGAAATGCTGTCAGTGTATCATGTGGACAGGTGATGTTCTACAGTGTAATGGATACAGGTGTAAACGGCCGACTAGTCTGTAGGACCGTCTGTTCTTCTGTTCCTCGTTTCCCCTGATTAGAAGTCTGGTTTGCTGTGTGCTGATCCTAAAATTTGACTGGGAGATAATGACCCACAGAAGCACAAGTCACGAGCAAATCAAGACACCACCATTGAGCTTTGATATGCACAAATCTCACTTTATAAGTTCCAGGTTGTCCAATGCGGAATGAGGGAATTTTCAATATCCTCTCTTTCTCTCTCTCTCTCTCTCTCTCTCTCTCTCTCTGTGTGTCTTTAACTCTCTTTGTCCCTCTCTCTCTTTCTCTCTGTCTCTCTCTAAATCTGCCTTATTTTTCTGTTGTTCATTTTTAGCCAGTTCATGTTTCTAGGTCTGTATCCAGTTTGCGTCGTCTGTTTTCCTGAATCAAACTCTTTTCTGTCTGGAGTCTCCGTTTGTCTTTGTATTCTGTTTGAACTGCAGACAAACGAAGAGAGGACGCAATAATATGAATGCAAAAAAAATGAATTGTATCTTAGGAAGGTTGTGTCAATAAGCAGATCTCACATCTGCTTTGAGTTTCGTGAGTTTCCTTTCTGATGAGGAAATGAACCAGCATGTATAACAATCTGCCCTGTGCATTTACATGTGTGTTGCCTCACACTTCCATTACTTTATTCAAGCGTTACAGTGATTCTTTAAAGGAGCTAATTTGACCCACAATGCTGCACAATGTATTGTTATGCTGGTTTTTACACTTAGAATTGATGGTTCAGCTCCTGACTGTTGAGAGTTCTGTTCATAAAACTTGTTATTTTTACAGGTTAGCTGTGACCGTCTCGGTCTGGATTGTGGTCATCTGGGTGCCGTGACGGCTTCGTTCATAAATTCTGATTAGTGCTGTTTCTATTATCCAGAATCATCATCTTAAGTAATTATAATTATGTTTTGTTTTGTGTGACCACTTAATACAGTCAAACCAACTCTAATTTTTAACAGCAGAGCAGAAACGCCTCAAATGAATCTCACCAGAGTTAATAAGAACAAGTAAGAAAATCTTTCAAAACTAAAATCTTTAAAATCCAACTCATGTTAGTTTTGGACATTATTAACATTTTCATCAAATGTAATCTAAACATAATGTGTATTTTGTGAATAATTATAAATAAATTATAAATAAAAATTTTCTAAATATAAAATGATGAATTTAAATTAACCACTCAAATAACAGTGATTTGTGTTTATTTGGTTTGTTTGTTCGTGATGAAATCATTGTCTGTATTAATAGCATTTTCATGTGTCTTTTTTAAAATACAAAAAATCCGGGCAAAGAAAGGAAATGTGCCTTTGACCCATATGATGCATATAATAAAGTAAAAAATATATAAATTATATATTATATATAAATTATATATTGTATATATATATATATTTTTCAGTGTCTTTTAAACATTATTCAGGGAAAAATATTTGAGTCATATAACATATTTGCAACCCAGTTGTTACACGCTTCAGAAATAAAATATGTGAACCATATAACAACTAGTTTGCAGGTCTGTCGACCCTCACAATTATACCCCTCCAACATTCAACCAATCAGCCTCCAACTTCCCCAAATAGATTTCTAAACCACTTGTGAACCAAAATTGTTTTGTATCTGTGTTTCTAATAGACAGGAATGGTGTTGCAAAACCCACAGAACCAAAATACCTAGAGTAAACATTAAAGAAAAAGCATCACATTCCAGCCCTATGAAAGCGGAAAATGAGAACAGGCCTTCTGCCTCTGGAACTCCAGCACTAATTCATTACAGATTCTCTCTGCTCTCCCTGACAGAGCGCCTACCGCAGAAACAGACTGACTTTCCTGGCCTGCAGAGGTAAGCGGACAGGAAGTTCTGAAGGAGGTGGGCCGAAAGACTCCTTGAGGGTCCCTCATCTGATCTGTGATCATGTGTCGGTCTTACACGTGTCTGTCTCTTTAGTTTTATTTAGACAGGAAGTCCTGCATCTCTGTGTGAACTGTCACACACTGCCCATGGGTTTGTTTCATATAAACTGTTTGGTTTCCTTTTTTAAAATGTTTTAATTATTTTTAGTTTGACAAAATGACAAAATCATTTTGGTCAAATACGTTCTTGGATTGGAACTATTTTCTGATGTTTTATTGCTTTTTGTGACAGCGACTGAAACTGTATCATTGCTTTGATTTTGTGTATACCACATGAGAAGTTTTTTGCACTTTTTTAAAATCTTGGAGTAGCCAAAATAAAGTGTGTTGTGTGTTAAGCATTTTAAGTTTGTTGTTAATGTTTAATGGGAAGTTAGTTTCCGGTTTGGAGTGAGCAGCAGTTCATCTGTCTGAGAAGAACATGAGCAACACATAGATCTGAGCTCTGAACCTTTAGATGTTTTGTGGACAAGTATTAACCTCACAAGTGCACACATCACATTACCTCATTTCCCAAAAGTTCCTGCACTTAGACACAATGATTTTGAGGTTCACCAAGCACAGGTATCAAATAAACACCAGCAACATTGTTTTCAAAACGCTCACATCTGTTAAGTTAATGTCTCCACACACGTGGGTCACGTTTACGGGGACATTTTTTTACGCCGAGTCAAGCGGACACGTTGTGTTTGATGGTGATGCCCTCTGGGGGACTGCAGCCGTCTGCACAGGTCTGCTCTGAGCTGCAGGACTCTTCCATACTGGCTTGCCTGTCTGAGGACTGTCAGTTTGTCATTAAATGAATTGTTTACCAAAATAACTTTAAAATTAGTTCAAAATCAAGGGAGCGTGAATTGAATTGATTTACACAGTACACACAACCTTTTCATTATGAAGAGACAGAAGAGTTTCTGCTTTGATTTTGTGCTCATCTGCTGCAGTTGCTGCACTTTCATTCAGTTTGATGTTTAATTCAAACAGGTAACACTAATGTTCCGTCACAGACGTCTTTAATGTGTCCATGTTCCTGTCAGCAGCTTATAAACAGCCCGCAGTAAACTTCACAGAACGTTCAGAACGTCCTCATAAATTCATCCACGTGAACTGGTGTTTCTCAGAGGAGATGAACTGACGTTTCTGGGAAGTGATCTGGCGGGCAGCATTCTTATTTGATTTTACTGCATTACAGCTGCGGAGGTTCACACCAGGTTGGTGTTCTTCAGGTTCCTCAGGACTGATGATACCACACAGAGACGCCAGTATTTATAAGCTGTTGATGTTTTCTGCTATATATCGACCTGCATATATTCTAATTCACACAATGTGAGTGTAGTTCTGAGGTTTTGCCTAATAACTTCATAAATGCAGGTTACAGTTGCATGTTTGACACACTGCAGCCCTGGTGCTCGCTTTCTAACATCAAGCTATTTTATGACTTCAGAAGACTTGCAATTACAAACTAGTTTTATGATTTTCCACATGCTTTTTTTTTTGCCTGGAAGACCTGGTCACTGTGAATATTGTCTAATGTATTCCACAACAGATGACAGCAGACAGGTTTAGCAGTACCAGAGGGTGAGTAAATAATACCAGAATTTTCTTTTTCTTTTACAGTGGCTGTACATGATTTCTGCACCTAAATCATTAGACAGAGCTGCTAGAGAGGCGACTCGGATGCGGTGGACTCGAGGTGAGACTCTTTTATGCTGTTTATATGAACAACATGTTTCTTTTGAGTAATGTGCATTAATGAATTACACCTTGTAGAATGTGTATTAAGATTTAAGTTTTAATTCCCTGTTGACTTTACCAGATGCATTTCTCAAATCTTTCTCTGTTTTTATACTGAAGCTGAAAATTGCACCTGTGCTGCAGTAAGTATTTCTCTGCATGTGAAATCCAGCTGCGGTTCATTGGCATCACAGCCACACACAGACGTCTTTATGAGCCTCTTCCGGGAGAGAAATCCCTCGACACACACTGTCACAGCCTCTGTGTTCACGGGCGAGATACAGGGCTTGTCAGGTCATCACTGCTTTGAGTTATAACTGACAGGACGCAGGAATATGTTATCTGTAAAAGTGATGTGCTGCTGTCTGATTTATATTCCAGATTACTGCGGAAGTGAGTTTGAGATCGAGTGAGCCAAGCTTTCTTTAGTTCTGAACAGTCTGTCTGCTTTTTACAGTAATGTTGGTTTCACTCCTACAGTCTGAGTGTTTATTTGATTTGGCTTTATACAGAAAAAAAACAGTGGAGTGAGTAATGTTCACAAAAAGATGAGAATGTGTTCTGGATTGATCTGAAGGGCTTTTGGAAGTGTGTTCGAGAGTGAAGCGTGTTTATTAAAGTAACACTGACAGTATCTCAGCACAGCTGTGACCTCAGACAGATAATCAAATAGTTCTTATGTTTAAGAGTGTAACTCGTTCTGCACTGTTTATGTTGTGAGCATGAGTGATGAGGAGAGGTGTGCTGGTAACATTCTCTTATTATAACTGATCAGACACTCACCTGAGTTATCATACAGAGCGCAGAGAGAGACTCGAGCTAGTCAACATCTGTGCACAAACAGACAGACAGACACCAGTCATGTTTTCACCCCAGAATATCTACTGTACTGTAACTGTGGTGACAATTATTTACAATAATTTTAAGGTATATTAGGCTGCAATTATGATAATGTGTTCAATATAATGCAACAGTGTAATAATATAATATAATTCTAATGGAAAGCAGTGGTTTGAGGTCGGAGATCCACTACACAATTCAGACATAAGCAAGGAAAAACTGCTTGTTTATGAATATGAAATCGGATGCACCTGATTTTCATATTCTCTTCCCAAATTGCATTTCTTCTCAAACTTTTCAACCATTCAGGTGCAAACAAGTAAAGAATATCCTGTTATATCCCAAAACCTGAAACATACAGTTATCAACCGCAAGTAAAATGAAGTAATACCTGTTATTAAATCTGCTCTGCTATTGTGTTTAGTTCATGTTAAACAACTTTATTATTATTTTTTAGTTTATTATTCTATATTTCTGCCAGACGTATTATAATAACACACATGCAGACTGTGCTTTTACTGTCAAATGAGAATAACCACAAAACAGTTACAGCATGTGTGTTTAATTAGAACAATGTTACACTTTCCATAGGCTTTGTATATATAATGCATTTATATATTTAACAGTATTTTTCTACCCAGGTCTGTTCTAATAGGCTCTCAGGCAGCCGAGAACCACAATGCCAAATGAAAATAATAAATTGCAACTAATAGTATAAGTGTGTACAGATAGAACAGCAAAATAAACTTATAGACTTATTTGTTTATTCATTTGTAAACTGATAAATCTCTTCTGTGGTAGTTTATACATTTACAAACTTGTTTGTATTCAGCTTTTGCCTTTAATGAAAATGTTGCATATTATTTGGTGCTTACAGTTCATTGAAAAATTAATTAATTGTAATGTTAAATTTTATGGACATTTTGTCACTTTTTGTTCTATCAACAGTTCATGTTGGGTCACAACTTGACTGATGTAATATCTCTCCTCCCGCACATGACCATGACCACAGTGTACTTACTTTTCTATAATTCAAATTACTTTCATTAAAAAAAGTATAACCCCAATTTAATAAAGTACTGATGTGTTTTTGGCAACATTAGCAAGATTTTGACACAGCACCTGTATTTATTTTCTATGTGCTTTTTAAACCTCTACTAACTTCACAGAAAGTGTTACTCTAATAAATGTACATGATCATCTGTGAGCATCGCCCGTTTCTCACACACTGTCTGTGTCGTGTGGAGGAAACATGAGTGTTATGTAAACTCTGAAATCTGAACCTCAGAGTTTCTCTGCAGGTTTTTGTGCACACAAGTGCAGCATTGAGCAGACAGTGAAGAGAGACAGACGCCCGTCACACATGATCTCTGAACTCAGCACAGTGTGTTAATAAGAGAAAATAAAGCATGAGATACAGACTCTGTGACTGCAGCTAGAGTTAAATCATATTATATTTGTGACTAACTACTGACATCTGAATGATTTATTAGTTATGTATGAACAATAAGCAGTGTTTTGAAATGAAATTTTTGAAAACTTGTTTAATGTGTCATGATTTTGCTTAGTATGTTGAATGTATGTATATTATGGGGGAAAATCAACAGTTCCATGCTACCTGGGAAAAAAATAGCCATAAACAGGGTTTATTCCAGTTATATTATAATATAATATTGAGTTATATTATTCCCATAAGAGGGCCGAGAATATTTCACATGCCTTAAAAACTGTCTTAATTATACCTCACTTGTGCTTCTATTTGTTCTTTTTCAGTCTTGGTTACTCCCCATCCATAATCACTCAGCTGAGATGTCCATCTCCTGTTGTCTTCCACAGAATAAAGTCACACAGGACGGTAAGTGACAAAATATTCATTTTTGGCTGAATAAGTTTTGTAATACTCTCATTAACTCTCAAATGTGCTTTACAACATCAGGAAAATCAGACCCTTCCTGTCCGAGCACACAACGCAGCTCCTAGTCCAAGCACTCGTAATATCAAGGCTGGGCTACTGCAATGCCCTTCTGGCTGGCCTTCCAGCCAATGCAACCAAACCCCTGCAAATGATCCAGAATGCTGCAGCACGTCTGGTCTTCAATCAACCAAGAACAACCCATGTCACACCCCTCCTGACCTTACTCCACTGGCTACCTGTAGCCACCCGCACCAAATGCAAATCTCTTACACTTGCCTTTAAGACAATAACCGGAACCTCTCCCTCCTACCTCAACTCACTCCTCCAGACATATGTGCCCTCCCGCCATCTACGGTCAGCTAACGAACGGCGACTGACCGTTCCCCCACAACGAGGCATCAGATCAGTCTGTAAAACTTTCATCTATTCCGTTCCTTTGTGGTGGAATGAACTGCCAGCCTCCACCCGATCTGCTGAGACCATCACAACCTTCAAAAACAACTCAAAACACACCTGTTTCATACACACACCTGTCTGAACCCTAATGCTCTTCTATCCTATCCCTCTATCCTAAAAAAAAAAAAAATTCTGTCTCTAGTCCATCTTTCTCTCTAGTAACAGAATACAATGTCTGCTTGTAAATGTAGCTTTGTAGACTTGGCTCATTGGCGTACAAGACAAATGTTCAATGCTCTCGTCCTTTCATAGTCGCTTTGGATAAAAGCGACTGCTAAATGACTAAATGTAAATGTAAATGAAACACTTCAGAAGCTGTGTTCTGCAGTACATTATGCATAATGTGTCATAAATGAATACAGTAATGATTGTTAACATAATCATTTTGATTCTGAAGTGTGTATATGTTGTCTCATAATGATATCTACATAGACAGCTGACTAGATTGTGGAGTCAGTATGTGTGTGAAAGTGTTTCAACAGTGTATCAGATAATGTTTCATTTCCTCTGTATTTATGTTACTGTTAGAGGTCCAGTGCTCTGATTATGCTTGTGATAATTGATTCCTGCCATACAGAGTCTTGAATTGAGGATGGTTTGGTTTCATCTGGAAAGATTTTCACATTCTGTCACTGCCAGAATATGAGCTGCATCTTGTGTTAAGCACCTCTGATTGGCTGCTGTATCAGAATTATATTCAACTATTTTGTAATAGCATTTTTCTGGTGCCATGAATATCCGCTCTGTTCAGAACTGCTGGCATTCTGTTGTAAGTCTCTCTGTCTGTGAGGGCGACCGTGTTGTCATACAGACGCACGGCCTGTAAAACTGGAGACAGTTGTTTTTTGGGAGGGCTGGTGCTCATCAAAGGCCCAGTGTCTGTCTTTTAGAACAGGAAGGGCCGTGATTACAGCCATTTAGAGTGTTTGATTTATTGGATGTAATGTGAAAAGAGGAATGTTTTGTGTCCCGCAGCAAACAGCACATATTTCCACATGAAATTGTTAACTGGCAACAGCTCAACACAACTCCAGTAGAGACAGACAGTATAATTACTATTTTTGAAGTAAGGAAGAACTCAGAACACACTGCTCTATATCTGCCCATCTCTCCATCGTTTATTCATCTCTCTCTTGCGTGCTTCTAGAAATATAAATAATAATAGTATTTATAGTATTTATCTAGAAATATAATACTAAATACTTCTAGACTTAAAACACTAAAATACTGAAAGAGCTTAAAACACCTGACTTCAACAAGCTCTATGACTGGAGAAATCCATCATGCCTGACTGTAGCACAACATGACTTTGTTACACACCACAGTTTGATACATAGGGTTAAAGGTGTGCACCAACCAAAACAGATGGATGTGTCAGTTTCTATGATCAGAGCAGAATGGCACTTATTGGATGTGTGGAGAATTGACCCTGTTCTTTCTTTTTTTTCAGCAGTGTCAGCTCAGAGCGTTTGGACTGCATATACGAGCTAAAATCCCAGATTTGGATGCACTCCATCAGGGACCCAATAAAGACCTTGAGTAATGAACCCAAGACTTCCTGTTCCAGACTTTTATTGGGTTCCACTAAAGTCTCGCCATGATTTTCCTGTGAGTTTCATTCATTTCACTGTTCTGCAGACGAAGAGTCTCCTGTGCACCTCAAACGTCACACAGCACTGCAGTCTGCCAGCCACCCACCACAGGGGTCACTTTTCATTCTGATTATAAATTTGTTTTTGTTTTAAGACATCTTATGAACTTCTGTCGGATGGCATGCTTTGTGAGTTCTGTCTCTCCATGTTAAAGTGGAGAGAAGTTGGGAAAGAAATTAAGAACATTGTCTCCAGTTGCGTCTAGGCCATTGAATTGGGAGCGTCACCCGTCATGATGTAATTTTAATCATCTGGGCTGCAGGACACACAGTTGAGATCCAAGGTTAGTGCTCTTTCTCAAAGAGAAGTGAGCAATATAATTTTCTTAAACATTCCCATTTGATGCAGTTGAGGTCATGATGACTAGAGTCTTTAAAAGCCATTCTCTCGCAGTGAAATATGCAGCTCCATTCTGAAACACAAAGCAGATTCCTACATTGGCCTCATAAATCTTGGACATGTTATTGACTAATATGGAGTCTCAGAGGAGGTCAAAAAGCCACTTGGAAAAGTTGTGAAGACTTTAATTATGGGCCCATAAAATGTGTAACTTCTCAAAAAGGGACTTTTCCTTTTTTCACTGCCTGGTTCTGCACAATCACTTATGCCCAACGGTTTCCCATGACTCACTTACTGTTGAAGAACATAGAAACCTCTGGAATCCTGCAGACACCAGGAGCTTCACACCTCAGTGACTAAATCAACTGGCTTGTGTGACTGGCAGGTTTTGGCTATGAGACTAAGAGCAGATGTCTGGATTTTCACGTGTGTCACGTCCCAGGATAGTTTGCAATCCGTAACTTCCATCACATCAAAACCCAAACAAGCAGAACCAGAGGATGGTGTGTTTGCTCCCCAAAATACCTGCTGAATCGAGCATTGAACAGGAAAGAGTTTGGAATGCTTTGTGACAGCTCCATCCTCACTGTGCAAGCAACAGAACATGAATTCCCAAAAGATTCCCATGAGCAGTGGCTGGCAGGAATGTTTGTGTTCCGGTCGACTGTCACGGCAGAGCAACAGTTTACAGTGAGTTTAAGTTGTTGTTATACTCTAAACGGTTGTTAAGGTTTGTGGTGAGCCACCTGAATAATCTGCCTGATGAGTGCACTCTTAATTAAAAAGTGTTTCACAATTCCATCCAAGAACTGTTTTTGGCTGCAAGGTTCAAAAAAAGAACCTTTAACATCGGCAGAACCTGTTTCACAAAAGGTTCTTTGTGATGAAAAAGGTTCTTTATTAAAAGGTAAGAAAAATTATTTGAGGAAACAAAATGGTTCTTCTATGGCATCACTGTGAAGAACCTTTTAAGAACTTTTAAGAGTGTTGTCTTCACGCAGTTCACATATGTGTTTGCATATCTGTGTAGCGTGTGTTTCTCAGCAGAGAGATAAAGTACAAGAGCGTCTCTCTGGTGGATTCTTCATCTAGAGCCAAAGCGCAGCAGGCCGGAGGTCATGTGACCCGTGTAATAAACATGTCTGCTGCTCTCAATGGCTCACAGATGAAAACAGGCTTTTAAAATCCTTCCTCTGTGTTTGGAGTGATGTGACTGATAGTGAATGAATGACAGAAGTTATTGAATAAAGGGGTCTTTCACAAACCTCTGATTGATTAGAATCTTGGAGAGGAACAGACTGTGGGGATATAAACAGTACGAACGCTCCAGCCGGGAGTGTGGCCTCTCATGCTGGGACATACTGGCCAAGATCTCCAATGTCCAGTGTGTGCTGATGGAATCTTTAACAAAATACTGAAAAGACTCATTTTTAATGAACAGTTAGAGAAATGTCTATATAACAGAAAGGTTTCCTGTTTTGATTGTCTGTCAGAGGAATTTTTCATGTTTAATAGTTAGGCTGTAATCAGACTCCATGTTACCCCAAACATCAATCAAATCTCATGAATTGATCTAACTTACTTTACCACAGAACTCCAGTTAATGCTGAGCTTTCTTAAAAATATCTGCTGTTTCCATTGCATGTGTCATGCAAATAAACTGCAAACAAATGATCATGTTACATGCATGGAGTGGAATTTGATTATTAGTAATGTTGTTCACTGAGGCACCATTTTTAAAAACACTGGGTGTGAGTTGTTTAGAATTGGACCAATAGAGCATGGCAACACCCTCAAAATTTTAGCGTTGTACAAAGGCAAACGTCACTCACACTGTAAAGATTTAGACTGTACATGATTTTTTCAGGTTTAAAGGGTTTAGTTTCTTTTTGTGAGACTGTATCATTGCGTGACTCTTAAGTAATAAAACACAAAGTAGCTAATAGCATGATCAGTGTTTATTACAAGTATGAAAACTGAGAAATGTACCCTCCTTACCAAAATAATTAGAGAACAGAAAGCCTATGCCAGTGTTTAACAGTACTGTAGAAAGATTTTGGAAAGCAACAGAGCAAAGGTTCAATACTGATCTAGTTTTATGAATCAGTGATTTGTAAAAATATGCAAACATCTGGATTCTGCTAATTGCAAAATGAACAAAGAAGTAAAACAAAAAGATATGGTGTTGTTTTCACACTAATGAACAGACTCTCATGTAGCCAGTACTATCAAAGCATGTGGAGCAAAGAAGATATTTGTTCATCTGCAGCCTGACTAATTATATGAAAACAACAGTCAGACTGGAACAGTGGAGCTGTTCTTCAGAGAGAAGGAGCTTTTTTGCTTAGCTTGGCATTTGAAGCAGCGTCTTGATATTTGACACCTCTGTTAAGTAGTTTGCCAAACTGAACTTCAGCCGCGTCCAGCAGCCCACAGCACAAATAAAGCTCTGAACACCAGTGTCTCAGTGCTTGACAGGAAACAGACCACAGCCTGAAGCCCCTCTGCGACCCCCCGTTTCTTTTAACAGGTGCTGCTGCAGCAGACAGTGATGCTGAGAAACTCCTCCAGCAGATGAACTAGTCTGTGAGGACCTGAACTGTGTGCAGAGTAACGCAACACTGTTGGCAACACGTGCCTGTTCATGCCGCATTGACATACAGACAAAACACATGTTGATATTCATCACTGGGGTCTATGACAAATGAGGTTTCATGTTCTTGTCATCTTTATAATCATGGTGGTTACACTGATTTTTGAAAAAGCTGATGATGTTTGTTTTATTTGTTGTTTATGTTTTTAATGTTTCTTCTTTCAGAATTGTTTTCCAACATTCAAACGGACATTGACAGATCTTTTCTTCATGTTTTTCCACAGAAGGCCATCTGCTAACATCACTCCTCATGTAAGTTCCTGTAGTCTACACATCACAGGAAGAAACAGTCTTCATTATATTGTAGAAATGTTCCTGATGAAACACTGGTATAAAAATGGAATTACTCAGCTGTTGACACTTAAAATTAATTGCACATTAAATGAACATGAATCAGAGAATAAAGTGAATCATGCTGGAGATGTTCTGGAGATGTAGTTCAGCCCTGTACACGAGAGACTTGTCTTCCTCATGAACTGAAAAACTTGGAAAAGCGTCTTCATCATCGAGTTCTTTTTAACTAGTTGTTTACTAGATGTTCTGTAGGAGATGTGAGGGGTGTGTACTCCTGTAAACTCACCCACACAACACTGCAGTGTTGTAGATGGTTGCCAGGGTGTTGCTATGCACCTGCAGTTGTTTGCAGTGGTTCTTGGGTGGTTGTTATGGAGTTCTGGAAGGTTTCTGATTGGACTCAAAGAGCTCCACACCCAAGTCTTAGTGATGTTCTGATCTCTATGGCTCGGGTCACTCCTTTAAGTCTGTTGAACTGTTTTGTCATCCAGGAGACATTTGAGTTCTCATTCATGTCTGAAGCACAAATGGTAGAGAGTGCGTTCTGTTTTGACGTTCTGCTGGTTCTTAACCTCAGAGACAGTGGAAACAGTAATGCTCGCTCTAGCCTCTATTGTTAGCAGTATACAGATACTTGAATGTTTGAATCGAGCTTAGAGACGTTTTAAAACACAGTTCTCTAGAGCTGTAGTTTAAATAGCTTCTCAGGTTCTTGTTAATGGACAGAGTACGGCTGTATCTGCTCACTGTCCCTCTGCTTTAATGACAGCCAGTTGTTTTCACGGCTGCAATGTTGTGATTTACTTTAAAATCCTCTAATATTTGATAGATGCAAAGCATGTTGCAGCTGTTTGTGTACAGAAATACAGACTTGTGGATTTATTGACCAGATTAAATAAAACATTTCATTTGAGGTTACACTCTTTTAAATCACTGATGGCTTTTCACACTGTGATAAGTAATGTGTTCTTAAACCTCAGTTAATGTTTCCTTTATCTCTGCATTAACCAGCATTTCACATGTTAAAGGGCTTCAGCAGGGCTTTAACATTAACAGGAATGGCCGTTGTGTTGTTTCACAGTGAAAATAAAGTTTGATTTTTTCGTTGGGTTGTGAAAAGCGTGTCTGTATTGCTGGTCATGGGAGGGATTAATGATGTCAGATGTAAAGGTTTTATCAGTATATAGTATAGATGTTATATAATGTAACATACAGTCTATGTGTACTCTTATTTTACTGAAAGGTTATCAGATTATTTGATAATCTTTCAGTAATCTTTATTTTACTGAAAGATTATTTCAGTAGTTTGGCTGTAGTTTCCAAGCAGGTAGAGAGTCTCAAAATTACCAATTGTTGGATTATTTTGGTCTATTACTAAATATAGCCCAAGGTTATGTTATTCCAGGGTTAAAATGAGTGGGAAGCCCATGTGTTTGGGGTTATGGTATGGTTTCTTCTAACTGGCTAACCCAGGACAAAGGGACCTTGTTCTTTTAACATTCTGAATTTTAATACAGTTAGTATTATAACAGATAAATTGTATTATATCTACATCTTGGTAATTATAAATGACAAGGAAAACGAACTTGAGCCCAGCTGTGATGACTTCAGCAGAAACTGTGAGATTGTATTTTAAGACGCTGTTTTTCTAGAAACCCACAATGAGAGCTCAAACTCTGTTGACTCTGCATATTTCATATCAGAATAAATATGTTTTCACATGTTTACATTAAACAGTGTGTTTTATACATCTAGCAGTCCTTGTGTCCTGCTAATGATTTGCATTCATTTTATCTACGTAATACATCAAGACACTTCACACAAAAAATGTGCACCGCTTCCAAATCCTGCCATAAAACAGTGTGAACATATTGAAGATCCATTATGACACAGACATTATTTTCTGATATTCAAATCAGGGGAGTTAATGCTGGTGAGTTATTTGATAAAGGCGGTTAAATCTGCCAGCTGTGACGGAGGAGGACGCCTGTATGGACAGGCTGAAATCTTTCTCTCTGGAAACAGAGCTTGTGTGTGTTTCTGGTGAAGTGTGCTTCCACTGCAGTTCTGACCACCACACTCGCCACAGACCCCACAGTGTTGTGCTGTAAGGAAGCAAAGACCACACAGCTCATCGGCCTCCACGACACCAAGTATGTTATTCCCAAACTAGATAGTCATTCTGAGGCTAACACTTCCATTAGGTAGTTTCAAGTCTGTTTCACAGCTGTTTAACTGGGTTTTCCTGACTGAGCTGGACGGGTGGTGGCTGGTCATTTCAGAATGCTGATTATTGCTGGTTTATATGTTCTTGTGGCTACATCTGCTGGTTAACCAGCATATGGTTTTTTAGGTGTGATAAAAACTCAGTTTTCCTGTAGTTCCCAGTTTAGTTTAATTTAGTTTATTGTCCATAATGAGAAGATGTGTAGCTTTAGCTTCACAACAATTAAAGGAAATAATCAGCCGAATATTTGTCTGTAACATGGTCATAAACTTGTATTGTACAGAACTGCATGCCGGGTGCTCTTTTTGTGTTGCACAGAAACATTACAGCATACAGGTCTGGAGGGAATAAATGATGAGAGAAGCTTCAGTTTTGGGTGAGTTTTAAGGGTTACTTCATTCTTATACATCATTCCTGATAATGGTCTTGTCCACACCAAAATGGCTTCACTTCTGGATTAGGTGTAACTTCACCACCATAACTATTTTTTTTTAATATAACCTATAGTCTGTCTATATAAACATAAGATGTGGGATCATTTACAGTATATAACTTTGTGTCACTATGTGTTTAAAATGAAACTATAAATGGTATACAGCACAGTTACACTAGAACATATTAAAGTTTTTTTTTAAAAAAACCTTTCAATTTTGCACATTATGTTCAAAATTATCATAAAGCATCACCAACACTTTCTGTTTTTTTAACTTTCTATGCACTGTTTCTATGCAACATTTTCAGTTTGGCTAAATTACCACATGCGTTATGAAGGTTCTGATCAAGACAAGTGCGCCACCTTCTGGACACTCTGTAATCCTGCTGAGCTGGAGATCACAGGGCTGTAGTAGTTGAGCATCATTATTAAGACTGATAATAAGGAGCAGACGGTGGGCAGGTAAGTGAGTGATTAAACCTAATAGTTCTGGAGCTGATCTAAAGACAGAGAGCACAGATGAGAGCCAGTTACAGTCTTCATACAGTCAGTGCATCCCACTGACCCTCTGCAGAGCAATCTCAGGTGGACAAGTAACCAAACCATCACCGGATCATACCCAGTTCACAGACAGCTTTAAATGAGCCAGTAGATAATTAGAGTACACTAATACCTCTGTCCAAAATGTGCAGCTCAGAAAATTAAACATTTTCCAGCTCATCTTAAAAATTAAAATGTCTTGTGCCAGCCTAAAAAAATGTATTAGCACATGCATATAGTCAATAAAATGCCCAAATTTACTTCATGATCATAGGTGGGTGTTAGCAGCTGTTCAGGAGGCCCTCCACAACCCACTGCAAACTCACATTCAGGTCAGAATCTTTTTTGGTATATAATGACCATTTGTCATGATTTAGTTAAAACATTTGTCCTGTTATAGAAATATGTCACGTTAAACATAGATGCAATGTAACATATGTTGCAAATGTTGTTTCATGTTTACTTTAAGTATGATGGTAATTATCTGTTCTGTCGGTCTTTGGTGGGCCTGTAAGCTGAAAACACTTAAAGAAAGACAATATTACACTGAGATATTTCTGACCTAACATTCGACTGACACTCGACCAGTACAAAATCTCTCTTAATACTGGACACGAAGGATCCAGTAGAATAACATTAAAATCCTTCAGCAGAGCACGCAGACATGTAGGATCTGGTAAGCTCAGCCCTCGCTTTCATAAAACACACTGAAATGACACCAGATTGTAACTGTACACATATAGAACAGTGGTGATCAGACGTGGTTCTTATATAACATTTGGATCTGATCAAAAGTGCTGCCTGGAGGTCATCGCACGCTGCCAGCCCGAGAAAAGGCCCAGTCTCATTCAGCTGCCACATATTTGGAAGTTTGCATGTGGAGCAGCAAAACCAGGCCTTTAAATCTCTCCCACTCTCCTGTAAATTACAGCCCTGCGTTTTTAATTTCCTACACATCATACGATCCTATTCACTGCCAAATCAAACACGAACATCAAGCAGTATGAGGGCAAACTGTTTCTGAATCAGAGTAAAACTCTGCTGTGTATCTGTATTTACAGTAATAAAATAAAGAGTTGTTAATTAATAATATAACGCAGAGACATTGACCAGATCCGTTAATGCTGCAATCTGTAACGTTTTGGTAAAAAAAAAAAAAAAATCTGTTATTGAGAAAATATATAACAGTGTCTCCTTGCTGTGATTTACACCAGTAAATTTATAATAATGATTTATAATCTTTTGTTAACCTGCAATTTGTTTCCAATAGAGATGGCTACATAGAGGCAAAAGTTTCAGATTATAATATTAAAAAATATTGTTCCAGTCCCATGGTACAATGATGTCATTGTAACAGATGGTAATATCATGGTATTTTGATAAAGCTGGTACTGAGCTTTGTCACCATATTCACATAATATTGAATTATCATGTCCAAAAAACATCACATTCTGTGTTTACACACTCTTTATTCATTTTTATATCGTAACAAAAATCTGTTTAGAATACAAATGATCACAGTCCAGTCACACAACAGATCAGAATCTTGAAAGCATCTGTAAATCACCACAGCCCGTTTGCAATAACTGATATTCAGATATATATCCAGCAGACACATTCAGTTGAACTGCATGTAAAAAGTTGTTTAATTTGTTACTGGATCTTTCGTTCCTCAGGGTGTGTACAACAGGCCTGAAGGACCTCCTGATGTCCTGCTCCTCATAACACCGGCGGAGTCGCTCATACTCGTGTGAACAGTTTGATCTGAAGACACAGCAGATCCCAGATCAAAACACAGAGCTGGTGTGTTGCTCTTCCATGTGGCTGTTTGCAGTCTGATTACATTTAGACAATGAGGACGACGTTTATTTATGATGCCCTGCAGACTGTAACACTATAGATTGTTATTATGATGGAAGATGTTTCACATTTGATGTTGGTGTGACCTTTGCTTCATACTCTGTTTCACCAGAGACCGCAGCTGGCACTTGGAGCCAGACTTAGCCAGACAAAAGGAGCTTTTCAAACAAAAAACATTGTCTTTTTGTTTGGCTTGTCGCACACTATTTCTTTTCCAGCTTCAGAGGGAAAGAGTGTTGTTCTGGCAACCATACAGATTCACTTAGTCTTCATCCATCCATTACTGACGGGGGAATGAGACCATACATTTACTCAACACCCAAAAGAAAAGTGTGCTATTCCTTACAAAACAAGTGTTATTCATATACTCTAAAACAAGTATATCTGTAAACTATATAGTTGTGTCCTCAAGGTTTACTACTGTTACACTGAAAGTACACGTTTATAAACTAAAAATCTGACCAGTTTAACTCTAATAGTATTATAAAAGCACTCTTACAATTGCACTAGTACTTACTACATAAAGTATACTTGAACTTTGCTGAAGCATACTTTTTGGTAAGGGTATGGATGGCTGCTTTCTTAATTGCACAGTAGTTCACAGATGTGTTAATCCAAAGTGATTTACAGTACATCACATACATTGCAAACATGTTTTAGGTTTTGGTTTATGTTCAGGTTTAGACCCCAAAGCCTGAGACATACAGTCCAAATATATTAGAGCAAACGTTTAATTGTTAGTAGCTGTGAGTGTTTGTGTTGGGTTTGTTTCAGGCTTTAACTAAAAACTTTCCAGTTGTCAACTTGTGCTGCTGTGTCAATTTGATTGATATATTCTGCCTGTATGATGGTAAATTCAAGGATTTATTTCATAACTTGTAGATATTGTCTTCTGAGAACCCACACTGAACTGTAAATACTGCCAGACTGCCTGTGAAAAGCCTGTTGACCATTTTTCATATTGGAGGTTTAACCTACAGTTCCTGCTGCTCTGAAGTTCATGTAGTTTGTAGAGGTAAAGATTGTGTTAAAAATATTCATATTGCACTGAACCAGAAAAACAATTCTTTGCCCACTACATTGCACTACATTTATTAAAAACTTTGGCAGTCATTCCTTCAGTCTAAGACATTTGATAATGTTGTCGTTTCCAGTGTTTTTAATGACAAGACTGCAAAACAGCAGTTAATTTCCAAATGATTCCATAAAACAGAGAATTCCAGTGAATCTTATTAAATACCAGGAAACTGATCACATTGAATTGATTTTCATGCATGTATAGATGGCCTTTAAACCATACTAGCTTAAATTTGAATTAGCAATTAAAAAGTAATTGCAGAACTAACGTCACTTTTCTGAAGACATTTTTGAAATGACTACTTTAAGTGGATGGGTAAAGTCATGTTTCAGTAAAGGGGTACAATTACATTTTATTTGAACAGACGTGTATATGACATGCCTGTTATTAACAGTCTGTATGAAAAACAGTTCAGACAATACAAGGTTGTCATGCTAATAAAAGACAAGTCAACTGCTAGTTGATGATGGAAACATACCGTAAAACAGACAATATTTACACTGACTTTGTATTTCCACAAAGTATATGAAAAACATTCATTTGTAAAAACAAAAAACAACATTTATGTGTAGCATTTCATTAAAGCAGACCACAAGCATCTGCAGTGAAGCTGTACGACACAACACATGCTTCTGTATATACGCTAGAAACAGAACACAGATAGACATTATACTGAGCAGAGGAAATGCAGAGCATCTACAACTTCTGTGAGAGGGTTTGTTTCTCCAGAAGCAGGTCTGCGAATCGTTGCTGAAGCTCTTTCTCTCGGTCCTGTTGTCTCTGAACATCTTCTCTCAGGGCCTGTGAGAAACCATGATGACATCAGTGAATATACAGCACCGTTCTGCAAACCAGTGACCTCAACCTCAGAGAACAGAGGAACTTAAGATTTCATTACATATCATTTACACTTTACACATTCTACTAACTGTAAGTAACTTTGCAAGATGTCAACTCTCAGTATTAGTGGACTGTTAGGTTAATGTTAGGTTAGGGTTAGCAGAATAAGCTGACAAACTTGCTGAGTTACTGATAGTCAGTTGAGACCCTCAAAATAAAGGGCGAGGAGACATTAAACAGACAGTTTACCACTAAACTAATACTAAACTGCTAGTTGACAAATAGTTGCATAGTTACAGTTAGTAGAATATCTAAAGTGGACTATCAAAATAAAGTTACCCACACTTGTGAAAACCTGGAACACAATAAGCTTAGTAAATAAATAACTATTTGCGAAAAAAAAACACTGCTAAAGAATAATGTCAAAAGTCTTAAAGATATCATGAATGTAGTCTTTAACTGTAAAACAGCCTGCAGTATTCTGCAGCTCTTTAAGGATTGTGGCCCAGCTGAACTAATACTGTGTGTGTTCAGCTGCCTGCTTGAGTATTCGCCAGTATCATCATTTGTGCTGTTTTCCAGGTAAGAAAGCGTTTTCTGTTAGAAGGACACACATCTCCTGACTTCAGTAGGAAGGGTCTGCTGTGTCTCACCTCCTGTCTGCGGGGAATGGCGAGGTCTTCCTGCTTCTTCAGCTCCTGGAAGGTGTGAAGCTCCATGTGAGCCTGTTCCACCTGATCCCACATTTCACTCAGCTGCTTCAGCAGACCCATGGCCCGAGACTGGTACCCACCCAGAAGAATCTTCATCTTCTTCTCCATCTTAGCTGCACGCTTGGCCTCTGTAGTCATGTGACCTCTGTTGATCTGTCAACCCAACACATGACAGCAGGCACATTTTGGTTAGGGTCTTAACATAAAAGTTACAGTTTTGTATAATTTTACACTGTAACTATAGTCTGGTATCAGAAGCTGTTTGCATCCATGAAGAGAACAAAAGAAAATCAAATGAGTTTGTGGACCGTAAAACAGACATAACCACAGTTATTAAAATATATAACAGATTTTCATTGACTTTCCTTGAATGCTTGAAGTTGATGTAAGATTTCAATTGTATCATCTCCAACAGTCGTCTGTTCACTGCACTAAACAAACATTTGCCTGAAGTTCTCTAGTTAAACACTTCCTGTCAGGTTGCCATGAGAAAGCCCAGGATTCAGACAGACACCACAAAAACTGACACCATCACTAATGCAAACTATTTTCAGACATTCAATTTTCCAATAATGTGCGACACGTGAGAGAGCAGCAAATTCTGCACAGAAACAACAACAATAAACCTCCAACATCAACACAGGCTGCTGGAGCATGTCATCTCTCTGCTCTTCAGCAAACCATCAGACAATTTTAATGAATCTGTTCTGTATTCTAGAGCCGGAAAGTTTCCAGTATCCTGCAGTTCAACGTCCAGACTAAAACATCTCAGTTAAAACATCTGCAGACGAGCAGACAATGAGAAAACATTTACATTTTGCATTTGGCAGATGCTTTTATCCAAAGTGACTGTATTCAAGTATTATTTATGAGTACATGTGTTCCTGGGAATTGAACCTCCAATCGAACCTTGCACTGCTAACACAATGCTCACAGAGACAACAGAAAGAGTTTAACCTTCGTACAACACAGAAGAAAGCACTCTGCTTCCTAAAACATGACATTCATTCAATATAATCATTTATAATGTAACCATTAAAACATGTAGCTGTTGTTAATGATTTATTGACAGTAAACTGACAGTAAGGAGCAGAAACATTTATAATTTACCAATTCCAGTAAATCAGTCGAGCAATCAGCCTGTCTGATATTATTATTCTAACACGTGCTTTCTTTCAAATGAATACACTGAATTATGAGGTAAAAAACGTACAGACTAGTGCATAAGAAATGAATCAAGCATTTAAATGTGTCGTCCAGAACATAATGATAATTCAGGCCTTTCTGTGTTTAAACCTACAACCGTTTGGTTAGCAGCCAGATCTGCACACTGAGGTTGAGGGTGTTGTGCGGTTTATGGGCCCTGACACTGATAAACACAGCGAGCTCCACTGCTGACCTGAGATCGGAAATATGCTGTACTAATCTCTTCACAGTAATATAGTTCAATAGCAATGAAACAAACAGAATTCTGATGGCTTGTCCAATCCAGTTGATCTAAAGCAAAACAAAATCTCTATTTCCTCCAGTTAAATGTACGTTCTCCTAAAATATACTGTATGGCTAGAAATGTACTGCAGGCTGACCATATGTTGAGCACCAGGCTGAATGAATCTTCACCAGTCTGCTGGACAGATGGTGCCATCTGCTGGATGATAACAGCTTGCAGGACAAGTCATTTACCTCCAGTTTCTTTTCCAGGGACTCAATCCTGTCCTTCTTGCTGGCCAGATTGGCGCGTGTGTAGCGACTCTGTCCAGACAGGAACAGGACCTGACTGTAACACTCCTCCCACACCTGATTATACGCCTCCATGGACAGATCTCCATGACCCATGCCATGCTTCACCACCTCCATCTCCTGGACCAGCAGCTCGTGGGCCTGTCAAGCATATACTGATGAGTCCTCCAGCTCCATCATCTCCACAGGTTTACTCACACTCACATCTTCACACTCACATCTTCACACTCACATCTTCACACTCACATCTTCACACTCACATCTTCACACTCACATCTTCACACTCACATCTTCACACTCACATCTTCACACTCACATCTTCACACTCACATCTTCACACTCACATCTTCACACTCACATCTTCACACTCACATCTTCACACTCTCATCTTCACACTCTCATCTTCACACTCTCATCTTCACACTCTCATCTTCACACTCTCATCTTCACACTCTCATCTTCACACTCTCATCTTCACACTCTCATCTTCACACTCTCATCTTCACACTCTCATCTTCACACTCTCATCTTCACACTCTCAGTCCTCTAGCTCCAACATTAGTGCAACACGTCAGCGTGAAACACACCTTCTTGAGCTCCTCCTCTGTGACTTTAGTGTAGGGAGTTTTCTCCAGGTAAGTGATGTGATCAGTGCTGTTGGAGCTGGATGCTGCACCTTTACTCTTCTTGCTCTGAGAGTCACTGTAGGGGTTATGCAGGCAGTCATAGTGGATCATGGTGATCATCTCTTTCTTGATGAGTTCTTCAGCCTGCTGAAGCTCTGTCAGAGGAGGTTCCACATTATGAGGTCTGAGAATCGTCTCATTCACCTGATGACAAAAACAACGATGTTAGAACATCACATCCAACACAACACCAGCACTGAGGGACAGAACTTCTCAACATCAACAACATGGTTTTGCCTTTTTAGATCATTGTTGTTTTAAGACCTTATGTCAGGAGAAATACAGTTAATCTTTTGGGGTCTGGCTGATAATGTAAAGCAGAATAAAAATACCCTAACCAGACTTCCCTAACAGCAACTAGTTCAGTTAATCCACAGACTAGTCTACATTCTACATTCTAATCTACATTCTCGCTCTTCACTATACTTCCAGATTTTTCTGTTTTACTTGGTAATATGTGACAGATGTTTGGGACAGTTTTGTGACTGGTGGAGACTGGACTGATGTTGACCTCACCTCTGAAGGTCTGGGTAAATCTCTCTGAACGGCCATGTGTCTCTGACGGAGTTCCTTCTCTCTCTCTTCATCTCTGGCAGCCTGCAGAAACATTACAACTGATGACACAGCAGCCAGTCTCTAGAATACTCATGAATGCTGATGCATTAAAAAACCACAAGAGCTTTATTCTGTTTTATTTACTGGCTGTCTCCATTGTATCTGACAGCTGAGAGAGGTTAGTTATCTGACCTGTTTGCGCAGCTCTATCTCGGCCGCGTCTTCTACAAAGCTCTCGTCCACCTCTGTCTCCTCCAGCTCTTTCTCTGCGTTTTCAGGAAGCACAATCTCGAAATCATTCTTGGGAAGCGGCAGAGACATCAGCCCCAGTCTGAGCTGCTCTCGGGACTCCCTTTGCTGAAAGAGACAAACACATCTAACCATGATGCAGAACATCACTATGTACCACCTGAGTTCAACCATGGAGCAGAGGTCATGTGATCAAAAACCCTTCATGGGCTCCAATTCAAGAGAGGGAAAGACAAACACTTTAGAAGATTAAATCTGTCAGAATATCAATGAAGAACTTCAGCCCGTTACTGTGGTGTGTGACTCACTAAATGTTTAGCGTATGACGGGTCACTGCTGTCGACTCCGCCCTCCTCAGTGTTGATGTTGAGTTTGTCCCTCAGAGGGGTCCGGCCAGGGGTCACGCCCACTGAGGGTTTGGGTGTCATTCCACCATGAGGGGTCAAGCCCTCCGACCCGTGACTGGGGGTTCTGCAAAACCAAATTGAATATATCATGTCACACAACAGATCTTAAGAGCACACGATTAAACTCACTGTTTCAGCTTGGAAATCTGGATGAGCCACATTTGAAAACAGTCAGTACAGAACATTAACTGCAGTTTGATGATGTCCAGCTGTACATTATCCTGCTTACTGAATAAATGTCTGTTACATTACTGTGGCTTTCTCCTGCAGATATTGAGGGTGTACCTGAAGGGTGTAGACAGCACGGTGTTGGGCGTCTGGATCACCTGCCTCTGAGGTGTGACCCCTGAGAAGTCGCTCTCGTGGAGGGGTGTGTTCAGACCTCCTTTAAGAGGAGTGTCCACATTCGTAAGAGCCATGAGATTCTGAGCTTCCTGTGAGAACAAATGAGAGTGAGAGACAGTGAGAGACTCAACAGGATATTTAAAAATCCTCCTATATGACACAACGTGCTGAAGCCTAGAGAAACTCAAACCTGCAGGATCTTGTCCTGGGCAGCTGGAGTTCGGGGTGTACGCAGGGCCATGGAGTTATTGGTCACATTGTACTCGGACAGAAGGGCGCTGGATGCTGAGTTGGTGATTCCAGACTCTTCAGCCGTCTGCCGGGCGATCTCACTGGCCTGACCCAGTTTGACCACTTCCTCCAGCTCAGCATCTGAGATCTGACAACACAAAGCAGAAGATTCACTTTATATGTTTCCTGAGTGTATGTAAAGCAAAAATGACAGAACCCAGGTCGTTTATCTCCAGGGCATAAGATGACTGAGAACTGTAATGGAAAGCCTTTTCAAAATGTGTTAGAACCACTGTATGTAGCAGAGCAACTGTTGGAGAGTTTCAGATGTTGTTTTCTTTACTGAAATCCCCATATGATAATAACAGTAGTAAGTCAGGATATGCCACAGGTCTCTGGATTAGTAGTTTGTAATCGTGAGCTCTCACCTGTGGTGCTGGTAACACCAGTTTGCTTCTCTTCTTGGTGAACTCGGACACCCCGCTGGTCTGCAAGATGGCAGAGGGAAGATCTGATTCCTTCTTCTTCTTGATCTTCTGTCTGTCCTTTTTACGGTCTCGGTCCTCTTTCTCACTGCACAAGACAATACAGCAGACAGATGATCACAGATGGCAATCCAGAACACATAATGATCTGCGACTCCACAGGACAGACACACTGGACCCACCTCCTGAGTTCCCCATCCAGATGCTGCTGGCGCAGGCGTTTGAAGTCGGGTTCCAGGGGGTCGTACTGCTCCATGGACGTGTCGTAAAAGCCCTGCGCAGGCTTCTTCTCAAAGGGGATCTCTGCATTGTAGTCGACACCTCTCTTCTTCTTGCGTTTCTTCTGGATGTCGATGCCCGCAGCTCGCAGCTCCCTGCGCTTCTGAAGCGCCGCCAGTCGCCTGCATCAGATGCACTTACATAATTAACACCTGTGATAAACACCTCAAACAGTCTGTCCTGTCCTCACACTGTGAGATCCTATAAACAGAACAAGCGCCGTTGGTGGCTCATTAATGAGCAGAACAGAAATGAAACATCAAAGGCAAGAAGGTATTTTATTTTTTTGCAAACTGCAGCAAATGTCCTGAAGAGCGTAGCAGGGATTGGTCTGTTTTAGGAATGTCGCAGTATACCAGTGCTGACAATAAGTGTGATATTAATAACCACGATTACTGATATTGTGTTTATACTGCACATATGACAATACTGTAAATAATTCAGCAGCAGTCTGTCTGATACTCCAACACAGCAGGTGGAGCTATTGCACCAGTTTAACATTTTGATTTAAGAGCCACAATGGTCATCAACTCTCTCTCTGCCTCCCTACACTCATATTCTAAGTGACTTCCTGGCCAGTAAACCCAATATAAACTAAATTAAAGATGAATCTGACTGACATCAGTATTTATCTACTCCTTTATAAAAAACGTCAACAGACATTGTGATAATGTTGTTACCATGTACTCTCTTGTGCAGTGAAAATCTGATATTGTGACAGCTATTGTTTTAACGTGACGGGAAGCGAAGCAGCACACACTGCTCAATGAAAAATCAGATGCTAATCTGATGGCTTTACATGACTTTCTGCAGTCACTGAGACTTTTCAAACACAAATCTTGTTCTCACCGAGCTTCCTCCAGCTGTTTCTCTCTTGCTTTCCGCTTGGCCTTCTTGCCCTGCGTGTTGGCCAAACGAGCTCTGGCTTCTGACAGCATCTCCAGCTCATCTGCACAGAAAACATGGATGTCATGAGATTTCTACTGCAGTGGTATTGAAACAAAAGTCTGCACTGATTACTGACATGACGTTTAGAAGACACACCCACCTTCATCCATGTCCACTGGATCGGGTCTAGCCGGTTTGGTCTCAGGGTTTGGGTCGATCTCTCCAGGTTTTAATTTGCGAGGATCATCACCCACATCATCTTCATTTTCTCTCTGGGCAGCTTTATCTCTGCAGTCATGAAGAATTAGTGCTTCAATTTATTAAGTACATGTTGTATACATAAACACTGTTTTCTTTTCTCCTTCCAATGAAATGCATACAATAAAAAACCAATACCATCTTTATTTTATGTTGTGTATCTTTAAATGTACTTACAGCAGATATTCATAATGCTCCAGGCACTGAGCGGCTGTTCGTCCAATGATGGGAGCGATTGTTCTCCACTGAGTGGGCATCAGTTTGGCCAAGTGAAGCAGTTTCTCTTCTTCCTCACGAGACCATTCTGTTTTTTTAATGCTGGGGTCCAGCCACTCATACCTGCATCATATAAAACAAACATCACACCTGGACTATCTTACCTTCAAGAAATTATCAAGAAAGAGCATGTCACCGAGGCTGTGTGCCAAAACCCTGTAAGCTCCCTACCTAGCCAGCTTTTTAGGTACTCTAGCTATATTCTACTGTATCTGATGGATCAGATACAGTATCTGATGGATCAGATAGAGGATTTAAACTTACCATCTGGCTTTACACTGTTTGGCTGATTTGCGGTGCAGTAGAGAAGCGATTCGTGACCACTGATTCTTGCCATATTTCATAACAGCTGCTTTAAGAATCTCATCCTGTTAATAAAGCACACAAAGAATAAACGAGTGAGAATAACAGATATAAGAGACTAACGCAAAACAAGATATAAGACCTAGAATTGTACTTCGATTCAGAGACTTTGAAGAACTACACATTGTAATACAGTACACTCACAAATGCCAACAATAAGCAAAAGAGAAAGAAATGTACAACAATTATAATGAATCAGGAACAACACAGACTGCTGAAGTCTACGGCACCACTTATACATGAACAGGGTAAATTAAGACATACAGCAATGCAGTATGTGTATATGCACGTAAATCATGTCTAATATGTTTTATAAACGTTAAAGAACACAAGTGGTGATTAATGCAGTGTAATAATGAAAATCAAACCTCCGTGTTGCGCCACACGCCTCCTTTAATCATGATTCGCGGCATGTTGGCGGGTTCACACACGCTGCAGCAGTCAAAACTTTCTTACAATCTTACAGATTCAGAAATAAAATGATAATTTAATACTGAAGCTCCCGCTGAAGCTGCAGCGCTCTTTCCTGCTCAGCGGGTCCGAGCGCAGAGGACTGTGGGAAGTGAAACTCTTCCTCCGGGGACTCACAGGCGCTCGCCGCTCACTGTCGCCCTCTGCTGGTGAGCACTCACCACCGCCCGCTGCACAAGCGCCTCTTCTCACTAAACAAACACGTTATGAGCGCAGATTCAACACAACTTTAAGTCACAATGTAAAGTTACAGACAAACTTGACAAATGTCCTTTCACATATATGTCTATCATATTACATGACTTAATGTGATGTTCATTTACAACCCAAAGGCCCAACACCGCAGCTCTTCAGATGTTGTTGTAGGATACTGTTGAATTACAGTCTCATATGAATACATAATGATGAAAAAGGAAAATAAATCCATTTATTATGGAAATGCACAGACTTGGAGAAACACACTGTTTGGAAAGCTTTTGTAAATTCATTTTTCTGCCCTTATTATTTCCTCTTTTCTTCTTCATCCACATGCAGCTTGGTATTGTTGTACATTCAATAACCCTCGTCACTGTTTAATTGAAACTAGAACAGAATCTCATAAGAAGAGAAATCGAACAGACATGCAGAGCTGTCAGTGTGTTTACAGTCTTGCAGTCTGATCAATGTCTGATCAATGTCTGATCAATGTCTGATCAATAGTTCTTCTGCTCTTATACTGGTGTGATCGGCCTAGAAGAGGAGAACTGGCTGGAGACTCATTGATCATTGAGACACTGAGAGGGGCCCATTGTTCACACACACACACACACACACACACACACACACACACACACACACACACACACATATACACACACACACACATATACACACACACACACACACACACACACACACACACACACACACACACATACACACACACATACACACACACATATACACACACACACATACACACACACACATACACACACACACACACACACACATACACACACACACACACACACACACACACACACACACACACACACACACACACATACACACACACACACACACATACACACAGACACACACACACACATACACACACACACACACACAGTACATCTCAATATTCAAAATCTCAGAGGGGGTGTGTCTGCAAAACACACTTTCACAACCTGATCAATAAAGTCAGCTTATATCATTAACATATATACTGATATGTTAAAGGCACAAAAGAGATTGACCAAAGTCTTTAAAGTAATCACTCTGTGGATTGTATGAGAGCAGCTTTTTCTATATGAATGTTCAATCATTTGTATGTCGTGCTTGACCACATATATCCGGTGCAAGATAACAGTGATATATATATGTGTTTGGCTCAGTCAAGGTGAAACTATAAACTTAATATTCAGAGCTGAATACCGGCTCCATTATTCAGCTGAAGCATCAGATCTGCCTCATTAACAGCCGAGTGGAAATGTTCACGTCAACTCCTTTACTTGAACAAAAAACAGGCAGAGAGACAGAAGATAGTGAAGTGTGACTGTCGTGTGATCATGAGAAACTTCTGACCAGACCTCTGGCCAGACTGATTGAGATCTGAGACGCTGTCTGGACTCTGTCCTACTGAAAAATGGCTTTTTGTAGACAAGTGAACAGAAGATGCTGTCATGACGACACTCAGCATTTAATGCAGAATTTCATGAATCCAGCCCCTCATTCATTTTTAAAACATTCCTATGTTGTCTCGCACATGCTGCTTTTCCTCCAGGAGATGCAAATCTAGTGTCAATGAAACTCTTGTTTATCATTATACAGTTTCTTAGTAGAATTCATGCAGGGTTCCCTACAGTCAGATTGCAGTAATAGATATATAGCTGAAAACACGTATGCACAACTGCTGAAACTAATCACTACTAGTTTAGTCTGTTTTATTCATATGGTAGCAAGTGAGTTCAAAATGAAAACTTTAGGTTTGGAATGAATGCATTTGTGATATGTGGGGATGAGCAACAGGTCTCCTAAATGATAGCACATTGATGTTAAACTCTTAGAAACAACAGAATCCATGTTTGTTTGTGGTTCGAAGCAGCTGCATTATTAAAGTATAATGCAGTGCCAGTGAAAACTGCCTTTTTGGGCCTATTAAATCCAGCTAGTTATTCAAAAAGTTTGGAATGTTTTCCGGCGTCTGTTTTCACTATTATTCCTCAGTTTGAGCTCACAAGCAAAGTTTAAAGTTATCCAGTAACACAGCTGTGCAGTTGGATTGGTTTGTGAAACTCAGTGACTGTGACAGAGTCATACAGAACTTCTAGAGACTTCATGAAGTTGTGCTACACTTCACAGACCACTGACACCCCCACAGAGCTTACAGCAAACACCCATCAGATACACTGGACAGCTGCCAGTCACCCTGAATCATTGCAGACCCAGCGAGCCAGGGATGTTTGGATCCACAAACGGGACTTTAGAGGGAGGTTATGGGCCCAGAGCAAGACTGAGGAATTCTGGGTAGCATGTTAAACATGGGCTGTCAGTGCAGAGTGGTTGTTTATTCTTTTCAGCCTTCAGGCAAATTGTTGCCGGTGTGTGATAGACACCACTTCAGGGAGAAAGTGAGAACGGCTGTCATGCGTCCAAACAAAAAACTGTTGCTTTTCTCAAAAATACACAATAAATGTCAGAGGTTGTAGACTGTTTGACTTCCACCTCTGGGATGTTTTAAGATTCATGTTACACACACGTGTCTTGACTTGCTGTGGAATTGACACTTTTACCCAGTAATGAACTTTGTGACTGAACACTAAACAAGCTGGTGGGATATATAATATAATAACCTGTCTAACGTGGCTTCTGTCATAATAACACTGTATTTTCGGTATTCTTTACAGTACCTTGGAGTAACATTTATTTATAGAAATATGGTAATCATGTCCCTGTGACTCTGAGTAAGACAAGAACATTTTGTTCCCTGGTTTTTATATTGATCATGTCTGACAGAAATGAAAAATAATATCACTCTTACTTTTTCTTTTAAAGAAGCACCTTGTAATTTCACAACCTTGAGCTGATAATATTAAATTAAACTGTAGAACTGAAAAAGGTAATTATCTCCTATCTTTATCTCCAGATGGAACAATGTGATTTATTAACACGAATATGCTGACCGTATTTCTGCAGATCCTGAACTACTACTCAACAATAGATTGATTCTTTCAATCTATCAAACATCATCCATAATAGCAACAGATATGAACTCTACAGGCCTTGTGGAGGATTGTGGGATACATGAGTCTTTATCCCTGCAGTTATTGCTCTAATAACTCTGAACACTGTGTTGTTGTTGTGTGTGGCCGTTTTGAGGAAAGAACATGAGCTTTAATGATGAAGAATATTAAAGATCTTTGAAATCATAAAAGAGTCGCGCGGGAGACATTTGGTGTCGTCTTTTATGCACATTGTCAGTCTTTTCATATGAGACGTCTTGTGGAGAGACGAGATGTCTTTATTCTGTTTGCATGTAATTGCTTTTAAACCCTCTAGAGTTTTGATGTTTCAATATAAAAGACAAAAGATATATGTGTGCTATTACTGCACAACATTTGATTTCTTACTGCAGTTAAAAGGAGAAACGGAAGACATTTACACTCTGCAAGTACAAGCACAAGTCATTTTCCACACATAACTCAGTTGTTTCTGTGGAAAGCAGCACGTGATGAGTCTGTAGTAACTTTTAGACCATTTAACCTAAAGTCCAGTAAACACACAGAAATATCGTTGCTTTGACCTCGTTAGCAGATTATTCTTCATGAGGATTTTGTTGGATTTCTTGTGAGGTAATGTGAGGTTTATAGAAATGCATTTGTTCATTAATCATTCATTTCAGTATACACAGTATCACACACTAACACCAACAGTATGTGTTACTTCGTTTAGCTCACTTTGAAAGCGTGTCCCCAAGACCCCTCCCACCACACACACCTCAGCTAATCTGACATCAGTACACCTGTTCACACAGAATGATTGACAGGCAGAGAGTGTTTGTGATTGGCTGTTGTGTTGTCACAGATGTTGGTTATATTTGTCAGGCAGTGGGAACATTTTATGTTTACAAAAAATATCTTCCAACATCTTAAGCAAAGCTGACGCCATCTTGGCATCACCTCAGGCCAGGTATGTTCTATTGATCTTATCTACGGTTAAAGAAATCTCCAAAACCATCTGTCAAGATAACATTTCAATAATATTTCAAACCAGCAATGAAATCTGATGATGTTATTCTTATACATACTGCTCAACTCTACCAATAAGGTGATTGTCTCTTTTTATCAGACAGTCTGCCCTTTGAGAGCTGTGATTAAAATTCTTCCTTTAATGTTTTTTAATAAGTTGTTTGTTTCTGGTAAAGCCATGCTGCTTCGGTACATATGTATATATGGTCCTGAATGTATATCATATTCATGTCATACCTCTTCAAGGAATATCATAGAATTACTGTGGCACAAAATATCTCCATAAACATCATAATTCAATGTTACAGTTTTGTGCCCACAGGTCTCTCTCTCTCTCTCTCTCTCTCTGATAGAGTGACAGTATGTCTTCACTGTGACAGCAGAGGAATACAGAGGAATATCTGTCAGTTTTGGGGCAGTGGAGAGAAAAACATGGTGTTCCAGCAGCTTTCAAAACATGGAAATGCAGACTGTGAATTGTAGAAATGTTTAAGACCCTTATAAGTCCTGCGACTTCAACCCTACGAATAAAGTGAAAAACGCGTGCAAATGTTAAAACTACATGATCAGATGATCCTCAGGAGTACACGCAATAAACTCAGATGAAGGTCTATTATCTACTTGAAACATTTGATTTATAATATTATGAAACACATGAAATGTTGATTTGAGATAAAATGAGTACTTTATGTGAGAAGAAAGAGTGTACAGAGTGAGACGAGAAACATGAAACTAGCAGTGAGTTAAGTAATCGGTCACTTTACTCACTACATACTGACAGACATGTTATCAATCACAGCTGCTGTTATTCTGAACACAGTGAGATCTCTGAGAACTCTTACTCTGCTGGACTTTCTCCAAGATTATTTCTACTATATTTCTACAATGTTACCTGAAGCCTTAATACACACCAACACCACCAAACCACTGCGCTCTGTCAGAGAACTGATAAAGTGTCAGTTCAAACAATATTACAGTCTGTTTCAAGTAAAGCCTTTAAATGCCATAAAATAGCTGGTAGCTGAAATGATTGCTGTATTACGATATTTAAACATATGAATGTCTATCTGTGTGGACAGCTGATGTTCCTGTGCGAGAGGAAGATGACAGTATTATCAGTATGAGACTGCTCATTTCTCTCAGCCAGCTTTCTGTTTACACTCACTTCACCATCTGCAGAACTCGGAGCTTGTGGTGGATCTCTGCAGAATCATTACAGAACATTAAAGTGCTCTGGTAAATGTTCTCTCTGCCTGGATCTGCTCTGGTTCCACTGGGTTAGCTCGGCCCCTGGGTTCTGCTCACTTCATTAAGGCAACAATTAGGAGGCCATCATCATCATCAGAGATGTTCAGCTGAAGTCCTGGAGTTTCTAATTATGAATCTGGCAGCATTACAAAGGAATTTATGCAGATGGTGATGAACGCTAATGCATCACTTTACATTCATCCAGTAAAGTGCAACAGTTCCAGCAGTTAAAATCACATTGATTTTCTCAAAGGTGATTTTTATCAATAACAACAGCCACTCCTTCAAAGATGTGGAGATAACACTCAGAATAACTGAGCTGCTCCTTCTACACTTTCACACTACTAATATATGTGTATAAAATAAAAAAACTGTCTGAATGCAAAAAACTTTAGAGGACTTTAGAGCACAAAAGAAATGTTTTAAAAGATGTTTCTTTATATCTTTTGCTTTAGTGTGTTCAGAACACAGTGTGACTGCTTCCCTAAACTACCACAGGGTGGCACATTCAGAATGCATTCATACATGCACTGATGAATGAATGTGTGTATGTTAGCAGTAAATGAACAGTCTTGATGAGAGTTTTTGGGCTGTGTTGACAGGTGTATACACAGGCTGTTGGGAGTACAAATTAAAGTCTTTCATTGGGCTCTTACAGAAGAACAGCAGGTGTACTTAAGCTGTTTAAGTATACCTCACGAGGATTCTCTGGGTTTCTTTAAAGCTGCATGAATTCAGAGGCTGAAAGTTTTTCATTGAATCTGGAGGCAGCAAATAAAAGACGATGAACTCATTCAAACTTCAGAAACTCAGTGTGTTTTTCTCTTGTTGTTTTTAATGCCTCAACAGTTTGTTGTTTTGGAAAGGCAGATATTCTGAACTATTTGCAGACGTTGTACATAGTTAATTAATTTCACCAAACTTACACAACTCTGTGTGTCTGGTGTCAAAGTTACTGCCATGACTGAAGAAACCTGCCAAATGAAAATAATCCTTTTTAATCAGGCAATAGATGCTGTCAGTCATGAGTTACGAGACCCTTTAAAAAGCAGCTGGATATTTTTATTCACACATAACTGCTGATGTAAAACCAACATTTAATTCCATAAACTAGTAATGAGTCAAATGCAATTGCTCATGCAAACTCAGTTGAGCATTTTAGCCAGATCTTTATATATTGTTTCCTAATGCAATGACATTCAAACACACTTTACAGCAGACTAAAATGACCAGCTCTGTGTAAACTGCAACAAAACATTCTGTATGTTTTTGTACATACCCCTTCAGGAAGATGCATTGTAATATAAATGTTATATAGAGAGAAAAGACCACCCAATGATTCTGGGGAGGGTCTGTGCTGGAGTGACAGTCTGAGATTTAATGTGTGCTGCAGTTCTCCGGCTCTCGTAGCTGCACACAAACCCCATCTTTCTCGCCCACTTGTTGTTCTACACTTAATAAAATCCTTTCTAAACCCGACTCGGAAATGGTTGTTCCAGCATTCAGCCAATCAGCTGACAGGGTGTTTAGGTCACATCATTTGCCCTTTGGAGTCGGGGACATAAAAACAACAACATCAATAGCAACAATGGACTGGGAACGTGTGAAACCTGAGTGAAAATCTCTGCCCTACATCACCTCAATTCATCTTTAAACTCCTAATGAGAAACAGCATCATAATGAAGGAATTGTGTGATTATAATAATAATTATCATTCATTAACATGCATTAAACTGTCACATCAAACACATGGATACTGTTACACTTGTGAGAATGCTGAAGTTTATTCAAATCGCTCCTAGCCAACACTGTAGATGATGGTGTATGTGTTTAAATGATGTGTGGTTAGTGGTGCTGCTGTGACAAGCATTACTGTAACTATAATAACTCATTCTTAGGGTTAGAAAACACTTAGATTGGTAAGCAACCACCATGCAATTATCCAGAACACCCTAACAACCACCCACAGCATCCTAGCAACACAATAAAAGTCATGCATTACCAGAGCAGAAAGGCCTAGCTGTGTGTATTATAGTCTCTCACAGACATGTTTTACTGCCTTCAGATGAAGTAACATGATTCTTACAGATAGCAGCATGTTGCTGTACACCAGCAGCGTGACATGCAATACATATGTGTCATACTCAGCAGGTGTCTCATCAACTGGACATTCAGACTCTCAGAATGTTCCAGCGCTGAGCACTCACTCATGCCAGCAGCCAATTTAACATTGATAATTGGAAACTTGAGCCTGGAAGGAACAGCGTTCCATGACAAGATATGCAGTCAAGTTTACTGTCAGGGTAAAAATAGACATTTGAGTGTGACATTTGCAGTGTCCAGATCTCTGTGATCATCTGACTACAGTGTCCAGATCTCTGTGATCATCTGACTGCAGTGTCCAGATCTCTGTGATCATCTGACTGCAGTGTCCAGATCTCTGTGATCATCTGACTGCAGTGTCCATATCTCTGTGATCATCTGACTACAGTGTCCAGATCTCTGTGATCATAAAGAGATTAAATGTAAAGCAAACTGAGAATTACTCATTTCAACACAACAAAAGCACAGCAAAAAAAAATCACAAGTTAACTTAATTAAAAAATATAGTGATATAGGTTTTAACACTTTTCAATGATGTCCGTAATCTTATGTGTCTCCTCTAGAGTTTTAGAAGAGGTCTCAAACTGTGCTCAGATTTGCTGAGATACCACAGGCTGCAAAACCTTAAAATAAACTCAAGCTCAAGAAGAAATCTAGCTGTGCTCTACATGTTAACTGTATTGCTCTGTACTCTGACTGTATGCCAACAACTGCTTCTGTCCTGTATATTGTTGATTTCCTCAAAGCAATGTTAGAAAATACATCAGAAACAAAGTTGAATCTTAAACAGGACATACAGTAGGTGAGAACTTCATTAAGTCTCTTGAACTATGAAACAGCCACCCCTGAGCATTAACATTTTCTACTTTTATAATCTTTGTAATGAAGTATGAAATCTAGATACAAAGTTCAAATAATTCTAGATTCATAAGGTCTGCACAGAGAAGTAAATGAATGCAGAGAGTAAATTTAATAACTGATATTCATAATTTGCAAGGTGATGAAAGATCTTGTGTAAATATAGCACAGGGTGCTCATTACCGCACACAGGAAACCCACAAACATAAATCTTCTTTCAAAAACAAAACTAGAAAGTTATGAGATTCTTATTACATTTTCCATGTTCATAAAGAAACATTTGGTTTGAAACTGTTAGGTGTATTTTCTTTTGAGCTGTTAATTGCAGAAAATCAAACTAATTAAGTAGGTGCAAGGCAAAAACCTTTAAAAATAATCTGATCTAACACATTGAACCATTTCCAAAAAGTTTCTTACCATGATATCTGAAAATAAATGCTGATTTCTACCCATCATCACCTAATATACATTGTTTGCTTAGCAACATACTAATGGCGAACTCTGTTGAGATCAGCTGAGTGGAGTCTCTTGTGCTCCATGTGAACAGTGCTGTTATGACGCATTAAATCACGGCCTATGTTCCGAAATTCCAAAACTTATTAGGTTCCATTACTGTTAGCATGCTAAGGTAGAAGTTAGATGCTTATGTAGTCAGTAGACAGCGGGCCGCTCTGGAGATTTGCATTTTGTTTTTTTTTCTGTCTTGCTCATTGATTGTTCTCTGGGCAAATCTGTGACTCTAAAAGCTAAATGTTTTCTCTGACTCCCATGAGAGTTTTTAAAATGAGCTCTCTCTAATCAGACAGACGTCTTTCAACTCCAGTCAAATCCTGCACAAACATCTTATCTCTTTTGTCCAAATGTGCAGCATATAACCATGTTTGTTCCAGCCATCATCGTATCAAACCGCTGCCCTCTTCAGAAAATCACTGTGTTCATGCCTGATATAAAAAGCATGGTCTTCAGATCATGATCAAGATTCAGCAGAGTGAAATGACAGACTGACAGACACGTCTGTCTACTTTATTGAGCAGACACTCTGCAAAATTTGATACTGCAAAATCAATCATGTGTCTCTTTTACTGGTGTGTAATTTTCTCATCTCAAGAGCTGTTTTCAATGAGAGCTGCAAACTAGCATGTAAAACACAGGCAGAGAGAAACATTCTTGGCTATTGATTAATTTAATGACATTGAAAATAATATCAGAGCTCTCTGGGGGCTAATACTGGAATTCTAGATTCTGATTGGTCGGTTGTCACTGTTCTGCATTCAGATATTTTTGAGTGTTAAACTGTATAAAGCAGATGACTTCTTACACAACTGCACCGGTTTCATCATCATAAATTAATTTGATCTCAAATCATCATTTTGTGGCTGTATATTAATAAGTGGGATGATGTAGGCTACAGTCAGCCATTATGAGAAAATAAAACCTCTCACAGTTATACAAGACTTTTGTTTGTGTTTATTTTTCAACAATGATAGTGTGTACATTATCTCTTAATCCATTTTAACATCTCTGTTTCTGTTACTTGCCCAGAATGATGGTGTGAGCTGGATGACAGGAACTAACAGGATGTCTCCTGCAGCTGGTTTGCATCACTGGGTCTTTACAGTAGATGTTTCTGTGAGATGACAGACAGGTGAAACTGTTGTTGCTTATGGCAATACCATACAGCCCATCTCACAAAGAGAAACAGAGAATAATGTGAACAATAATCCAGTTTACAATATTCACAGAAAATATACAAGATGAAATTATATAACATCACAGGCAGCATTTTAGGCTGTACTATTAAACATAAACTACTACATTACAATATCAGTAGCCTCAAAAAACTGCCCATGTGCTTGTGTAACTGCTGGTTATTTTAGAAAGACTGCATTACCTACAACGGCAGCCTAAAACTATGCAGGAGATCTACTGGTTACCATGGACAACAGAAGTCAGAAGAAGAGTCTCTTTCCCTCTTTTGTCATAAGTGGATGCTGAACTCATCAAGCAGAGGCCATTTACAGCTGACAGCAGAGCTGCAATGAAATCACTCTCCTCAGGAGAGAAATCTTTGTGCTGAACTGCCCCTTCTGCTCTATCTGCTCCCCCAGCACTGCAGGTGAAGTTACCAGCCGAGTAGAGAAAAGATTTTTCTGCCCATCAGCTTCCTCTGCCAATCTCTGTGGGCTGCAAACGCCAGCCTGCTGTCTGCTTGAGTTGATTAGCACCTTGTGTGTTTTCCCTTCGGTTTCTCACACAGGAAGCTTGACAGCGTCACTCTCTGTGGGGTTTTTTCCAAGTAAACCCCCTCCTGTTCACAAAAATAAAACTGCACACACATACACAGGTGTCCCTTCATGCAGGACAACATTGTGTCCAGCGTTACTAATGGAATTTCAGTCAGGAGCTACAAATCTTTGGAGCCTACAAAGCAATTTAGTGTAATTTAGTGTAATCTCAACATCAGTTTCTTTACATTGTAAATTTCTGTTAACTTATTTTTCCCTCTTTGCTACAATAAGTTTTAATATAGAGTGAATAGTAATGTGACATTTGAGATTCAAACACTGCATGAGTGTCACTGAGATGAATGGACACTAATGGAGAGTCCTTACTGCCTGGAATTTAACTCCAGAAACATGCTGGTGACACCGGGTTGAGGCCAAAACCTGCAACTTATACCAACAGAACCATGATGTTTGTGTACTGTACTCTACTGTACTGTACTGAACCACATGAATACTCAGCAGACCATCAGGTTGACTGACTGTAATACAGGCATTTATCCTGCAGTGAGATACGCGTCTCTGTTGTAGTTCTGTGTGATGTGATGCTACATTGATCTGCAGGAGTTTAAAGTGTTTCCACTGTGACAAGCCTGTGGTCACACTTTGCCTGTTTTCTACCCTTAATAGAAAACAACATGTCAAGCTCTCTGAGAGTAATAAGCAGAGGTGAATCTCTGAGGGTTATTCTGACCAACATTGTCTTCCTCTCAGTATTTTCATCTCTGCTATTAGATCTGTGTGGAGGTACATTTAAGGTACGTTTCTAGAGGACGAGTCTGAAAGCATCTCATCTGTTGTTAGTCACAGAGAAAGTCTAAAACAGTGAACGATCCTGCCCAGTGGAAACGACGCAATTTGCCATCACAATGTATAAAAGTGGTTTCAATGTACTTTCAGTTAGTTTTGATTTTCAGTTATTCTTGAGTTTCTGGTCTATCAAAGACATGAAGGAGAAATCCTCCAGAAGGCATAAACAAAACTAACTAGGACAGGTTAGATTATGTTTACCAGAATAAACTAGATCAAGTGTCGACTGAAAGTGAGATATTTATTTATTTATACTGGCACAGAATTCAGCAGTATTCCAGGATCACTCTTTCACTGTGACTTCTGTACGAGTAACACAATGTTCACGAAACATGTTCTCTCGTCGTGTCTGACTCACATTTCACCCTGAAATCAACAAGAAATAAAGAATTATATTTAGCATAAAGTAAATGAAACCTTTTTTTAAATTACATTTTAAGGACCAATAAGTGAAATCCTATAAACAGAAAAAGTCATTCAGTACTGTAATGTTAAATACACACATACTTTACATACACTGTATATATTACATGTACATACAGAAATCCTGAGAGTTCAGTCTGTTTACTTCTGAGACTCAGAGCAAGAGTGGAAACTGTATCTGTATAAAATCTGTATAATGCCTTAAACGTAAAAAATAGAATGTGGTTTTATTTTGATCAGATAACCATAATGTGATAGGAAGAGAAGGTTAAAGTGATGTGAAAATACAGCTGGCATTTAAAACGACACACACTGTGGACAAACCATCTGCACGCTTGAAGCATGTCTGCAGCTGAATTTTCATATCAAGTCATTGTCATTCATGTCTACACGCTTTAAGCGTGGAGGCGATCGTGTCCATGTCGATGCATTCGCACCTTTCATGCGACAGCGTGAAATATGACCGTTCACGCTGTGGGTTAGGAGTAACGCACTGAATTGAGCTGTCAGCACATTTGGAGAGAGGAGCCCCAGACTGAGGACGGACTGGAACCCGAGAAAATGATTCCGCTTGCTGAGGCACGTCAATCTCGTGCTGGCATCTCCACCGGAGACCCTGACCCTGGAGTGGAGTCGACTCCGTGCCAACACTGTGGCTTTGATACCTCGGTATTAATACTACACCGAGACACGGAGCAAGAAGTTAACAGCCTGCGACAGCTGATGAAGGTTTAACATTGTGACTGACTGACTGTAAACTAACAACATGCACATGCAGTCAGCTGCAGGCTTGATTTCAAACATCAGACCATCACAACTCAGATAAAACATGTCGTGCTGTGTATTCAATAGTGCAGGAAACACTGACAGATGTTCCAAATTCATCAGTAACATTTGCTGTATTTACAATTTAAAGGCAGGGAAGGTTTCCAGAAACATTTTTGTTATGCTGGTTGAAAGTCTCTTCACATCCTGATCAATTATCAAAAGAAAAATCCTTTAAATATTTTTATATCAGTATACATCTTCTGTGGAAGGTGCAGGACCATAAAATGTTCATCAAATCATTGCATTCGGTCTGAATGTTCTTGTCTGTCAAACTATATGTGTTCATGTGTTGGTGGAGGCGTGGCCTCCCATGAGATTGTGTGGCATTATGAGGATCAATGCAGAGCAGGTGGTCATGTAGACCCAGAGTGTGTAAGAGCCTGTAAGTCTGCAGCTAATGGCGCACTTTAAAGATCCAAGTCGCACATCCAACAGTCGTTTACTGAGAGCTGCTGCTGTGGGACGAATCTTTAAAGACACGCTGAACGGATCAATGGAGCTGTCATTGTCAGAACAAACGGACGGTTTTAAGTCCATCCCGCCCTCCATCTGTTATCTGCCTGATCTCGTAATAGAAATGGTTGTCTTCTTTTTCTGTTCATTTTTCATTTGACAGGTTTCTTTAATAAAATGCGGTAACAACATCCTCAGCTGCGTTTTATCAATGCGCATTAGTGGACTGTAATATCACTGAATCTTCTGTGGCTTCAGGCTGTAGATTAGCAGGTTACTTTCTGTGCTATTATAAATTTAATGAATTATTAATGTGGGGGAAATGACACCCCACAGGACCTGATTACATTAAATCTGTACAGTAATTCTTAAAGCACTGTATACAGTACAGTAATGTACCGTAATTCTTAATGCACATTGAAGTTGCACAAGATGCCCTCCATGGCCGTACAGTGTTAAGAGCATGTGTGGTTATATTATTAGTGGTGTTTCAAAAGGCATGTGTCAGTATATTGATAGAGATTTAAACAAACATGTAGTGTTTAGTTTGCAGAACTGTGTGTCCAGAAGGGATGTGTGTGCTATCACCTTTCAAAATGTTCTTAATTATAACGTAGAAAAAGCCTGTTTATTAACACCCTGAGCAGCCTAGCAACCATTCAGCAACCACTCAAAACTCAAAACTCTAGTAAGCACACAGCAGAGTCTAGTTCATGACATTGTGTTGTGCATGTCTGATGCATTTCTATTCCACACCAGCATATTTGTGCATTTGTTTGCTGGCTGATGACTTTGTTTTGCAGTAAACATGCTCACATATGTGCAAGAGCTCTCGAGCGGAACAACATTGAGATTCACACAGTGTGGCACAAACCCCATTTACCTTTTGTTTTCCATCAGTTCTAACAATAGCTGCTTGTCCTTTCCCCACTGTGTATATAAACAGTGAAAAGAAGCAATTAATTGTGGTGATGTGGACAATTCCAGCCCACAGAAAACACTTTGTACCCTGTGTAATATCTGCTACATTCATAGCAACAGAAAGGTTAGAGAACGGCACTTTATGAATAATTACCAGGTTTCTCAAGGTGACATTTAAACTGAATGTCAATGGGAGAGGCACACACACACACACACAGTCAACAGTGAATGGAGGGATTTATGTAGCATGTGATTATATAAACAGTGTGATGCTCAACATTTAATGATATGACAGCTGCTGACAGTATGATGGAGGTTTATGTGGTAGAACAGAAAATGTGATATTTTTAATTCAATGTAAAATACAGAATGAGAAATACAGCTGACTGAAATATTAAAAAGTTGACAGTGAAGAGAAAGTTTTTTCTTAGTTCTTTCTAGACTAGACACTACACATTTGGGGTTGTTTTGGAAATATATAGATGGGCAATTTAAAAGACATTTAGATGCAATAATGATAGCTTGACGCAGATATTCTTGGATTTTGTGAGCGAAGATAATAAGTGTAGACAGTTATGAAATCTGTGTCTCAAAACAAACCATTAAGCAATGTGCTACAAATCAGTCAGATCAACTTAGCCAGCACATAGCAACACCCAGGCAGTATGTTTTAGTCTAAGACCGCTCAGATGAAAAGTGTTTTTGTCTAAGAACACTCAGAGAAAAAGCATTTAGGTCTAAGTTCACTCAGAGGAAATGCGTTTTAGTCTAAGATCACTCAGAGGAAATGGGTTTTAGTCTAAGATCACTCAGAGGAAATGGGTTTTAGTCTAAGAACACTCAGAGGAAATGCGTTTTAGTCTAAGAACACTCAGAGGAAATGCGTTTTAGTCTAAGTTCACTCAGAGGAAATGGGTTTTAGTCTAAGAACACTCAGAGGAAATGGGTTTTAGTCTAAGAACACTCAGAGGAAATGCGTTTTAGTCTAAGTTCACTCAGAGGAAATGCTTTTGCTAGAAATTTTGGCCTAAGATCACTCAGAGGAAATGCGTTTTAGTCTAAGTTCACTCAGAGGAAATGCGTTTTAGTCTAAGAACACTCAGAGGAAATGGGTTTTAGTCTAAGAACACTCAGAGGAAATGCGTTTTAGTCTAAGAACACTCAGAGGAAATGCGTTTTAGTCTAAGTTCACTCAGAGGAAATGGGTTTTAGTCTAAGAACACTCAGAGGAAATGGGTTTTTGTCTAAGAACACTCAGAGAAAAAGCATTTAGGTCTAAGTTCACTGAGAGGAAATGCGTTTTAGTCTAAGTTCACTCAGAGGAAATGCGTTTTAGTCTAAGTTCACTCAGAGGAAATGGGTTTTAGTCTAAGAACACTCAGAGGAAATGGGTTTTTGTCTAAGAACACTCAGAGGAAATGCGTTTTAGTCTAAGAACACTCAGAGAAAAAGCATTTAGGTCTAAGTTCACTCAGAGGAAATGCGTTTTAGTCTAAGTTCACTCAGAGGAAATGGGTTTTAGTCTAAGAACACTCAGAGGAAATGGGTTTTTGTCTAAGAACACTCAGAGAAAAAGCATTTAGGTCTAAGTTCACTCAGAGGAAATGCGTTTTAGTCTAAGTTCACTCAGAGGAAATGCGTTTTAGTCTAAGTTCACTCAGAGGAAATGGGTTTTAGTCTAAGAACACTCAGAGGAAATGCGTTTTAGTCTAAGAACACTCAGAGGAAATGCGTTTTTCTAAGAACATCGAGTTTTAGTCTAAGAACACTCAGAGGAAATGCGTTTTAGTCTAAGTTAACTCAGGGGTGTAGTCTAAGAACACTCAGAGGAAATGCGTTTTAGTCTAAGAACACTCAGAGGAAATGCGTTTTAGTCTAAGAACACTCAGAGGAAATGCGTTTTAGTCTAAGTTCACTCAGAGGAAATGGGTTTTAGTCTAAGAACACTCAGAGGAAATGCGTTTTAGTCTAAGACTGCTCAGAGGAAAAGTGTCTTAGTATAAGACCACTCATGGAGGAACATGGCAAATGGACATAAATATGCTAGTGTCCGTATTTGCTACGAGCTCAGCAAAATGACTTCTCCAAAATGTCTCTTTTGAGGAATAATCTTGTTGGAAAATTGCTGCTTTGTTCTTTTTCTTTGCTCTCCAGCAGAAACATAGCATGGACCTCTGGCTGAAATAGTTCAGTTCATACCTCAAGCAGACACCCCATCTTAAGTCACAGCTCACAGCTCTTCTTGCAATGCAATCCAATACCCAGAGAGGCTAAAGAAAGAACACAAAGTGAGGGCTTTTGTTTGCTGAACCCAAAAAGCTGTAGTTCAGTTGCTCACTGACAACTGGGGTGTTAATAATCTGGATGTTGTGGCCATGAGTTCACAGAACATCACTCTGACATTAGTGCCAATGAAAAATGGGCATATCTTAGGAGCTTTACAAACACTTTAAATCAATTTGATTTTCTCAAGAAAACACTTGGCACTTGGCACTTGTTTTCACTGCATCAGTGCCAGAGGGTTGTAGGTTCTTACCTGGGTGTTGTTAGAGTGTTTTGGGTGGTTGCCAGGTAGTTGCTTACAAACCCAAATCAGAAGAGCTCAGCTGTGATATTCTGCTCTGTAGGACAGACTCAGGTCTTTCCTAGCCCATTTATTTCTTCTGCAGGCTTGCAAGTCTTATGTTTATAACCTACAACAGCACTTGACAGTGTGCTACACTCTTATAATACAGTCTCTGAATTTTGAGCCTTTGATGATCACTTCATCTGTTTCCATAAATGTGACATTACTGAGTCTCTTAATTCACAGAATGGGCAATGTCAGTGTAAGAGTTTATTATCCAAATATTTTACAGCTTTCAAACACCCTCTCAGCTGTCACATCTTCTTACTTCTTCATAATCTAGTTCCTCGTCTTCTTCCCAACTGTCTCATGTTCTGAAACCAGTGCAGTAATTGGGCAGTGAGAGCGGTACCATCTGTGAGGATCTGACAACATCACTCAGTCTTGATGTATGACCACACGGCTCAACAAGGTTAGCTAAACACCAACACTTCAGACGATCTCCCTCTTCAGTTTTACCTCAACACATCTCAGTGAGCAGAATTTAAATGGGTCAAATGTAACAGGACTAAATAAAGACTGTGATATTAGTGCTAAAATCAAACAAACGGCTCGCAGGCAATAAAGAGTTAATAAAGAGACAGTTCTGAATGTTATTTTAGCTGTTTGTGACTTACAGTCTTAAGATCCACCCATGAGTTTTAAAATACAGTGTACAAAACCTCCTGCGGTTTGCCTGAATGCTGTGAACAGCAGGAGTGATGAATGAACCGCACTGACAGAGATGGCCGATGAGAATGATGTCTGACATGCTTCATGATTCAGTGTGAGACTCCTGCTCCCTGTTCTAGCAGAACTTGGTTCTGAAGGTCTGAAATACTCCACAACACTTCATTTCAGCTTCAGACAACATGTCCACCAGCCTGGACTGATCTGTACTGCACACAGAAATAAACGGATTGGATCAGATAAGTCAGGTTCATAGCTCCACATCTTTCCACAGTTTAAAAACACACTGTATTGTTAAGTTTTACTTTACTCTTTATTTTGCCAGTTGTTATCTTGCTGAATTTCTTAAACTTCCAAAACAATTTGAGTGCTTACTGGAAATAACACAGCACATCTGACCTGGAGTGTGAGAGTGTCAAGCTGGTGTTGAAGTTCAGGAGATTCCTGCAGCAGTCTCACTCTGATGATCTGCAGTCCAGCATCAGCCACATCCACTGAATGTGTCTTATAATCACTTTGTTGTCTGAGGACTGAAGTGATCTGAAATGCACTTTTCTGGATTAAACAGTTTGTAACAGTATTTCTCTCCAGCTGTAACATCTAAGCTTAACCCTAAAATCTGACACAAAATTTGACTGCCTTTTGCATTTACCCAAAGCAACACTCAATGCATTCAAGCTATAAATCATGACTACATGCCTTGCCTGGCACTCAAACCCATGTCATTTATATTACTAGCACCATACCGTACCAACTGAGCTATAAAAAACCCTTTAGGAGCTAACCAGATCTGAAATGACAAATTACAATTAGTAAGTCATTTATCTCTCTATACTGAGAGTAAAAGTGTTGTGCAACGCAACATTCTCAGCCAGATCAGATCAGGTCTGATGTTTAAAATGTGAACCGACTGATGTGTCTGCATGTTGACGTGTTTAGTGTCACTTATGCTAATATATCATTTTGCTTATTTTTAAGCAATGTCAACTTTAACTGACCGAGCCAGTTAAAGTAGAGCTGCTACTGAAAGTCTCACCAGAGAGAGAAAAATATCTCCAGCTGTCTGCATTACTGGCCACCTCTTGTTTTTTTGCTTTTATGCTGCTTGAGCACAAGTTTTGACTGTTGTGTTTTCACAAGCAGTAGATACAGATCACTGATACTGTTTAAACAGTGCTAGTCTGTTAATAACACTTCCAGTGATTAACACAGACGTCTACATGCATAATAAAACTGCACCGTAATAAAGACACAGTTAGAAGATTTGCACAGAATAACCCGGTTATGAAATATGAGGTCAAGAGGTCAAAATAAGATGCACAAGTGAAATTGTGAAAATACAATATTCAGAAACACAGACACAGTCTTATTCATACAGCATTAGATTTCTGAGACAGCATGAGAGCAGGTCATTTGAGCCATATACTGGAGATGTGTGCAGTGATCAGACACCTCGATCAGGACTCAACACACCGAATTACAGCCGGGTCAGTTTAAATGATGGATGAGTATTATTATGATAACAGGATTTTTGTTGTGTGTATATGGACTGTATACACACATTCTGATTTTTGTAATTACTGAAGGACAGTCAATTTTCTGTGCCTGTGTGGAGCAGCACAGTGAATACAAACAGGCCTCAGTAAGCCATCGTCTTCATTTGTTTCAGTACAAAAGAGAGCGTTAAATAAGTTCATCATTCAGCAGCATTAGTGTGTGTGTACAGGAACTGAAGTCTGGAAGGCTGGTTGATTCTCTTCAGAATGGGACGCTGCACTAAATCTTAGCATTCAGTGTTATTGTTTATGATGTCTGGTTGGAATGCAGCACAAAGCAGGCCAGACTTTATGCCTCTAATCGAAAGCTTTGCTGTATGGGAATCTAAATCACGGCTCTGTTATCAGTGTTTTTGTTTACCGTAGTGGAATCCCATATTTCTAATTACATGAGCTTCAGATTCTGCCACCTTCATTTTATCCTTCATCTTCCATTAATCCACCCACATGCACTCTATCTCTCTCTCACTTTCTCTCTCTTTCTCTATCTTTTCTCCATAACTGTGTTATCCGTCCACACAGCAGCCGTTCAGATAATTCCTCACTCTTCATTTTATTCTGTGTCTGTCCATAAACTCCCTCTCTCCCTCAGCCAGGCTGTTTATTGCCTCTCCTGTTGTCTCTCTGTTCCCCAGCACAGATCCAATCCCTCATATCTCCAGCCAGTCTTTATTTCTTTTGCCTTTCTCTCGCTCTCTATTTCTAACAGCTTGTGGAAGTGTGAAAGTTTCTCAGCCAAACATTTCCTGAACTGCTGATTCCCTGAAGTATGAAATAATATAAAAATAACAGATTCTTCCTTTATCAGAGTGGTTTGATGCTTCCCTCAGGAGTTTCCCTTTCCTGTAGTCATGTTTTTTAATTACTACTAGCTTAAAGAGTCACGAAGCTTTTCTGAATGAAAACAGTCAAAACAGTGTTGTGATGATTATCATCAGGACCCAACACAAACCTTTTCAACTCTCTCACAAACTGTGTAAAACATATCTATAAATACATTTATACATATAAATACATTTTCAGAGGCAGACAGCAGTGGTGACTGTGGACCTTCCAAAAGTTTAATCTTTTCTGATCATTCTTTTTCCAAAAAAACCCTTCCCATTCAGTCCTGGTGTGACACTGTACCATCTTTGCTCTGTATGTGGGGACATGGCTTTTCTTCCATTAGCATCTGGCTATTTGACGCACACAGTATCAAAGCAGCTTGGCCTGTTTTCCTCTTTAATATCATTATCATTTGCAAAACAAATTTCCTTTTCTGAGCCTTAACAAGATCTGACACAATGAGAAGATACAGAGAAAAAGAGACGGAAATGTGTCTGCAGGGAAAAGTGGTGAGGATCTAGCAACAAAAGCAAAAAGATTGAGAGGGTGTAGAGGGGCTTGTTAGCTGAGGAGAACACAGGCAGCTGTTATTGTGTGACATGCCGGCCTTCATTGTGATCCTCTACACGGCCAAGGGCATCACTGAGTTCCTCAGTTCAGCGTCTGAGTCTTTATGGCTGAATGAATCATCTGCAAGAGAAGAGATTTAAACAGAAGCGATGAGCCGAACCCACTGACATGCCATCAAATGCTCACAGAGTTTTCTTCACCAAGAGTGAAAACATGCTGCATGTATCTAAACATGAATATCTCTCATCATTCCAGAAATAAAGTTTCCAATTAAATCCAAACTGATCCCACAGAACAACCTTTTGAAGTTCTACAAGTAACATCTCTTGTACTCTGCCAGAAACAAACTGAACAACTGAAATAAAACAAAGACTATTTTTATTCTTCAAAGAACTGCACAGCAACTCAAGAACTCTACAGCCCAAAATGGTTCTTGATAACAGACAGAGTCTTCTTTTGAATTATTAGATGGTGATATGAATTAGCCCTCAGTGAAAGTTTGAGTATCTATCATATCAATATTAATTGATTTCTCTCCTCAGAAACGGCGTATTTGCTCCATCTATTTTCTCTGAATTGTCCTGTTCCTCTCTTGGCCTTTCTCAGAGTCTAAAGGGAGATCTAGAGTGATGGCATTTAACAGTTTTAGAATACATAATGTGACATGGATCCTTTAGATTGACCCAAATGACCTGGAGCCAGGAGACATCAGCTGTGCACTTCATGAATAATTCTGAAGCCAATAAACAGATCTGTTGACAAGAGTTACTTACTGCGCTTAAAATTCAAGGGGCCGACACCAACAAACAAAATGACACTTGGAAAGGGACTAGCAGTCAGAATAGATCAATACAAACGATCCTCAGAGGAACTCCTCTGAAATCTGTCACCATCTGCAGTTACAGGGAAAGCAGTGCACAGAGCTGAGAGAGTCCACTGAAAACTCGTCCATCAGCACAGCTGCCTGACACGCTAAATCAAATCACACACATACACACACGACACGATACTGTTACCAGATTCTGGCAAAATGTTTGATTCATAAAACTTCATATAAAGCATATTGTACAAACAGAAACTTTCCACAAAACAAACCCCAAAATGTTATATATGATAATTATAAAATATCACAAAATATTGCTCTCTAGCTCTTAGAAATAGACGTATAAATAAACAACATGTAGCTCAGTGAGAAACTTGCTGCAGGTGCTCAGGTGAGCTGCAGGTGATTTCTCCTGTGTGACACTGACAGCTCATAGCAAAGCTGGTGTCACATCATCCAGGGCCAAAATTAACCACTGGGTGTGTTGAGCTCACAGCATTGGTGAAAGTGGACCAGGACAAAAGTCACACAAAAACAATGGACTCTGTGCATCAAACAAGACCTTGTGTTAGAGATGTTTGTGTACCTCCATGTGTATTATACATTTTATTTCCATTTTAATGCCCCTGTGGTCAGTGGCTAGACTGGAGTAGATCAGATATCTCCAACTACTGTTACCACATAACAGATGAAGACTAACTTACAGCTAAATGTTACCTAAGCAAACAGATGTCATATAATAATGATTTATCATGAAAATACAGACTATTACGACTTTAAAGATGTTTGATTGGAAAGAGTCTGCAGGTCTCAGTGACCTCCATCCACAGTCAGAAACAAACACTGGTGTTAATGACTCCTCAATGGGCTGCAGCATCACTCATGCATTGATTTATGATTCCTCGCGTGTGATATATGACACCAGGTGCTCAACAAACACACGTCAGGATGTGCATGACATATGAAGACACACCAACAGAATGTAACAGAATCAGAGTCTATCCATCATCCTTCATCACAATTCCATTATATTCCAGCAGCACCAGTTCTACCTGAAGATCATCAAATCCATTTCTCAAGAACGTTGGTGTTCAGCTTAGAGCCAGTGACATGAGAAACAGAGGAGCTCTTATTTCTCTTGGTCTTCAGTGCTAATGAATAGATGCATCTCCAGTAAAACATTATTTTTAAGCATGAAAAACAGCAAACAGTCATCTACTCAAGATGTACGGAGGAGAGGCAGTGAGGTGTCATTTACTGGACACTGTGCTCCAATCAGAGCTGCACATTCCCGCATCTCACTGCTGTTCACTCAGCCAATCAAATCACAGCATTAGCAGTCCAGCTGGGGTAGCCAAACACATTTACTTTCTCTTTATCTCTTTATCTTAAACGAAGGTTTATAAAAGCCCCCATTCTGTTTACATTACAAATGAACTGTTTTAATTTAAACAAAACATAAGCCTGATGGCTTCTATTGCTTTAAATTATAACAATGTTTGTGTTTCAATTGCAATGCAAGAAAATCTTTTGCACCACAGGCATATAAGACAAAGGTTTATACTCACAATGAACAGAGAAGAGTCAGTGCACATCCGATAACATACTCACAGGATATGAGAGAATTTGCTGAATGAACTGAATTTGCTGGATAGGCTGGTTATATATTATCTGAGCGAGGAGCGCATCGGAGGTGGACAGGTGTGGGAGTTTCAGAGGCTGCCAGACTGGTTCAGCTTTTTAATGCCATTTAGACAGCAGGCTGATCAGGGAGTGAGGAAGTGAAGTGTTACACATCAGTAAAAACTGTGAGGGCATTTGGAAAAGACGTCACACAGATAACAGCATTTTTATTCATGCAACGTGATGGCTTAAGGGCATAAGCCAAGATAATACATCTGTGATGATGATAAGCTGAACTGACATTATCATCATAATCAAAACTTATAACATTACCACATAGATGCAGCAGAAATTCACCTCAAATGTGGTGATAGGTGCATCAGACATAATGTGAAGTCCATATGCATGTACTGCAGTGAAAATGTGTTACTCGAATGCTGAATGATAGATTTGGAGTATTGTGTGTGTGATTGTGTGTGTGATTGTGTGTGTGCTGGAGTATTGTGTGTGTGCTGGAGTATTGTGTGTGTAATTGTGTGTGTGATTGTGTGTGTGAGATTGTGTGTGTGCTGGAGTATTGTGTGTGTGATTGTGTGTGTGCTGGAGTATTGTGTGTGTGATTGTGTGTGTGCTGGAGTATTGTGTGTGTGATTGTGTGTGTGCTGGAGTATTGTGTGTGTGATTGTGTGTGTGATTGTGTGTGCTGGAGTATTGTGTGTGTGATGTGTGCTGGAGTATTGTGTGTGTGATTGTGTGTGTGCTGGAGTATTGTGTGTGTGATTGTGTGTGTGATTGTGTGTGCTGGAGTATTGTGTGTGTGTTGTGCTGGATTGTGTGTGTGATTGTGTGTGTGCTGGAGTATTGTGTGTGTGATTTGTGTGTGTGATTGTGTGTGATTGTGGTGCTGGATTTGTGTGTGTTGATTGTGTGTGCTGGAGTTTTTTGTTTTGTGCTGTCATTGTGTGTGATTGTGTGTGTGCTGGAGTATTGTGTGTGTGATTGTGTGTGTGCTGGAGTATTGTGTGTGTGATTGTGTGTGTGCTGGAGTATTGTGTGTGTGATTGTGTGTGTGCTGGTGTATTGTGTGTGTGCTGATTTGTGTGTGATTGATTGTGTGTGTGATTGTGTGTGTGATTGTGTGTGTGCTGTGTGTGATTGTGTGTGTGCTGGAGTATTGTGTGTGTGATTGTGTGTGTGATTGTGTGTGTGATTGTGTGTGCTGGAGTATTGTGTGTGTGATTGTGTGTGTGATTGTGTGTGTGCTGGAGTATTGTGTGTGTGATTGTGTGTGTGCTGGAGTATTGTGTGTGTGATTGTTTTGATGTGTGTGTGATTTGTGTGTGCTGGAGATTGTGTGTGTGATTTGTGTGTGATTGTGTGTGTGATTGTGTGTGTGATTGTGTGTGTGATTGTGTGTGTGCTGGAGTATTGTGTGTGTGATTGTGTGTGTGCTGGAGTATGTGGTGTGTGAGTGTGTGTGATGTGTGTGTGCTGGTGTATTGTGTGTGTGCTGGAGTATTGTGTGTGTGATTGTGTGTGTGATTGTGTGTGTGCTGGAGTATTGTGTGTGTGATTGTGTGTGTGCTGGATATTTTGTGTGTATTGTGTGTGTGATTGTGTGTGTGCTGGAGTATTGTGTGTGTGATTTGTGTGTGCTGAGTATTGTGTTGATTGTGTGTGCTGGAGTATTGTGTGTGTGATTGTGTGTGTGCTGGAGTATTGTGTGTGTGATTGTGTGTGCTGGAGTATTGTGTGTGTGATTGTGTGTGTGCTGGAGTATTGTGTGTGTGATTGTGTGTGTGCTGGAGTATGTGTGTTGATTGTGTGTGTGCTGGAGTATTTGTGTGTGCTGATTGTGTGTGTGCTGGGTATTGTGTGTGTGATTGTGTGTGTGCTGGAGTATTGTGTGTGTGATGTGTGTGTGCTGGAGTTGTGTGATTGTGTGTGATTTGTGTGATTGTGTGTGTGATTGTGTGTGTGCTGGTATTTGTGTGATTGTGTGTGTGATTGTGTGTGTGCTGGAGTATTGTGTGTGTGATTGTGTGTGTGCTGGGTATTGTGTGTGTGATTGTGTGTGCTGGGTATTGTGTGTGTGATGTGTGTGTGCTGGAGTATTGTGTGTGTGATTGTGTGTGTGCTGGAGTATTGTGTGTGTGATTGTGTGTGTGCTGGAGTATTGTGTGTGTGATTGTGTGTGTGCTGGAGTATTGTGTGTGTGATTGTGTGTTGTGTGCTGGATTGTGTGTGATTGTGTGTGTGATTGTGTGTGTGCTGGAGTATTGTGTGTGTGATTGTGTGTGTGCCGGAGTATTGTGTGTGTGATTGTGTGTGTGCTGGAGTATTGGTGTGGATTGTGTGTGATTGTGTGTGTGCTGGAGTATTGTGTGTGTGATGTGTGTGTGCTGGTGATTTGTGTGATTGTGTGTGTGGGGATTGTGTGTGTGATTGTGTGTGTGCTGGAGTATTGTGTGTGTGATGTGTGTGTGCTGGAGTATTGTGTGTGTGATTGTGTGTGTGCTGGAGTATTGTGTGTGTGATTGTGTGTGCTGGAGTATTGTGTGTGTGATTGTGTGTGTGCTGGAGTATTGTGTGTGTGATTGTGTGTGTGCTGGAGTATTGTGTGTGTGATTGTGTGTGTGATTGTGTGTGTGCTATTGTGTGTGTGTGTGTGTGTGATTGTGTGTGTGCTGGAGTATTTTTGATTGTGTGTGATTGTGTGTGTGCTGGAGTATTGTGTGTGTGAGGTGTTGATTGTGTGTGCTGGAGTATTGTGTGTGTGATTGTGTGTGTGCTGGTATGTGTGATTGTGTGTGTGATTGTGTGTGTGCTGGAGTATTGTGTGTGTGATTGTGTGTGTGCTGGAGTATGTGTGTGTGATGTGTGTGCTGATATTGTGTTTGATTGTGTGTGCTGATTGTGTGTGTGATTGTGTGTGCTGGAGTATTGTGTGTGTGATTGTGTGTGTGCTGGAGTATTGTGTGTGTGATTGTGTGTGTGATTGTGTGTGTGATTGTGTGTGTGCTGGAGTATTGTGTGTGGTTGCTTATTGGCTAATGTGTTATGAGAAAAATCCATTAAAAACACTATACATTTTTTGGTAATATTAGTTTTGAGTATCAACTTTGTAAAGTATTATTTTGGCACAAACAGAAGCATATAATAATAGTAATTTAGACCACAAAGACACGTGTAGGATTCTCCCCTTCCTCATTCAGTGTCAGGTGAAGTCATAAACAATGAGACAATGCTTTCATTATGAACGTACAGTGTATTTTGCATATGTTGTTACAATGAATGATTAACTGAATCTGTCATTAATTTAAACAATAACAGCTTGTTTTTTGTACATTTCTTTAACATATTAGACATTTGTCTAGAAACAGTCTGTTTCTAGACAAATGTTTCTAGACAACAGTTTCTAAAATAAACTTTTGTTAGTGTAACGCACAGAGACGGCATGTCGTGCTGTCTGCCATGTTTGGCAATGGAGAGGAAATGAAGGCAAACAGTTTCTCTCCAAAACTCGGATGATTTGTGCTTTGGCTGCGTGCAAGAAAGTGGGAAACAAAAGACACAAACTTTACATCAGTTCATTCGGAGGCGATCCAGAACAACTTCATCTTTCCGACCCAAGAGACAGCCAATTAAAAGTTTTCTAGTGGATGAAGAACACAGAACAATTTCCTGCTGTGTGACTGTTGAAAACCATCAACTCCTGGCAAATGAACCTTCTTAAATCTCTCACATAATTTCCTTTCCTGTGTCTTATTTATATGGATCTTATATATTGAAACTAATAGATATCAAGTTATCTCTCTTTTAAATAAATCTTGAGATGTGCTCAGATGTACCAACACTCATTCCTAAACAAACATTTAACATCACCTACACCCCCCCACCCCCAGTTAAATTGACAGAAAATTTGTTTTAGGCAAAATGTAAAGGTAATTTTGTTTTAAGAAAAACAGCAAATAAAACACTTCATTCCAGTCCAGGTAAGAATGACATTACATTTGAAATGTTCTCGGCTTTACAGGCAAACGTGACTAAATACTGCCCTGTTCACAGACACTGACGTTAAGTGCGGCAGCTCTGAGGGGGCAGAGCTTAGTTTAGGCTCAGCTGAGGTTTTAGTGCTTGTGCAAGTGAAACTCTGCCCTGTTTTCCCTCACGTGATGAAACAGGAGTGAGAATCAGGTCTGAGACATTTCCACACTGAGATGATGAAACGACTGGACCAGACATTACACTGAAACCAGACCCTGTCCTTATTCAGTCTCATTTGAAAGAGAAAAATTATGCAAATGTTAAAAGGTGTCACAAGGACATGGACAACAGCAAATGCTACAGAAATGTGTTAACAGAGATCAAATGAAAGAGTGTCCCACAGAGCATTAAGGCTGGAGATCTGTCCACTGCAGGATAAAACAGGAAGTTTGTAGCATCTACATTCTGAGTGTGTGAGAACAGAGTCCAGGGAGAGCGAGCAGTGAGCGCTTCAGCCGCTCTGAATGTATTTCTTGATCACCACGCAGCCGTGTCTGAAGAGCGGACAGGGAAGGTTCTGCTGCAGCGCCCACATGTTGGCACATGGGTCAAAGGCCTCCATAGTCTCGAGCACCGGACCCTCACTGCTCACAATCCCACCTGTCACATAAATCTTCCCATCCAAAACCACAGCACTGCAGATGATGAGAGAGAGAAAGAGAGCTAAATGATGAATAACACTTGATGAAACATGTTTCCATATGTCGTCTGTTTAGTGTACAGCAAATCTATTTTATTACATAATAGCTCAGCTCACTCTACAGGTCTCATTGTTTCACTCCTGTCTGTACCACACGATACGTTGGCGTTTAATCACATTGGATTGGGCTGTGTTTAAATCACTAAACCTCAGCACTAACAAGAGTAAAAACATCTGGTGTAATAAACCTCTGTCCAGCTTTAGATGCAGAAGATGCACTCTCCATACTCAAAACTAACTGACCTCGTGAAAGCCCTACAGACTCTCCTGCCTTCAGCCGGGACAGACAGGTCAGGGTTGCCGGTCGTACCTGCAGAACTGTCTGGAGTGGTTCATGTTGGGTCCAGCTTTGATGTTTTCTTTCTCTGGGTCATATATGGTGGTTGCTCTAGCATATGCGCCTCCCAGTATAAATATATATCCATTCAGTGTCACAGCAGGGGCGTATTTATTATCTGAAACACACACATGAAACACCCACTGATTTAAGAGTCACAAGACAAGATAAATCTCAAAACAAAAAATCTTACTCCAACTGAAAGAAGAAAACTATTACTGTTTTTTAAACAGTCTGAATAATTTTACTGTACAATGAAATTACTGTACAATAAAACATCAATAAGCATTTAGTTCAATGGAAAATCACATGGCCTTTAAAGTTCATTTTTGTTTGCATCACAGTCATTTGTACTTTCTGGCATTGATATGTGATAATATGAATAATGTCACAAGACAATAAACTGCTGATCTTAAAGACGTTGTTTTGAGAAAAATGTCATTTCTTATTGTTTTGTTGATTTGGGTGTGTTTTCATCAATCAGTGCTTCTCTTGGGTTATTATGCTCTATTCATTATCAGCACAGAAAATAACATATTAATTTTTACAGTATTTGAGTGTTACAGCAGCAGCTGGGCCGGTCTGTTGACCGGTCTGTTGTAAATCAATATTATTGAGGCATGAACACTGTTAACGTTCTGACTCGAGTAACCAAGCGTCACAGAGCTCATATATAATTAATGATTGCAGCAAATAATTGAACTGAATTCATGTTCAATTTAACAAATGTGACTTCACATTACAGTAATGAATCTATTTAGAAGATACTAATAGATTGTCATGAAAATATTACAAATGTGCAATATCTTATAAGATAAAACTGATATGTATACATGTTTTATATACATGTTATATGTTATATACATGAGTGTGTGTGAGTGAATGTGTGTGTGTATGAGAGCATGCATGTGTGGCAAAGAGAATGTGTGTATGTTTGTGTTTGTGTGTCTGTGTGTGTGTTGGTGTGTCTGTGTGAGTGTTGGTGTGTCTGTGTGTGTGTTGGTGTGTGTTAGTGTTGGTGTGTCTGTGTGTGTGTAGGTGTGTGTTAGTGTTGGTGTGTCTGTGTGTGTGTTGGTGGTGTGTGTGTGTGTGTTGTGTTTTGTTTTTTGTGGTTTGGTGTGTCTGTGTGTGTGTTGGTGTGTGTTAGTGTTGGTGTGTCTGTGTGTGTTTGTTGGTGTGTGTGTGTTGTGTGTGTTAGTGTTGGTGTGTCTGTGTTGGTGTGTTTTGTGTTGTTGTGTTGGTTGTTTGGTGTTGTTTAGTTGGTGTGTGTGTGTGTGTTGGTGTGTCTGTGTGTGTGTTGGTGTGTGTTAGTGTTGGTGTGTCTGTGTGTGTTGGTGTGTGTGAGTGTTGGTGTGTCTGTGTGTGTGTTGGTGTGTGTGAGTGTTGGTGTGTCTGTGTGTGTGTCTGTGTGAGCGTGTGTGTTGGTGTGTTTTGTGTGTGTGTGTGTTTGTGTGAGCGTGTGTGTGTGTTGGTGTGTCTGTGCGGGTGTGTTGGTGACCAGCTCGTGTAGGGCAGTGAAGTGTCAATCGGAGTGTCGATCACAATCAGTGGGGTGGCACAACTAGTAACTGGGCTTCTTGAAGCAGCATCTCTCCACATGCACATTTAGTTTCTATCAACACAAACAGCAGCAGTTTTTCATATTAAACAAAGTTTCTCACTTGTATAAACACAGCAGAGCACCAACAGGCCTGTATGTTTCCTGCTCCATGGTGGATGTATTTACATATAAAACAACACAATACAGCCCATCACAAGCATGTCCCACAGCTCTCAGTGTGTGCCAGTGGATGGGTTAGTGCTGTTATTCACAGACACCATGATGAAAACAGCGTTCCCTCAGAGAAGACAGGCGGAGAATAAAATTACAAACTGAACACTAGCCAGATCAGTAACTTCAGCCCTCAGCTGGGTCTGTCAAAATCTCAGGACAAAGTGAAAAATCACATCCTAAACACAAACTGCCATCCAAGATTTTCCGAAAGTTGTTTTAATTATTTTACACTTCCATGTATAACATTACACCACTCACAGACAGAGTTTAACAGTCAGTGTGTATTTTAGACAGATGCCCCACAGTTGATTGGCTATTTGGTTGGCTTTGAACCAACAACCTTTCAGTTGCTATTCGTGTCTTGAGTGACTGGCCTACAGCCACCATGTTGTAATTAGTCTGTCTGTGTATTCTCATAATCTTACTTCAGCCTGTTTAAAGTCCTTGATTATTGTTCGGTTTCCATGGATTTATTGATTGAGCAGGAAGTCAAATAACAAGACAATGAATAAAAGACAATGAAGTCTGCCTTGCTTACGAATAAGAGTCTTCTTACACAAACAAATGCTGCAGGATGTAATAACCACACAATCCCCAGGCCACAGTGTCCACAGCAACACCAAAATCAATAAAAGCCTTTAGATTCCATAGCAACATAAAATCAATAAATGCCTGAGCAAAGTCACACAAGACAATGTAAAGTTATTCTCCAGCGGAAGCCCTCTAGAGTTCATTACCTGTGTGCTCATGAACATCACCACTCCAGATCTCCTGTGACCTTTCCAGATCACTCAAGCCCTGCACAATAATCAAAAGACCAGGTTTCTTCTCACACACAGCTGACCTTTGAAGATATGATGTCAGAGGCGGTGTGTGAACTCTGTGTCACCTGCTATAAGCATTCATCCAAACAACAATTCATCTAAACAACCCGACTGTAGCCGTGACCCCACAGGACTCAAATGTGGGTTTCAGAGTTACATGTGTGTGAGAGAGTGTTTGGAGGTGAGTGTCAGTGTCATACTGTTTCTAACTCTGTAAAGGACTCTGATATGACATGGTCATACAAACATCATCATTTAAACAGTTAGTTCAGCAAATCTGCCTTCTTGAAACCAAATTCTCACGTTCACATTAGCATTAATGGCTAGCATCTCCATTAGCAGCAGAGCACAGGGCATTATGCAAATGAAGACTGCACATTAACTTTCATTTGCCAGCTTGTTACCTGTGTTATTTATAGAAATAGTTCACCAAGAAAAGAAAATGTTGTCACAGTTTACTCACTCTCATGTCATTCCACAGTAAGATGTTAAGATGACTGACAGTATGAAAGTGTGAACAACAGACCAAAATGATGCATTGTTCACTTCACAGTGTGTTCCTCATGTCAGGATTTTTTAGGTTAAATCACCAGAAACTCTGACGTTCTGTCTCCTTTTCTCTCATTAAGGTCAAATAACGCTAATATATGAACTGAGGGGAAATAACAACAAAATGTTAATTTCTGTGTGAACTCTAACTGTTCGATCAGATAATTTTACTTTAGGGACATTAAGCTCAAAAGAACTTCTCATGAACCTTTCAAATATGAAAGATTAAAAGCGAACTAGACAGTACCAGCTCCAGAAGATTACAGATTGAAGTACATGACCACCACATCCAATAATGGACCTCAAGGCTTCTTCTAGATGTATTATGTAACAGAAGAATGTGTGAGTCAGAACACTGAGCGAGAAATGCAAAAATGAATGAATGTTTCCTAAGTGTGTGATTCATCAGTCCATTATTTGATCAGAATCTGGTGTAACTCTGGGCCGACAGCAGCTGACAAAAGAGAACACTTCAATATTACACAACTCTCTGGAATACCTGACTCTGTTCAATTATGAGAAAATATTTGAGCTGTCAGATTTGACTGAGTTAATGACAGTTGTTCAAAGCAACGTTACATAGCTAAACACACCAGGAAATCTGTGCTCGTGTTAATGTGTGTTAATTCTAACATGCCATTAATATGCATTCACTTTCTGTGAGGCCTTTCCAATGAAAAATCTCTCAGCATCTCTAGTCAGACATCAAAAATAAACATACATTCCCTCAAAATAACAGATGCAGCTGATCTGAGGCCAGTTTTAATTTGGCTCCAGTGTGTCTGCTTTTTTAATCCACACTGATTTCTGTAGTAATGGGAAACTCTGCACCTGCTCGTGTCCCTCTGCACTTCATGTGCTCTGAGTTGCAGGTTAAATAAAGTTTTTCCCCTGAGCTTTATTCCACCCACAGCCTTCACATATCTGCAGCGTGTCAAAATGCCAAATGCTAATGAAGTCAAATAGTAGAGAAACTCAGTAAAGTTATTTCTCAGCTTTGCCGTTGTCTGACGAAAACTTTAGACATGCATAAAATATAACACCTGATGTTGGAGCCACTGTAGGCTTGTTCATGCACAGCAGTGTTACATTTATTTTTTTTTCTCAAAATCTACATTGATCTCTCAATTTACTAAGTGTCAAACTGAGATAACTAAAGCACTCTTTACAGATAAACAGGTATGAAGTAAAAACACAAAAGACTTACTGTACATATGCAGGGTTATTGAATTGTAAACGAAAAAACATTGCAAGTTTTGAGAGAGCAGAATATCACACCCACCCACACGGACACACACACACACACACACACAGACACAGACACAGACACACACGCAGACGCACACGCACACGCACGCACGCAGACACACACGCAGACACACACGCAGACACACACGCAGACACACACGCAGACACACACACGCAGACACACACACGCAGACACACACACACGCAGACACACACACGCAGACACACACACGCAGACACACACACACGCAGACACACACACACGCAGACACACACACACACAGACACACACAGACACACACACACGCACACAGCTGAGAGTTAGCTGTCAGGTGCAGGTATCTGGTACCGATCATGGGAGACTCAATGAAGCTCCAGGTGTTGGTTTGAGGCACATATGACTGCAGGACTCCAGCAGAGCGACTGGCTTCATTTACTCCTCCAAACACATAGATCTTCCCTCCACACACAGTGGCCGCAGCTGAGTGCACTGCTTTAGGCAGAGGAGACACCATCTCCCACTGGTTAGTGATGGTGTCATACCTGGACAGAAACAAACACTTCCTGTAAACACTGAGACAACTGAACAACATATTCAACATTTTGATGTCTTTTACATCAGATAGAATGATCCACAATAAATGAGACTCGCATCAGTTTCTCAAAAAATAACTCAAATATCAGTTACTCAAACCTCAAATCATGTTGAGCTGTGCTACATCAGACTTCTAAAGAGCAAAAGTATAACTGATAGTGTTGGCTTATTTTTGGCCTATTTTAATAAACGAAAATTGACTTACTTAAGATACATCCATATAACAGATGTAGACCAATACTCTAATGCTCCAATGCTCCTACAACAGGCATTCATTTAAGATATTTATTCTTTTAAAAATGAAATATGATATCACATGACATTTCTTCACTAGTGAAGGGAAAAAGCTACACTGAGCTAAAATAAATGTGCTTATAAATAAAGTTATTAAAATGCCAAAACATTTTCCGGTGATTTCCCGAACTTTCTGTGCCCTTGTTAAATTTCACTCAGGATTAAACTTTATCTAAGCCGCTGTACATGCTCACAGGTGAGGAAGAGTTCTGACTGCAACCCAGATTGCAAACTCAGATCTGCTTTCTGCTCTGTGGGGAATATCAGGAGATTGTCTGTTAGAGAGTAAATTGAGGGAATGAGGCCCGGCCGCGCTCACTGACTGAGACCATTATTAGTCTTAATGGGGAGCAGAGAAGATGTTTTCAACAGCTGCAGTCTGAAGGCAAACCTGCATTATCTGCTGCATGTTTGAAAGGTACAGGCTGGTGAAGTTTTATTGGCTTTAACCTGCTGAAGGAAAACACTAGAAGAATCTCATCCGACAGACCGAGCAGTAACACACAAATGAGAGCAACATTCGGGGTTATTTTTCATTTAATGTCTACACATTTTAGTTGTATGCTGTAGTTTAGAGAGCAATTTTGATAATATAAACAGAGCATTATAGATCTTTATGGCAACTAAATTTTCTGCTATAATAAATGTAATTCTTCCCTCTGCAATTATCACTAATTGTTATAAAGACAATATCGATTTTTCTGTACAGTAAACAGAGTGAAACTGAAATAAGCAATGAGTGGATATCTCTTACAGTGTCTCTTCCAGCATGTTTCCTTCTCAGTGTTTCAGAGGCTCATGGATAAGACCAGTAATGACTCAGACTCTTAGCCTTAAACCATGAAACCTAAAAACAGAAGCTCATCAGAGTACATTACTTCTGTTTAATAAACACTCAGCACTTCTATGGTATTTGATGTTACTGTATCTATATAATGCAGCTCTTCAGCTCGAGATAAGACTCAGGATGCTTGTCTGTACAGGGCAGATGTCACACAGACCTGATGATAGGCTCTTTAACTAGTATGAAACTCAGGAAAATACCCTATTAACTGCATAGCAACACACTAGAAAACACTCTAAACCTCTTAGCAACTGCATAGCAACAACCTAGTAACCAGCCCCCCCATTGTAGCTTTTGGGGGATAATTTTAGTGGGTATCACATCTTCAGAGCTTAAAAAAATGTTCATCTCATTAATCTACAAAATCTACACAGAACAAACGATTTGCAATGTTTTTACTCTCTTGTGCTTTTTTCTTTATTTGTGCTTTTCTTAATTAGTAAGCACTTCCACAAACACCACAGACGCACATGTATTATGTAAAGTTACTGCATCTATTAAAGACACCTCCAAAACAAACATGCTGATCTTTCTCTGCTGTATTCTCAGTGCTTCAGAACTCACTGTGAATATTTCTGAGCATCAGATGTCACGATCCAGCCTTCTGTTCTCTCCCTGGAGCGGCTGGATCACATTTCCAACACAACCTCATGAGACACTAGCCAAGCAGCTACAGAAGCTGAAGAACACATGCTGTCAGGCGGGAGGGAACGCAAGACTGCTCATTAAATATCTGATGAACGGGTGACTCTGGTGAGCCGGGCTGCAGCTCCACCTGTCATCTTATCAAGCATCTGTGTGGTTTCAGTTGACCAATCTCATGATGCTCATGATGGTGTATCTTGATCTAAGATCTAAGGTTACATGGCCTTCAAATAGCAAAGAAGTTTTATGCTGGAACTAAAACAAACATCTTCACAGACTTAATTTACATGCAAAACCAACAACATTTACTGCAGTCAACAAGAGTAGTACATGTACCTGCCAAAGTGTTGCACCCTGAACAACAGTGCTAACAAAATACGGACACACACATACACAAAAACGCAAATACATACACAATAACACACAAAAGCAAACAGACACACACACATGTACACAAACAAACACACACACACAATCTGCCTGCTTGTACATTGCTAACAAAAATGATCAACTCTATCTTGACATTACGTTTTTTAATGGTTTTATCTTGAAGTACCATGTAAATACTACGGTAAAATGAAAGATTATGAAATGACCTTTTTGAGCTTGAAGGTAAAGCTTCTTTCTTTCTGTACCAAAGAAATATTCTTTACCTGAATCACTCAATCACTGGTTAAACAAGCAGATGTTATATTTGAAGCAGGTGTTGTATTTTCATGTTGATGTCATCTGAAACCATAGATATACCTCACAAACAGAAACTCGTCACACGCCGACGGTCCACTTCACCGGCTTCTGCTTAAACAGAACTAGATGAGTCTGTGAGTCAGACGGTTTAAGCACATTAGAACCATCACTGTCACAGCCACAGTGAGAAACTGGGTGAAGGTCGCCCTGTAAAAGCTTCTGCAAACAAACCCTCTCTTCTCCTCTTCTCCCAGCATAAGACAAGCTGGTCATTTCATTTGTCTTAGAAGAACAGGACAAACAAACAAACACACAAACAGACACACACACTCAAACAATAACACAAACCTTTCTGCACATTTACAATGTATTAGAGACTTTGTTTATGATATTTCTATGCTCAGATTTTTCAGGTTTTGCTAACTTTTGGGTACACATTTGTTTCCAGTATATGCTTAAGTAAACCCCTCCACACACACACTTATGACACACACAGACCTTTCTATACCTTTCTATATCTCCATCCAACCCTGCTGTCACACTGGCCTGTTCCTGACTCAAGGTTACGTGTGTTGTCTCTCCTCTCCTGTAAAGAGTGTATATTAGTCAGAGGAGAACTGATCAATGCCGCCCCATCTCAGTCCATTACATTTGCCCTAAAGTACAGCACCAACAGTGCTGTCTAATCTGTTAATCTCAAGGGTAGACGACTGATCTATGATCCAGCTGTGAATTTGAAAGTCGTCCAGATCACAAGAGCCGAATCACTTTCTGAATCTCACTGTCAAACACATTTCCCAATCCGAACAACATGACAGACTTTAGGGAAGCATCTTACTCTCCCTTTAGTGTTAGTATTTCAAGACCATCAGGAGTTTTTCTATTGTTATTATTTTCATGGCAATTATTTCCATTGTCCATAACTGCAGTGCAGAAATGATGATAAATTATCATACACAATTTATATATAATGTATTTGTGGTAGTGCATTTAATTTCTGCTTTAATGAATAAATAAATAAAAGACAATGTAAAAAGAATCATCATGTCCCCATAAACACAATCCATGGGCTAAAATAGCCTAAAATAGTACTCAGGATTCTGATGCTTTAATTTGGAGACCAAAAATCAAGAAAATGTTCTCTTTTGATAAGCAGCCACCTAGTAACTATTTAAAACACCCTAGCAACAGTACAGCAATGCCCTGAAAAATGTTATTTACAGTAAAATAAATGAAAAAACTCATGTCCAATATTCTACAACACAATATCAGAGCCAAAACTTACCACAATTCAATATGTAAAGAATTCGATTCCAACACATCCTACTGCAAAATCAAAAATTTCCCCAGTTATTTTCCTTGTAGCTCATGTCTTAATCTTGTTACCTCTCATTCACTATGAAATAAACAGATGTTAATCAGCTATTAGAGTCAGCATGGATTTTTCAATTATACAAGAACAGGTCTTTTCTATTAAGCCTTTCACAGAAAGCACTCTTGTCAACAAACCTACACACGGGCCAGAGATCAGCCAGAACCAACAGCCATTAAAGACTGATGATTTAGGGTAATAAACAATGTTTCAGCAGCAGAGGACTGTTTTTATGGCATTTGGCCGGGCTGCCATAAGGGGAAGCAAGTGAGACGCAGCGAGAGACACCCTCATAGACACCAGCAGCCCACAGAGAGAGGACAGCTACAGCTCCGATGAGCTCTACTGAGAGAGAGTTCCAGTTACACAAAGTGTCATTTGAGTTCTGCATTTTAACCATCCGCGCGGTAGGATTGAATGGAGAGTGTTGGAGAGTTTTTTAGATCGTCTCTTCTGGGGTGTTGTGTTCATGCTCTGTCTCAGCGCAGCTTTATCCTCTTTCACTACATTCTCCTGTCATGAGTCGAAAACACAGAGGTGCACTTCATTTGCAGGATAAATCAAGAGCCACTAACACGGCTGAAAGACTCAAAGCTGCTGGTATGGAGGTGAATTTTACACAGGCAACAAGTTTCCAAACTTAGTATGTGGTGGATATTTCATTCAACATGCACTCATATTAGCTTTATATCCAGATATATATTAGTACAACACCCTTATATATAACGACAGATTATTTACTGATGACAGATTACAAATATTGTTTTCATTTGTAACTATACTGTATCTAATATATACATATGGAGAGAAAATCATTACATGATGAAAGATTATAACTTTAAGGTAATGTGCGCTGATAAACCAGATACAATGAAAACAGGAATGTGTAATAAGAGAGGGTCAGTTTTGGGTCCAGCTTGACTGTGTGTGACTTTTGCCAGACAGCTGTAATTTCACTCTTTACACCATATATTATAATCAAGAGATAATAAAAATACAATAAATAAAGTCAATATCTGTACAATTATTGGACAACAAAAGTAGTTTCTTCACATTCTGTATGAAAAAAGTGAAAATCTGTTGATAAATTATTAGAAAACGTGTAAAACAGCAAGTATGTTCACATCACCATCTCTTGTAGTTTCTACATTCCACTCCTTTAAAAGCAAGTAATTATGTCACGACTTGTGTAACAGATAGTCTGAATGAAATGCAATCAGATCTACCCAACACATCTGTGCCAGTCAGATGACAGCACAAGACTCTCTCCAATTATCAGATTAGCCAGCAGCACAGAAAGAGAGCTGACCACACGCGCGTCCAGAACACCTAATGGCTTCCAATAAAGGGTTTAATTAAAACAGCAGATTGTGGGATGGTACCTTTCCACATTATCCAGGTTTCCAGCCTCTTCAAGCCCTCCGATGGTGTAGAGTTTCCCATCATACACCACACTGTTGTGTCGGCACCTTGGGACTGTCATCCGAGAGACCAGATTCCAATTATCCAGCAGGGACATGTAGCACCACACATCTGCTAGAATAACTCCAGATTCTGTGCCACCTACAGAGGGTACACAGCCAAACCCAATGAGTGCTGAAATCTCAATTTACACCCACCGCCTGCTCAGCACACTCCACTCTCATTACAACTACCCAACATAACTCACAACACATGCTGTGTCAGTGTCATGATGTTGTGAAAGTTCAGTGAATTCATACATCACATTTGTTATTTCTTAAGTTCTATTCAAATCCACATAGTTCAACAATCTGCGACATGCGTTTGCTACATTTGCCAGAATGTGCCGTACACACCAAGAGCATGAATATATCCCACAATCAATGTCATCAATGAACTGGAAAAAATATCAAAAGTGATTTCCAATTCTCTGCTTCTCTTCAAATTTTGTCTCTGGGTTTACCACAAAATTTGAATAAAAATGTAAAATACCCTGTATATTAATTCTCAGAGTACTGTGCTAATGACACCAAGATCATGTCTGATTCCACGAGAACATAAACATATACCTGGAAACCACTATGACAGGCTTTGCAGACTAAGAGTCTGCTAAATGTACAAATGAAAGTGTTTGCTGCAATAAACACATATAATGAAGTCACATGACAACAGTGCAGCAAACTTTCCTTGTTTATGATTGCACACAGCATACAGCTTTACATATAACAACAGCAGCTTCGGCAGTCACTGTGTGCTGTGTTCGATTGGTTTGCTGTGGGTTGTGTTCTGAACGCAGCCTTTAAAAGCTTTCATTATGTTTTATGTATGGGCTCAGACTACATGGGCTAGTTATTACTGTCTAATCAATTACAGCAGCCTTTCAACACGGCACAGATATAATTTTCATGTCAGCATTAACAAACTGAAAAGCGGCACCTTTATTTGCTCCGATACTGATTTTATCATAATGGCTTGGCAGGGATATCTTGTAACATCATAAAATAACACACGGCCAGAGGAGGAAATGCCATCTGCCTTCCTAACATCTCTCAGATCACAGTGTGCTACATTTAAAAGTGCACACCTAACTGCAAGTGACACGCTGTCGGTTTGATTACCTGACAGGTAGATATTATCCCCTGCTGAGATGACGGAGAAGAACTCGCGGTTGTAGAACGGCAGGCTGGCCAGGGGGGACCACTTGTTGTTCTGAGGGTTGAAGCAGGTGACGGCCGTCAGCGAGCGCTGGTTCATACCGACGACCTGCCGCCCTCCCACCAGCACAATCACCTCTGCTACACCTGCAGAGATGGAGACAGAAACAAACCCTTTACCAAAAACCCCAAAACAAACAGTTCAGAGCAGTCTGGACTAGTCTCACAGAGCCACACTTTCAACCCAAATCTGTTCTGCTGTGCAGCTTGTTTGTTCTGGTAAAAAAACGAACACTTGGACAGGAAAGTAACCAATTACGGTTCGTTGTGTATTTGAATGCTGTGTATAGGGCAGGGTTTCTCTGAAACCAGAAGCACTGTGGTGAAAACTTCATTCAAACAACTGAACAATGTGTGTAGACTTTAATTTAATATATGTCCAAACAAAAGTGCTTAAATTTCAGATATAAAAAGATTCAGACACAAGCAGAACTGCATATTTATCTAGTTCACATGCTACTAAGTGTTTTAAAAAAGTCCTTGAATGTTTTAAGATTTGATGGCACTAATCTGGACAACTTAGCCCAGTTCTTTCTCATAGGTGTCTACTGAATCAGCCAAGTACTGTATCTACTGAACACAACTCTGACTGCAGGAAACTGTGACTGCCAGAAACTGCCAGATAACCCTTACTGCATACACCATGCATTCATGTGTCTGTCATGTGATTTATTCTGTGATACACACAGACAAAAGAACATGGAGGGAATTTAATATCATTTTAATATCATTAACATCTCTGCAGAAGCAGAAGAAAAACATTTCCTATGAAAAATGATATTACACGAAAAACATTCAGAGCCATTAAGTTGAAAATGGCAATTTTGGGGAGATAACAAATGTTCTTTTCTAAAAATGAAGCAAATACTTTTAGCGTGACCTTCAGAAAATGGCAGCGAGTGCCAGGAAACATCCAGAACACTATTACTAAAGTCTGTCTAGAAAAACATCCAGAACACTGTTACTAAAGTCTGTCTAGAAAAACATCCAACATATATTTCTGTTTAGGGAATCAGAAAGAACAGATTCAGAAGGAGAAATGAAAAGATTTTTGTCTTTGGCTTTGAGCTGAAAGACCCAAACATGATCTTATTATCCAGATTCAAATTCACGCCATCGTCCTAAAAAACTGTGACGGGGCAGGAGGGACAGAAAATTAAATGTCAATGTTCACTTCCTGAAAAAAGATAAAAAATGAAGAAATACAAGATGCTCACCAGCACCCTCACAGACCAATGAAAATGCAAAAATTACGTCTGAGGCTCTTATACTGCAGAATTCCCTTTAATCTAACAATCAAATAAAATGAAGTAAGACTCAAGCACACAGAATCTGTTTGAGAGGAAGTCACACATAATGAAGTGAGAACACAGATCATGTCCATTATCTGCACATACTGTGTGTTGTTTCAGCACCTGATTAACTAAGAGAATCACAGATTCAGTTACTGGTTTAAAAACTGCTCAGCCTCACTGCACTACAAGAACAATCTAGTACCAATAAAATACAAACAGCAGCATCTCCAGTGAATGAGAAAAAGAAACTGCTACAGGCCCTGACACCTGCCCATCACAGAGACTTCATTTAAAAGTGTGTCAGGCAAAATGTAGAAATAATGCAAAATACAAAAATGGATCATTTATCAATTTACCTGTCATTGGTAGATGTGGCAGAATGTTCATTTTGGACACTGCCAACAAACACTGAACACAGTGCTATTCTGAGCATAACATCAATCAAACGTTACATGACAGATCTGCTAATTCTCCACACATCAGAATGTCCCCCAGCTAACATCTACAGCAACAAACCTGCAAAGAGATTTCAGCACAGAAGCACAGAGGAGCCCACACATCTGCTCTGCATGCGATTACGCATTACCTGTGACAGGCTAACGCAGCCCAGGATCAGGACACGGGGTCTGTGCTCATGAGGGACCCTGCTGTGTGAAACTCTGGCTTTTGAGATTGGCACCGGGGGTCCGACACTACCTGCCTCACCTCTGCACCTCTTTATTTTTTTTCCCAATAACACGCTGCCATAAAGATACTGGGCCCAATTAAACCAAAAACAGGGGTGGTAACACGCATCATTAACACCAAACTGAAAATGAGCCAGTTCTTCTTTGTCACATTTCATGTCAACATGAAATCAAAAGTTATGCACGTTTTTTTGTAATACACATTCCTGGTCTGTTTGTAAGCATTCTGTGCAAAACAGAGAAAAGTAACATTCTGTCTTTGCAATCTTTCATCAAAATGTAATAACTTGCTACGCCTTGATTAGCTTAGGCTGAAAAGAACACAGAATATTTGTTTAAAAACATCTATTGAAATGCATCAACAAAACACAAATAGATGATCATCACAGAACTATTAAACAGAACGTGAACAGGAATACACTGCATGAAGAGAATATTAAAGGTCTGCGGTTAGTGTTGAACTGTGTTGTTGGGTATGATAATCTCCACAGGGTTCAGGCAGCACAGTCTTGAGTACACACAGGTGACATTTACCCACTGGCTACAGCTCTGTAATAAGAAACGCAGGTGTATGACGCCCACTGTTGACACGCTGTGGCCGTGATCCAGATCCTCTGCTCAACAGCGGAGGTACAATCGAACCCAAACACTGAGGCTGAATCTGTTGATTGCACTGCCTCATAAACAGGTCATTATGAGATGGATGGTTCCAGTGCTGGATGCTGATTGGTCAGGACAGTGGTCCAGATATGTATTTCCTGTAGATGAATTGGTAGAGCACGACACTAACATCATAACATGAGTATACTGTATAGCAACTGACAAATGCATGAATGTAACAAATTCACAGTACAGTGAAAGTTCTGATGTGAATCCCCTGCTCAACACCTACAGACACCAGCAGTTAACTCTAGTGCACATGTCAGGGACTAGATCTTCTAGCACGAGGAGACCACAAAAGAATTTGGACCATCATGTGTTTTGGTGTTCCACTGTAAACCTTCAGCATAGCAAAACCACCATCACCATTATTGCCTTTACTTTATAAAATACTTCTCCTAAAATACCTTGTTTGAGGCTAAAGACAAGGCAGCAATACATTTATCCCTTTTGGATAAGGCTATCCCAGTAAATGTGCACTGCAGTAAAAATGATTTGAATTTCTGCATATGTAGAGTGTTAAAATCAGTCACTCATGAGGTTGTGGGACAGGACAGCTGACCAGGTCTGAAAACTGACCACATGCTAATCTTGAAGGTGAGCAGACAGACGTACCTGCAGACAGTCGAGGGCGAGTTCTGGGTGTCTGCATCTCCTGACGGGCGTGAGGCAACATGTGGTAGCGCTTAGCTTCGTTGACCAGATCTCTGCAGGCCTCAGAAGATTTGATCAGCTCCTCATTGTCCACCACGTTCAGCAGGTAACTGGGGTGAATAAATGGAAGACGAACCACAGCCAAGAGCTCAGACACATGCTGTATACAAGACAGAGAGAGACAGACAGGGAGAGAAATGAGAGAAACAAGAAAAAGCTCTGATTAAACTATTAAGTTTTTTGTTTTTATTTTCTTTGCTTTATTATTCAATGACTGAATGATAGCTGCATATTTAAAAAAAACAGACACATGCTAAAGGAATGTTAGGATGTCGAATATAACCAAGCAGAACCAAAATAAACAGATTCTGACACATTAATCAGTGACAAACTTCTAACAAATCTTCAAAAAACAGGAGAATCAGAGAGCCCAAAGAACCATGCTTGTCATCTGCAGATGAACGTTACTTTCACCACAAACACAGAAACCAAAGTTAATCACACATTTTACACGCATTGGCAAAATAAGTGCTTAACACATGGATAATAAAATCAAGATTAAAATCAGAGCACATTAACACTGGAATTAAAAGAAAGAAAGAAATATTAAAAAGTTATTTAAAAACTGAAGAGTCTAAAGAGAAGGTATGAATAAAATAACACCAGGTGCTCTGAGCTGTTCAACCCCCATAATGCATCTGGGCGGCACTAATTACACTAATTAAAGAGCTATCAGAGCTCAAAAGCTTTTTATGGATGAAAAGAGCGTGTGGATTGACATACAGATTGACATACAGGTGATCCATTCTAAATGTCTCCTTTTCTATGCGGTCTACAACGAGGGGTTGCCATGGTAAACAATCCCAGCGCAAAATCGCTCCTCGTACAACTACAGTGAGGCCTTTGTCACATCATGAGGATTATAAACAGAAAACGGCATGGACAACATGGCGAGCTCTCCAAATGCATGTCACCACACAGTCTGTGAAAATTACACAGGAAAATGGGGAGAGTACAAACTACTTTCAACAGGCCACATCAATATGCAAGCACACAGAATAATTCTGGTGGAATCTAATTAGTCTAGATGCAAAACTAATGAAGAGGTCAAAGACTCACTAAGACCCAGTTTATCAATCTGCCATTGTAAGTCTCCGGGCCAGCTGTGTTCTCTGATCAGAGAACACAGCTAGCAACACCTTAGCAACTGCACAGCAATGCCATGGCAACCAGCCACAACACCCCAGCACAGTGGTGGCAAGAACTACTAACATTTTCATCAGACAAATCTAGTGAAGCAAAAAGACAGTCTAGTTGAAATGATAGTAAAAGAAAGAAAGTCTAGTTTAGCTGTTTGGTTTGGAACATACTGTATCAGACAGCTCGGTTAGTATGACACACATGTTTGGTGTGCTCTGATTGGTCACAAAGGAGGAAAACTTAATGGTGATGTTTTACTTGAGTCTTCGGTGAGACATCGACTGCAAAAATCTGCATCATCGGTTCAGACAGTTTATCAATTTAAAATCAATCTGCATTTTAGTTTGGAGCTCTAGATCAATTATCGTATGAGAACGGATCAAATAAATGAAAAAATCCCTCAAGTTTACACACATTCCCTCTCTGCTGAAGCAATCAGGATTTATCCACGGAATGATCTCAGAATCCAGATGCAGCCTGAAGAGCTACAGTAATGCCAAGCCATGAGGGAGCTGGACTTAAGATTAAGATAGGAGAGCTCTATACGAAACCGAAGCTTTACTCTGTGTCAAAAGATTCGTGTTTGATTTATCAAATTCAACATCTGAGAGCTGTTGAGAGCCGAGGACAGGTGTGTAATGGTATTACTGCACAACCTGCAGGGTCTGAAAACATGGATGTTCTGAGGGCAATGATTTCTCTCCTAATTAAAGATTTGGGGATGTCTTGTGGGAAGGGCAATTAATAGCTGGATGAATTTATTCAGAGATTCCAGTGGTATCTTTCCTGTTCATGTAAAACAGCTCACAACAACTACCCCCCAGTCTAGTTTTTATAGATTTTATAGACCAATTAAACCAGTAAATCCACCACAATACTGATCTGAGTATCTGATACCTGTTCTGAAAACACATAATTGGGCACGCTAAATATATTCTCAAATATCACAAAGTCAATCTTGAAACTAAACTAATGTGACTACTGAATCGATACATGATCTGACACCCAAAATGTCTGCACAGCATGTTTAGACAGGAACTAGGAGCCAGACTCTGGAACTTGTGAGCACTGTGTTTGATTCTCATTAAATTTCTATCGATCTGAGAGAAGGAAAACTCCTCAGAGCTCCTCAGATGTGTCATCAGAGGTTTCTGATTCAATAATTTTGATGGATATTCTTGTTTAAAGGTGGAAGCAACTGGAGTTTGTCATTTTCATTCTGTGTGTCTGAAGTAACTATTCTTTAACAGATCTGCCCTTTACAATATAAATACACCCTTCAGTCACCTCCATTATATTTATAACAGGGTGACTGCATTGTGAGACACATTTTTGTTTTCATAACGGGGAAAGTCAAAAGTCAGTTAGCAGGGAACCTGCAACATCACAACCCGTCAACACCCCCCTGACATCCCTGTAAATTTCTTTAATATTTCATTTCATGGCCAAACACGCTCGGCGCATTCTGCGCATTATCAAGTCATATTTTAAAGAACAATCCCCAGAGCAAGACGCTACACGCCAGAATCAAATTTGTGATGTTTATTCTGCTGCTTGTAAACACAAAATTTGTCTACTAGAGCCATAAATCAAAAAGTCGAGCTGCTCTCAGAGCGAGTCTAGGAACAGATGCTAATGGAAAGTAAAATTCAGAAAACTTTTCCGGTATGTGAGACGGTTTGGTAAAGAAATGCAAAAAAAGTGAACAGTTCACTTGTGAGAGAGGGAAAACTATACATACACATCAACAAACTCACACACAGAGTCACAGAAAGGCAGCTGTGCATTAAAAATACATTAGATAAGGATGCGCACACAGAGGGTTTATTCTTGCAACGGGACAGCAGAGTGACGCGCAGACGCTGCGAGCGCGCTGTGATGGATGGGGAGCAGTACAGGATTGAAAGGAAGACAGATTAAACGTGTCCCAAACACTTTCCTCTGTGTGAAATATATGAAGAGATGTGCAAACAGTAAGCCGCAGCAGAGGCAGACAGCGCCGTGCCTGTAATGATGCCTGCGTGCTGAGATAAAGCAGAAGTCTTAGACTCGCTCTGAAAAATGACCTGTGAAAACAACCTCCATCACAAGACTCAGCAATTGTGTTTCTCCATTAAAGCACATTCAGCATGGAGGCTGGGAAAGAGTCTGATACAGTCAGAGAGGTGAAACTAACTGATAATGGGCAAATGCTTCTGTACAGCACCTCTTCAAATCCCCCTGAAGTCCTCATTAAAAACAGATTAAATATTAAACTCATAATTTTGATGGGCTATTAGGGTTTCTAGTCCTGTAGCTCAATTGGTAGAGCATTGCGTTTCCATCTCAAAGACTAAGAGTTTGTTCTATTACTTATCTGGCAACTGTGTCAATAATAAAGTTAGAAACACTTAGTAAAGAAACACACACATATAAAACACAGTAAGCCACACTGGAACAGGTTCTTGATGCATTTAAAAATCTTTCAAAACTGATGGAAATACTGCCAGCAGGTTATTCATACACATGCATTCCAAGAGGGTCAACTAACCCAAACTAGCTGAATGCGTGTCAGAGCCTGATGATCTGAATAATCTTTTCCCATTTCAATGTGGCAGGAAGCTCTTTCTTCATCACTGTTTAAACTGCACTGAATTGGTTTGATTTTTTTTGCCATAATCTGTCTACTGAGCTTCCAGATCACATTAGCTTTACAAAAATGTAATCCTTTAGTCCACAGAAAACCACTAATGTATTCCAGCCTGTCTCAACTGTGGCTTTTCTCTGGGTCAGGAAGCTGTCGTTTCTGGCAGGTAAAATCATCTAACTCATCTCTTTAAAAGTCAATCATTAAAAATATTGAAACTAATAAAGTCAAACAAAATAATGTGGACGTCTAGATAAACTCTTCAAACTCTTCTCAGATCTGTAGTTCCAACACTATTCCCAGACTCTGCAAAACACCTGTAATACCATAATCACCAGAAACATACAGAACATTGTATATTTCCAGCTGGGCAACCACAAACAAACATCATCATCATCATCTGTGTTGAAATGTTTAACAGATGTCTGATAAGACCAGCTGTCTTATCAAAACATCAGAACTGTGTGATCTGTTTATTTTGGACTGAACTCCAGTATACCTGATAATACAAATCAAATCAACACAGAAGAAACACTCCTGCTGTGAGCCAATATACTGACACATTACTAGAGATCATCTGAGACCAGAGTGAGACCTCAAGATCATTCTGAACACTGACCGCTGAAGGACTGACCAACACCAACACTCAAAAACAGCCTCTTCTCCAGACTAAACCCAGCTCATTCTGAACACCTCACTACCTGCTGTAGGAACTTGATTTATATATGTGTGCAGAAAATGAGAGGTGATTTCCTATGAAACTCACCCCACAATGCTGGGTTTTTGGATGGCTGTCACAGCGCTTCTATACATTTACTGCAGTGTTTGGAGGGGCACACTGCTAGACAGTCTCTGGGGTGTTTGGAGTTAATTGGGCATTTGTAAGGTGTTCTGGTTGGTTGCTTATTGGCCAAAGTCAAAAGATCCAACCCAGCGTCTGTATGACATTTCAGTCCCAGGTCTTTCCCTCCTTCTATATCTAAACCACTTAATAAGCCAATATTAAGTCAATAAGAAGACAATAAGCCAAAAACTACACACAAGCAGGCACTAACCTTTAACAGGGTTAAAATATTACACACATTACAGGTTTGTTGACTGGATATTCATCAGGTCAACAGGCAGTTTAACTCATGTTCATAGCTGACTTAATTACAGAGTGTGTATTTTTGCTGATTTATCTGATCCTACTAACTGAAGCTATGACATAAAATGAAAAAGACTCATAAAACAGCAATTACCTTTTGCAAAAACCTTGAAAACATTACTGCTTTCAGCTACTGTATCTTTCAAAATAATCAGGATGTTAGTGTAATAAACTCTCTCAAACTCTCTCAAAAAGATTGGTTCCCATCTGCTTACATTTTAACAATCCAATGTGTTCAGCCACGCACAAATCTCCATATTTAGACTCATCAAGAGCAGTTGTGTGATTTGAGTGTGTGATTTATATACAAGTCTGTCAAATGGCAGAGAAACTGTTCAATATGCAGAATGAAAGAACAGAGACAGGCAAAGCTAAAGAAAGTAAGAGTGTAAATAAAGGAGTGTTTTCACAGTTCTGCTTCAGTGCCATGCTGGATTTGTGATTTCACAGGCTAAACCACAGGGGAGCAGCGTACAGGACAGAAGTTCATTTCAGTCTGAATTCAGATTGATTTCCTATCCGCTTCTTTCTCAATGGAGTCAGACTGGGGCCAAATAAACATGAGGTCGCTGCATCAATCTCTATTGCTTCCTTTTCAAACATCTGATCTAGTTTCACAGTGATGTTTCACGCGCCGCAGACAGTGAGGTATGAGGAGCTGCAGGACTTACAGAGGCAACTATACTGAGCAGACAGATGATTGACTGCAGTCTCACTCGAACACATCTACAGTCAGTCAGCAAATAGTGCAAACCGCTGCTATTCTTAATTAGCATTGGCACCAGATGTTGTCATTGAACTCTATAACATCTGCTTTAGCACTGTGCTTTCGTCACCTTGTACATAACAGTCACTAGCTTAATAAAGATAGATCCACTTTACACCATTTCTAAATCAAACCCAGAAATGACATTTACCAGCCAATTTTTGTTATTTGTGTCAAAATTAATTATCATGGAAAAACTTGTGACATTTCACCCACAAGAGAAACACCATCCTGTGAATAACAGTGAAGCAGCTCAAACCAACCAACAATCTGTTAATTATATTTCTCAGGAAATACAGCCATTTAATGCAGTTTTACTGCATTAAACTGATGTACAGAATCCTGCCTAAAATATATTCTATGCATTTTAAATGCTTCTATAAAGTTACAGTAAAGTATTTTTGAACAACACTGTTGAAAATGTAAACTAACACCCAAATCAACAATGAATATTTTGTGAATATTTTCTATATGGCTGTCCTCTCTCCTATATGGTTGTGTGTGTTTGTATGTATGCAAGTGTTGTTAAAACAGCGTTTGCAAACAGTCCTGTTTGTGTAAATAGGAAAAAAAAATATGTGGATTGGACCGATCCAAACAGCACCATAACACTCCTGTAGCCAATCACCAATGGGGGTGTGTGCCCCGGATGAGGGTATACCAAGGTATTCAATGCAAAAAATTTGACATTTTGGTCTGTGTTTGTATAACTACTTCACCCACAGTTCTACAGCTCTGATGAGCAGCTGGAGGTTGATGATACGCTTTACCCTGTTTAGATGTGAGGTTTACTCTGAGAACCTGCCACATCACTTCTCTTGCTTTCTGCTAGATTAAAACATACAATCAAGATGCTTCCAGTAGATCTGACATGAAGATATGAGACTGCATTTAGTAAATGCGGCACAGGGTGCTAATCTTCATTAGCATAAGGGCGACATCATGAATCTTGCACTAGCAGGATTCTTCTGAAAGCAACAATCATCAGTCAAGACTTCTGCATCTCAAAGGAAGAAAACTGAAGACTGAAGGAATGTCTTAAGAGCAGACAGAATATTTCCAGAAACTGATTACTTGCCCAGCAGAACTGTGATTTCATTTTTTAATTTGAATCGAACAGGCACATTTTCTTATTATTTATTTACAGTGACACATTCTGTCCCCTCTGCAGGATGCACTATTATCCAGGAAAGCAGCAGACACATCTCTGAGCACTGTAGAACAATAAAAGCTCCACACACACAGAAGACACAGTTCTCTAAAGTTCAGCAACGTCTTCAACACTCTGGATGAGGCAACATTTCAAGTGTTTGTTCAGATTCTTCTCTTTTTCTTTATGGTTCTTTAATCCCTCACAGAGTTTAGTTCTAATCTATTATACATTTTCACTTTTACTAACCATCAGTAAGTGTGTAAAGTTGCTGTCTAAGCATAAAGTGGGAAGAGACAAGAAGGAGAGATTCAGCAAAAAGATACAAATTGTAAAAAATGCAAAATCAAAAAATGCAAATGATCAAAATCAAAAGACAGAGTCTTCAGAATAGACAGAGTAGTTCCCCTGTAATCAAACAGCCCTGAATCAGCTAATTCAGCTCTTTGATTTTGTCTAAAACTTGTCGGGGTTTCAACACATTGCATTAGTGCTGGTTTCTCACCTGGACTCTGCTGGTGGGGTCCTTTTTGATCCATTTAATGATGGTCTCATAGACTAGCTCCTCAGCTTTAGTGTTCAGACTATCATTGGACATGTAGCTGACCATGTCTTCTTTGGAAATGTTCAGGATCTCCTCCTGACTGGCCACCTCAGGAAAGTTCTGGAGAGCAAAAGCTTGGGCCATGTTGTGAAGCTCCGTGCACTGCATCGCCTCAGCCATGGCCAGAACACCGAGACAGTTAGCGGCTGTTAACTGTTTCCCTACAAAACAGAAACACACACACAATCTGTGAAACTAACCCTACAAGTGTTGACAATAAGAGGCTTGGGGAAGGTGTTTGGAAGATTAAATTTATCCAAGTGTGTTGCTAAGGAGAAGCAGAGAAATATTTAGAACAGCTAGCAGCAAACAGACCTGAGCTCAGCCATCGACTGGACACACAAGCTTCTCTGACTTTGATTAGTGAAGACAGACTAAGACCTTTTCCACCACATGAAAGGTCAACACAATGTCTTTCAAACTCACCCTCTCTTCATACTTCACATCTATAATAGCAGTTTACAGCAGTTTTTGGCTTAAATTCAACATGAAACCTGCAAGTGTTTGCAGCCCATTTTTCACATCTTTCTAATCTAAACATATATAGAACAGGGCTGTATTATTGGATTGTGAAAAGTGTGACTAACATACAGCAGATGAAAAGAAGTGGTTTAAAAAGCTAAAAATGTTGTTTGTGGCAGAACAATGTGTTCATGTTAATATCAAAACAGGAAAACTTCTGTCAATGCTTTTGTACTTTAAAAACAAGTTTTTATCACCAAACATTTCCATGCATCAGTCCGACTGTAAGAGTTGATCTGAACTCTTTCCCAGAGATCCAACAATATTAAAAGCTTGAGTGAAGTGTGAAGAGTCTGATATTCAGAAAGTCCTTCTACAGCATAAGCTCTTCATTCACAAGTGTCACATCATTCATCTGAGATGGTCACACTAACAAGAAACATTTTAAGAGGTTTTAGGAAATAGCCTGTGTGTTTTATGTAAAATAATGTTTATGAAAACCAAGAAGTACAGCAGTTGCATAAATTTCATTACATGTTATTCCAACTTTCAAATTCAAAGAAATCTGCATACAATTGTCTCAATTCAAATTCAAGAATTCAGATGGAATATAAATGAGACTCATTTCAGAGTGACTGAGTGTGCACAACCTGTACAATCTGACAGCATCCAGCTGCTAAAAGATATATGAATTGACTCAAATTTTGGCTCATACTGCAATATATCTCTCCAAAACATAACTAAAACATTAAGAAATGTGATGTAGTATTAGAAATGACAGCATGTCCAGAGTCAGATGATCCATCCACAACAGTGATTATGGCTGTTGTAATGAGAAACAATATTTCTGATTCACGTAAGTTGTGTGTGTGTATGTGTGCTGTGCACATCTGTCAATCATCACAGCACAAGCTTCAGGCTCTTAGAAGGGAAACAGAATCTAAAACGAAAATGCGAGATGTGGACAGAATAAATAATGAACATGTTCCACTAAAGTTCGCCATGAAGTTTCAGTAAATTGCTCAAAGCTTCAGCAGGACTGTCACAACACCAAAACTTCAGTAGTCAACATCAATACCACTGAAATTTCACCAATTTCTCCACACCAAATATGAACTCAAATAAAAATAATACAGTGTTTTACTGAATACACTGCTTGATTTTAACGTTAATACACTGAAAGCTGTGCTCATCTGAATGATATTCAAACTCAGTCAAACATACACACATTTCTAGTTTAGCTGCTGGAACACAACTTCAGTTTTGTGTCTGGGGAACATTAAACTCACCGAGAAAAGACACACAGACTTTGCAGAAAGTGCTGAACTGAAACTTGTTGGCCACCTCCAGTAAAGTTTTGGCGTTGGTCGAGTCTATAATGAGTGAACCCGTGTAGACAAACTCCAGCAGAAGCTCCAGAACATCAGCGCTTATGTTGCTCATCGTCAGCTTCATCTTGTCACCGTTTCTCTTCTCCCCTGATAACCTGGAGACCAGACACAGAGCATTAAACCTCAACCCTGCTGCTCCTACCTCACACAACAACAGTACAAGCGAAAATGATTACTTAAAAAGAATTATTTAAGAAACCCATCAAGGTGTGAAAACTGAAGCACATCAACTAAATGTGTTCAGTGAGTGTGAGAGGAAGCTGGGAAAGTAAGTTTTAGTTTGAAGGGGAACTATGAGAGAACTGCTATGCATTTGATACATTTAACATCTCTGAAGGCGTATGGAGAGTACAGATCGCTGGGCTAGTGGTCCAGATGATGTTGTCAGGGGCTGGAACTTTGGTTTTTCCATTGTTTGGGCAGAAGTCTTTGCAGACTGTTTGGAATGCTAAACCTTCTGTGATTGTTCAGAAAGGCAACAGTAAAAAGTCTCTTTAGACAAAAGCTGGTAATGATGTTGCCTTAATGACCAGCCTCATCCACTGGACAGTGTTGTATTTCAACACACACTGTAAAGGTGAAGTGTGTAATTTTTGTATCACTATCAGCACCAAACCAAATTGTAAACATTGCTATATTTTTGCTAAGTAAAGTGAAATAACTAGCAGTCTGTCAGGTTCTGAACAAATCCATACACTGAAAGTGACATGCAGGATTAATTCACAACAAATGACATTTCTGTGATCATTTCCTCACCCTCATGTTGTGTCAGACCTGAATATGACTTTCTTTCTTCTGCTGATCACATCAGATTTGGTGCAATAAAGAATCTGCTGGTTAGGCAGTTTCACCTCCTGAATGATAACACATCCTGATCTTAAATAACACTCAGTATGACTGGAGGCCAATATTTAACAGTGAAAATATGTCAATGTTTTTCACTGGAGATGAAAATCAGCACAGTTGTGCTGTCAATGATGTCATGCTGGAGTGAGTAAATGATGACAGAATTGTCATTTTTAGGTGTTTTTAAATACTGGTCGGGTGCCCCACAATCCACTTCAAATGCTGGTATGACGCCCACTTTTCACAAGCCAATCAATTCACACTGAATACAATCAAGTCTTATTCTACATGGTTTTTCTTGCTAAATATCTTGTTTCCTCATAAGTGCACCATATTATGAAGTAAAACGGGGTGTACATGATATGTTGGCTTTTAACTGGGATAAGAGAAAGTATTTTTTTAAATTACACATTTCACCAAAGCATCTGCTTCTTAGCCTTTCATGAAGGTATCTGCAATGGTTTACAGACCAAAAAGACATTTGAGAAACCTCTGTGCGCTATTACAGTGCATAGATGAAAAACAAGACGATATGAGCACTATATGCAGACAGACAGACAGACAGACAGACAAACAGACAGACAGACAGGATGATGTAAGCAGGGAAGAAAAAGATGGGGATAAAAGCAGGTTTGCCACAGGGAAACAGCAGCCATCCTACAGGGAACGAGAGTGTTTCCATGACTGGGACGTGGATTTACTTTCAAAGACCTGCCAAAACAGAGTTCACCTCAGCCTGTGTATGAACGGCACGTTAGTCATTATCAGTCGTGTGACTGTGGAGGCACAGACAGACGGATGTGAGGTGAGGTGGGTCTCTCAAGGTGGCTGAAAAAACAAGAACATTACTCCTGAAAAGAAAAACAAAAGTGCAGAGTTTATTGCTGTCAGTTGTCAGTGGAGGAGAAATATTACGAAACAAATGACAAAAAAGTAGTCAACCATTTAGTGGTGTGCAACAATGTTGATGGGAGACAGGAAAAAACAAGACAAAATCTGTCCTCTCACTGTTCCTGAGATCATCCAATTAGAGACATTGTCATGGACGACATGTTACACGGTTACGGTGTGTTTTTCATAAACACTTGAGCTCTGATGTAGTGGGATTTCTAGCTATCCAAGCAATAATTGTACTGTCAAATATAAAACACATGCCTGCCTTAAAAACAAAAATCTATTATTGGTTAATCGGCTATCATAATCATACTTTTTCTACTAATATCTTGATTAAACTTAAAATAAAATGAAAGCATGCCACTTATAAACAGAGAAAGCTCATTTTCTTACAGCACATCCTAAAGAGGGGAAAAACCTGGTCTGAACTCTGTGTGTGGCCTCCGGTGCTGTGTGTACACTTTCATTACATACACTCTCTCAGACAACCAGATCTTAGCTGGATTGCTATGGACTGAACTGAACTACCAGCCTGGACAACTGGTTGGGGTGGTCAGCCAGATGATCCCCAAGCCTGACCAATTAAGAATCAACCCCTAAACTAGCAAGCCAGCTTAGTGAATTACTAAAACCAACTAACTCAGGCTGATTTAGATGTGACAGGATTAAACTCCAGGAAAAGGTAAAAGAGACAGTTAACTTCACAGCTGGATTTATCAGTCTCATGCCAAGACATGCTGTGTATCATAGTGTAAAATTATGTAAATCACCCAGAATATTCCTTTAAACATTAACACCTTCAGGCTATATTCCTTCATCCAGACAGAAACAAATGATCAGAACTGAGCAGAAGTAGCTGAGAAGATTACAACATGCAAAAGATATTAAACCAAAACCTTCTGTTTAATGTTCTGTTCAACCTTCTGTTTCATTGGAAGAAAGGTAAAGAAGAGTTGAGAAACTGAAGCGTGCTTCACTTTGACAACTGAAATTCAACTGAAAGTGAAGCTGCTTTCTCACCATGCACAGCATGAAGGAGAAGCACTAATGACTGTATATATTCCAAACACAGATCACTTACAGCCTAATGTGCTAAAGGAATGAAGCAGTTTTTAATGTGTGTTTCTCTGAGGATGACAAATACAGCAGGTGTTCTTTACAGATGATTAGATAAACAGATCCGTTTTACTGATTTGAATGATCAACTGATAAATCCAGAGCTTGTACGCTCATCAAAGATCTGTCAGACGTCTGTCTCTTATCTCAAATTTCACTCCAAGGCACGTATCATTCAGAGAGATCAATGTTTCATCAGATTTGATATGCATCATTTCATATCAGACTGGTTTTTAATAAAAAAAAAGAAGTCCATTTTTAATAGCACAACTTAAGTGTAAATAAGCAAACAATCAAGCAGAATGAGTGTAAGACCACTCACATTTTCCCACTAGAAACTTTTGATAAATAAGTCATGCAGGAATTTTTACAGAATTCTTCATTGCTGCAGCTGTAGATCACGATGCAACATTGATTTTATTCTGCCAAACAAAGCTGTTGACTGCATGTTTAATGCGGTGTGAACAAACAGCTCTTAAACTTCACACTCAACTGTACATCTGAAATCAATGTGGGTGAACCTGACTGAACCGTCTGCTCAGCTCAGCTCACAGCATTAATAAACTGATGACAAGGTTACCCGTTTCAAAAAAAAAAAAAATTCAAGGTCGCACTGAATGAAAAGACCAGCATATGTTGCATAATTTTGCTGGTATACAACAAGGCTATTCTGCTTCATCAGTTAGACCAGCACTAACCAGCTAACCAGGCCTTAGAAAGCAGCTGCTTATGTCAGGACCTCACTAGAGATTCCACAGAAGTTCTTCCTTGAACTGTGCTGAGTAAAATTCTGCTGGTGCCGTGAGACCTTTCTTATAAGCAACACAACTCAAATGGCTTTGTGAGGTGTATCAGCTCAAGCAGCTCAAGCCAACTCAGTGTAAACTCTCAGCTCAGTGTTCTTGTAGGGGATGTGTTATGATATATAGGACAAGAATATGAAAGCGTTGCAGCAATTTCACATTTCATCCAATTGAAATCTATTTGTTCTCTGTTTTACACCATTGCTGTGGTACCACAATTCTAAATGTGAGATCCACAACACAAAAAAGACCCTTAGCCAGAGCATAACATTTCTACTGTATCTTTCTACTAGCTAACAAAAAATCAGGCACCAATCTAGAGCATCATATTGAAGTCACACTTTAAGCTTCTGCTTGTTTATGTCTGCAAACTTATTTTCTGCAAATAAAATTGGTTAATGTTATTTTTATTTGATGATACATTATTTAATAGCCAAAAATACTGTTTATCGCAAAAAGGCACATTTTTAAATGCAACCTAGTCTAGTAATGGATTACATTTAGGAAATGATATGTTGTATGTAGTGATTGTGGGCACTGAATGCATTTCTTTGCCTGTAAACATTATATAGCAGTATTTACTCCACTGCACTGCTGGACTCAGCATCAATATGAAACAGCATGTTTCTAACACACCAGAGGGAGGAACAGAATCTCACAAAGCATAAACGAGATCGGTGCGACTCCGGGTCTTCCTAATCCCAACAGCACGCTCAAATTTCCACAGAGATATGGACAGAAGCACAGCAGGTAACGCCTCAAGTGGGCCGCCTAGAATATTCAAAGCACTTGATACAGACAGAGCAGAGAGCTGATCTGATAAGACAAAATGCATTTTGAAAAAACTTAAATTTGTTTTGACATTTACAAACCATTTAAAAAGAAAATTCCCCAGTCATGGAACCTCTTTGCCATTAAAGGTGCAATGAAAAGATGAAAGGTCGGCCTGTGCGATCTTTTACAAGAACAGAGAGAGAGAGAGAGAGAGAGAGAGAGAGAGAGAGAGAGAGACAGAGAGAGAGAGAGAGAGAGAGAGAGAGAGAGAGAGAGAGAATGGCTGCTGGCCCTGTGACGGACATCACTGCATTCACACCTGCAAAAGACAGGGAGGGAAGGAGGCGACAGAAATGCACCCTACAAAAAGAACACAGCATCAACTGGAGGAGAGCAAACCTTTTCACCATGTCCTTGAAATACAAGCTGCAGGAAGCGAGAACATTTTGATGGACTTCAAACTCTTTGCCTTCAACAATTATTTTCAGGTCTGTAAATTCTTTCTCTTTCCGCTGTTGGTTCAATTCCTTCAACATTTCTGCAGAACAAGAGAAAGAAAACAAACAGAAATTTTTCACATTGTGCAAAACAGAAATACAGAGCATCTATAGAGAGATAATTTGTGCATCTAAAAAAGCTGAAAAAGATTTGAAACATGAGAATGAAACCATCAAGAATGTAAAAAAACACAAAAGTGAAGTTAAAGAGTTAGGGCTGATGCTTCAAAGCACATTCAGCTGTTTGAATGAGGTTTATGTTTACAACAAACACTGGAGCACAGTTGGGTTCTGGAAGTAAAATTATGAGTTTTTTGACAATAAACCCTTCAAAACAGACCCACCAGGAGCTCTGAGGTTGTCAAAGAGACAGTTCACTCAAAAATAAAAGTTCTGTTGTTATTTACTCAACCTCATGTCATTACAAACTTTCTGAAAGAAGCACGTGTTTGAGAAAATGAGAGAATTTTCATTTTTATGTGAAGTATCCCTTTAAGAGATGACATATATAAAAGCCACAAGTCATTTCCATCATCTCCAAATGACAAAAAACATGTGAGAGAAACAAACAATACAAACACAAAACAAATATAAAACAATATAAAAGAGACAAAGAAAGAATGCAAAAGACAGACAGTTAGTTTGGAAATGTAAAACAAATCTAACATCTCTAAATGTTTTGAGCAAACCTCACAAGGTCTGGTTCATATTTCACCCAAATAAAACATAGTCATGAAGAAAATGAAGTTTACTTTAAGCATTTACACCGTTACATTTCTTTTCATGACATTATTGGGGTGAAAAATTACCTTGACATGTTTTCATGAGAGTGGTCAACATTTCAGTATAAAGATATTCTACACTGATGATCTCTCTGGGTCCAAAACTAGACCAAGTCCTTCTCATGTCCAGAGAATTCCTCAAATTATTACCCACCTTATGCATGATCATATCTGACATGGTTCTGACATTAATAATATAATAAACCAAATATAACACATGCAGAAGGACTTTTAATCACTAAAAAAAAATCACAGACTCCAAACCCCTGAAACAGCAGAAAGTTATGAATCAACCCACCTATGACTAATAAGAACCACCTATAGTCAACAGCTGATGTACAGTATACTGACTGAGACCTAGTTTAGTGCAAAATAACTCCCTCTTCTCACCATAAACACATTTTTAATGGTCTTCTCTGCAGTAATCTGAATAACTGACTGGTTTAAATGTCATAGAATCATTAGAGTAACGTGTCGTTATCCTCTGACAGCTGTTCCACAAACGTCTGACAAACTAATAAGGAGAAGGACACACAAGCTAAATGTTCCCTATTCATGTTCAGATGACAGAAAATGATTCTCCATTTAAATGGGTCGATGTCCTCTAGAGAACACCATCAGAACTAGCACAGGACCATCTACTGGAGTCTACCATCTACTGAGACCACACCGAAAATCCGGTCTCTTATTAATTATGATTTTTTTAAGTAAATGAAGCAGTATTTAAACACGTTTTTGTCTTTTTGAAGATTGACAGCTGATGTCATTATAAACGGTCTTCATATTAAGAAAAGTTTGATCAGATATTCTCTTTTTGTGTTCCATAGAGGAAAAGCAGCAACAAACAGGTTTGAAATGACTAAATAATGAAAGAATTATGATTTTGGGCTGAACTACATTGTCTCCCTGCTTTCACTGAAGCACATGAGATCTTTGGAACATTCTCAGATCAAAACAGGTTTTGCACAAACTAAAAATGTTACACTTATATTTTGCATTGAAATATTTTGCATTAAACTACCAAAGAATGCAAAACAAATACATACATACATCACGCACTGCATACTTGATCTATAACACTCTATACTGATGGTCTTGACGTTCCATTGTGCTTATGATTGTAGGCTTTCAAATACATAAAAGTGCTTTTAAGCGTCTGAAGAGTGTCATGTCTTGCCCCATACAACCATCCAACAAGCAAATATAGAGTCATACTGCCAATCTGCCAGAGAGAGAGGAAGTAAAGCTGGAGCTGATGAAATGTGTCCTTCACTACAAAAGAGCTGTGAATCTGTAACAATGGCATTATAGATTTGAGACGAGACAAGTGGTCTGCTGGCTGCTACAGCACACACCAGGAGAAGGTCAGGATACATGCATATAAATCAGAGCTCTCAGAACGATAGCACCACCGCACTTCTTCTCAAATTAAATCCAGCACATGGCTTTTCAGATGTGAAAGAGAAACTCTAGAAGGCATTAAAAGAGAACAATACTGAATTTCTTACAGCAGTTCTGCTCTTTCTATAGAGTCTATATGATATTCTGTTTTCATTGTGTATAACTCCTCAATGCACGTTATTAAATATTAATAAATAATAGTACAGTGTCTAACAATTTTCTTGCAAACTCACATTCAGTTCTGTTTCCATCCAATCAAGTTCTCAAGAATGGAATAAGTCCTACATTTTTTCTATTGTTGAATATCTTGTTTCATGACTGATTTTGATCTTGTTTCATGATCTTGTTTCTTGTTTGATTTTAAGAACAGAAGTGAGCCGAATCAATTATAAGCAGGAATGTAAAAAACATCTAAAAACATCTGTAATGTATAAACTTGTATTTAGCTTATTTCCCATCATGCCTAGCAGCAATTACAAGCCGATCAATGGGCTGCAAACATATCTCGCCTTTTCAGAAGGTTAATACATCCACTGATATAACATGACACTCAGTTTATCAGGCAGAGAGCAGAAGTGATTTTTTTACCTGGTAGCTGCCTACAAAATCATGATTTTAAAGCAAAAACATGTCACTTTATGGAGTAACATCACACTAAACATAATGCACTGCTTTCCTTTTAAACAATCATACAACCTAACTGTACAAATGATTCAGTATGAGTATATGAATGTAAAACATGGCTGCTGGCAGAGAGTGTAGAATTGCATGTATCAGTAAATGATAACCAAGCATCACACAAACCCAAATCAAGTCTGAGATATCACCTGTGACTTCTGTAAAGCTGCTCTGTATTGTGAAAAGAAATACACAAATAAATGTGAACTGAACTGAACCTCTAAGTAAATGAGTCACAACAATGAAAAAATTTAATTAAAATTAAAAATAAAAATTACTGAATTTCTCAGTATTTAGTGTTTCAAAGTCATAAAATTGCTTACATTTGATTAATGACCCAGACATACTGCAGAATCTATTTTTTATTTTACAGCAACTTTCCTAAAATCCTAAACTATATTAAAACACTTTTAAGTACTTTCAGACTTCTGTACTCCACTGTACTGAAAGTTCTGCTAGGAATACACACAGAAGCCAAAACTTACATTATTTTTCTTTCTTGAAAAAGGCCTAACGTTTCACATTTTTCTTACTGTTTCTGGAGAAGTTACTTCAAATGTCACTGTTTATTTTTAATAATAAATCATTCTTAGGAAATGAGTTACGGTACATTAAACCTTCTTTTCTCCACTGTGTTGATATATGAAGTGAAATTCATCTACACTGTATTTACATAAAGTTTCCATTTATATGGAAATTATTTCTCCCAGTTTAGACACAACAACAATTTTGAGGCATGCACTACCTGTAAACATATTACATACTGCATCCTCAATCACAACAGTTCTCCTGCACCTGGATGTTGCAGAACATCATAAAGGACCAAATTCTGAATACATCATACAATCATCATTCACTTCCATTGATTGGACAAGAAAGAAAAAAAAGAAAATGAATGACTCTGCTGGAATCTACTCTTGCAGATTCTGATGGAGGTTTGTATTGAAAGTGAAGGTCAGGGAGGTAATAAATGTATCAGGATCATTAACCTGTTCAGGCTGGGTTTTGGTTTAGGTTTTGCTGGATTCATATTTACTTTACCACTGTTGCAACACATCATCAGAAGTTCAAGGACAACCGTCTGAAATGATCAGAAAGCAACTGCTTACCTTTGGGGTGCCAGCGGTCAGTGAATTCGTATTTTCCCGATCCAACAGTTCTCAGCATCTGCAGGCTGTTGGAGGTCTCCTGAGAGACCAGCGTCAGCGACCCGTCACTGAGCAGTGATGAGGAGCTCATGGAGGTGGACTGCACCATGAGATGTGTGAGGTGACCACTGCTCACGGCTGTGTGGATGCTGGGTAGGGGGGGCAGACTGGGGGGGGTCTGAACACTGAGGACCAGGCTGGACAGAGGCTGAGAGGGCTGCTGTGGTATCTGGAAGTGAGGGGGGATGTGAGGGTGAGGGGGGGCTGTGGTTACACCGATGACAGGTGTCTGGACGGTCACTCCTGGGCTGTAGACTGGAGCCTGTGGAAGGGCGTATGTGTGTGCCAGCAGCCCAGCCTGACTGACAGGCAGAGGCCACAGCGACACTGCCAAGAGCAACACTTCATCATGAATACAATGAGCAACACACTTCACCATGAATACAATGAGCAACACACTTCACCATGAATACAATGAGCAACACACTTCACCATGAATACAATGAGCAACACACTTCACCATGAATACAATGAGCAACACACTTCACCATGAATACAAGGAGCAACACACTTCACCATGAATACAATGAGCAACACACTTCACCATGAATACAATGAGCAACACACTTCATCATGAATACAATGAGCAACACACTTCACCATGAATACAATGAGCAACACACTTCACCATGAATACAATGAGCAACACACTTCACCATGAATACAATGAGCAACACACTTCACCATGAATACAATGAGCAACACACTTCACCATGAATACAATGAGCAACACACTTCACCATGAATACAATGAGCAACACACTTCACCATGAATACAATGAGCAACACACTTCACCATGAATACAATGAGCAACACACTTCACCATGAATACAATGAGCAACACACTTCACCATGAATACAATGAGCAACACACTTCACCATGAATACAAGGAGCAACACACTTCACCATGAATACAAGGAGCAACACACTTCACCATGAATATGAGAAACACAAACGTTATAATACATCACGTAAATGTTCTGTGTTTTGTATTTATTGCATTGTATGTTGTTGGATGTACTATTTCTATCTTACAGCTCGGGCTGCACAATACTACAGAAAAATGCATTATGGGATAACTTGCTAAATGCGATATGTGAAATGATCATGCTTTTATGCGATTATTTGTAAACTCAGTTTTAAACTGAAAATTACAAAACCAGCATGTTTCATATTATTTCTGGGAAAAAAATAGCATGACTGTGACTTCTGATAGAAGTCTCTCTCGCCATCAATATAAAACTGCAGCTTCACTTACTGCATTTATCCAGTCACATTTCTAATCATTCCACTATGAAAAGACATTTTGCAATAAAAAAAATACAGGATAATAAATCAAATGTAAAGTGGGCTGGAATATAAATAGTGTTATCTGGAGTTTAATCTCCAGATGTCATATAAGGACACCCGAACTGTCACATCAATAATGTAGTTTTCTTTGGATTTGTTACCTGTGATATCTTTCTCTCTCATCTGTTTGGCAGGTGGCTCGTCCCAGGGTGTGTTCTGGTTAATGGGTGTTTGGCCCCACCGGACACTATTAGGCAGGACGGACCCCTGAGCTTGTGTGTCCCCTGTTGTGTGCACAGAGACCTGGTTACAACAAGAAGAATGTTTCAGGTTAATTACTGCTTATATTTCCCACTACCTGGAGTGGAATGGAATATGAACAGTGTCCAGCAGCAGCCCGGCTGCTGGACACTGATATTCCATTCCACTCACTCTTGTAATTACACTGCTCCATTAGAACCATCAGTAATGCAGAAAAATCCAAGGTCGACCCCCAGCAATTTACCCAGGTGCAAGAAAGTGCTCTATACTGACCACATCAGCTCCTGTATATGCTTCTATTACACGCCTGTGTGGAATGCTTGATTCTTCTTCTTCAAGATCTTTTAGTCTTAAGGTGAGGGTCCTGATCAAGCTGTTTTTACCTTATCATGGCATATTCTCAGTTTGATTTAGGTCACCAATCAAAGCTATACAAATGGCAAGTCATAGTCAGTCATGTGTGAAAGAGCCACAGATAAAAAACAAGCATTTTCAATGAAAATTTCCCCCATGTAGCAGCAGAATAACACGCTGGAGCTGATGCTGGAAACATGTCGAATAGCAAACAGCCCTCTGCAATTTATATACACACATCACAGCAAACATGTGACAATTATGTCGGAATATTAGCTGGAGTTCACAAACAGTTTTGGGTTGTAACGGCAAGCAGGAGTCATTATGACCTCACTGCTAGTGGGCGGTTCTGTAACTGAAAGTGACTGAAAGTGAAGTTTTTTAAAGAGCTCACCAGGACAGACAGCAGTTTATTTAGCATTATTACAGAAACCGCTGTGAAGTTCACATGCTGCAAATCTGTGTCTGACCTGCATGCATTCAGTGTGCTGGAGTTCATGGAAACAGATCAGAACAAATGTATTTGAACGTTCAGAATAAATGACCAATGCAGAATACAAGCAGTCACAATAGAAATATATAATACAACTTCAATAACTCTCAAAAACAAAAATGGATAACATGAAATACACAAATTCTCATGTACAGTCATGGTTTGCTTTGAAGAAATAAATCTGCCAGCCTTGTTTCTGCAATAATCATGATTAATAATCATATTTCTCTTCTGCATTACAAATTACATTCAAATCTGTACATGTATAATGAATTGTGTAGGGTATTTCTGAAGATGAAATATCACACTGATGTAAACTCATTACCCACACATGAACGCGTTTCTCCAGCAATCGGACTTATCTTAAGAACAAGGTCTCTTTAAACGGCACGCGTGTGAGACGCAGTGACAGCGTGGTTCTGCTCGAACCCCCCACCCGCTGATGTCTGCACAGGATCACTTCTCTGTAGACGTCTGGCTGTCCTCCACATTCCTAATCTGTCAGGCATTGGGCAGCATCTCTCTCCGCCTCTCACAAAGCCAAAAACAGCATCCACACTCACATGCTCGTATTTGCTATTCCTGTCTCTGCTGCCAGCACAGAAACTACTTCCTCAGACCAGCGTCTCCTGCAGCGAGAGGAACCGAGACCCTGTTGATCCATCATTTGTCAAAGCTGTCTCTTCATCTCCTCCATCTCTGTGAGCTGGCTCTCCATCCTGCTGATGGGCAACCTTTAGAGACCAGAACCTAGGGCAGCTTCCCTGCTGACAGGCTATTGCAAGAAGCTAGGCATTTCTTTAGAAGACGGAAGCTTTGCCTCCTTAACCTGCCAGATCTTTCTTTTGTTGTTGGTTCAAAGTAGGAACTCTTTGGCCTTTATGAAACAGCAGCGCTGAACAAAGCTTTAGACTGGGGCAGCTTTGTTCTAAGAGGAATTCGGTGTGCTTACAGCTTCTGATGATCCTGGTCCACATTTTTAAAACCAAAGAGATTCTGCTCTTAAAGGGGTCACAGCCTTCAGACCTGTGAGGGACACTGCTGTCTCTATAAATGACAAGTAGAGATACAGAAATCAACGCTTGCTGATGTCAGGTTGGATTCCGATGTGAACTGAGGTTGTAAACAGAATGCAGAATTCTAAATGAAATTTAAAACTGAAGGAAGAGTTCCTCTAAAATGATGTCCATAACTCAACCTTTGGCGGGGTAGAGCCATATCAGATTTAAACTCCATTTATGAATTCTGAATCTGTCATTTCTAGGTTGTTTACAGCTGCCCCTTTGTAATTATCTGTAATATGAATATGAAGTGGAGCGATTCAGAAGCAGAATAACAAGCCATTTAAAAAATGATGAGAAAATATTTCCTTTGCAACTCTTTATTTTCTCGTCTTGTGAGTGACTGCCGAGTTCAAGGACCTTTCTGTGTTTTGGCACGTTCCAACAGATCGTTCTGCATAATGCAGCTCTACTAAATCTAAATGAAAGTGCTCTCAGCAGACTAAATGAGTCTTCAGCCGAGCAAGTTGTTGAAAGTGGTCGAGCTTCAGAAAGATTCGTTTGAAATACTCAGTAAGCTTTCAGACATCTTGAGAGGCACCCAAAAACACAAGACAGCTCTGATTAAGGGGAAAATTAAATGGCAGTCGTGTGAAGGAGAGCGTGTTTGAAACCTCACAATACAAAATCACATTCACAAAGAGAAAGAGCTCAAGACATACACGCTGCATCTCAGTTCACAAACTATCTGTCTTAAAGACTGTGCAAGACGACAATTAATGCAAACCAAACTGTACTACAGTATGTTGAAAAATAGTATATAGAAGAATATAGTAGCCAGATGCAAGTGCAAATTACCCACAATCCCTTGTGTAATGAAAGCTGAAAAAGACATTTTTGTTATAGTGACTTTTCTGAGTAAGGAAAGTATGTGAATTGGGATGTTGTGTACCCCTTTAACTTTGTATAGAAGAATAAACACTGAAGTCTTGAAAACTGAAGATGTTTTCAATTCAGGGCACAAATCTTAAAACAAACTAGAGACATATTTAGCTTAAAGGTCTTTAAGATTAGCTAACACAGGTCTGATCTGACCACAGAAAGGATTCTTAACCTCAATTCTACAAGGTAATGTCTGTGAAGATTTCTTAAATCAGAAACAATTAAACACCTTACTTTACTGGAAAGTACTAACTTTAACAAAATACTTCATCAACACATCAACTGTAACTGAACAGCTATAAGTTAAAAGCAGCTTTCAGTTTCACACCTGAATTATTTCTGCATTTTAGAGTCTGAATGCTACAGATTGACCTGTTTGGGTCATTTGTCAGAATGTTTGTGTCTCAGAAGTGCTGAGGATCAAGAGGCCACACAGCCAAACACGCTCTTCTCACAGAGTCATGCATTATTTCATACACAAGCAAATGACTTCACCGAACTCTCTGTGATTTACAGGTCATGCTGAGACATGATCCCACCACGTGTGCAGTCAGTGTGCTGATATTCCCACTTATAATGAAGCACTTAGAAGTGTTTGCTCAGAACACAACACATAGAACAAAAGTTGCAGAACTATACTGCTTCTGACCTGACTGCAGATGTGTGTCATTCCACCTGTGCTGTCTGCAATATGAAAGCAGGAAGCAGGAGTTTCTTCACACAGATCAATAAACAGTCTTGCTCTCAGAGATGGTTGACAGAGATCCGATTGAGGGACAGGAATAATCCGCAAGGAAAGGCGGTCGCAGAGTTTCAGTGATGAATGGCAGAAAAACTGACCCTAAGATCTGACACTCCCTCACAGCAGAGACAACAAACACACACATACAGTGTGTAGTCACAAACACAGTGTGTTTCTTTTTAAGAGAGTCACACATCTGTTCACACATCTATCCATCCAAACAGTTCATTCTATTACAAAACAACGTGTTAGGAAATCGAGCTAATGCTGAATCTAACTGCCCCTTTTATTTTTCTGCTCTTATTCTACATGATTTATCAGTGCTTGTTCTAATTAAAAGTGTATATTTACTAATCTTTCAAAAATCTTCTCAAAAAAACTTATTGGGGTTGAGGAAAGTATTTCTTGTTTGAAAGTCCACGCGATATTAAAATTGATCCTTTTTAAATACACACTCAATGTATCTTACTGCAAAGAAAACTGCCAACACAATAATTTAATTCCAGCTGAGATCCTCATAGAATGCTTCATTTGAAATATGGTCATATGGGTGGCTTTCATAATACTATTATTACATTTCTCTAATGCGTTTATGAACTTAAGACATAAACCACCATCCAGTTTTACAATATATAAATATGAAGCTCACCAACATTTCATGTCTCATGAAAGAAAGAAAACAATATAGAGTGATGAGAAACCTTGCAGGTGCAGCTTTACCTTCGTGGTGGATGTGATGCAGCTGGATGCTAACCGCTTGCAGGTGTTGGGTGTGCTGGTTGCCCCGGCGATGGGTGTTGGCAGCAGTGAGGGGAAGACAGGCAGAGGCAGGAGACCTGGCCGGTTGTTACTGACAGAGACGGAGGGCGATGAGGATGTGGAGATGCAGCCATTAGCTGCCCCACCGCAATGATCTCTGTGCTCCCACACGCTGCGAAAATCCCGCTCAAAATGCTGCTGGTACCGTGACATCATGACAGTGCCTGAGAAAAACACACACAACAAAATATCTAATGAAATAAACAACAGCATCATGAACAGATTTCACAATTATTGGTCACAAAAAATGATCACAATTATTTCATGATTTTAATCATGATTTTATTGCAGTTAAACTGAAAGTCAGTTTGACTGAAATGTGCTCATGATGAGAGACCACAGCCTATCAACAGCACAAGAGTGGCCAATCAAGGGTCTGCAGATAGCAGGCCGCTCCGTCTCCATTAATAGCTGCACGTCTAAGAACTAAACCAGCCGCTGCCATCTTCTGCTGTTTATAGCGCTCACATGATAAAGACACCTGTGACTGTAGGGGAATATAATATTAAAAAACAGGCTCTTTTTAAACAGCAAAAATAACTGAATAGATTATAACAGAAAGCTTAATTACAACCATGACATCATAACAGAGGTCATGCATGTGTGTATCCAAACAGACAGACAGACAGACTTAATGGGATAGTTCACACAAATGTTAAAACAGTCTTGATTTACTTAATGCTATGTTGTGTCAAACCAGAATACTTTCATTTTGTTATATAAATTTGGGAGAGTTGGCTGAGTAAGATGATCAGAAGATAAGTTTTGTCTGTTCCTTCACTGGAATGAAGTGCATGTATAAGACAAAAATAGCTGCTTAAAGTCTCTCGTTCTCTTAATCTAAAACAGAAAGAGACCACAGGTTTACAGCCAGTTTACTGTGACAGATTCAGAGCAATCAATACATCAGCCAAGAAAAGTGCAGTTTCCATTCTGTTCTCATGGTAAAAATACGGTAAGAGCAGGACGTCAAAATAACAAAAACACAAGTTGAATTTGTTGATTTTATACAGTTGCTGTGTAACATTTTACGTTTAATCTATGAGCCATGACTGAATAACTGATGATAATTCCATCCATGCATTATCTGTGCTGGATAAACTTGTACTCATAGTGTTCAATAATCCACTTGTCTGCTTTTTAAATGACTCTTTTACTGGGTATTAAAAGCACATGCAGATAAATGTTCTGTTTATTATCTAGATTCAATCACCTCACAGATCAATTCATCTGCACTGGAGACGAGACTCTGTCATGTGTGAACGATACAGAAATGTGCTCCAGAAACACCTGCAGATGAAAGACTTTCCAAATGTTCCTGTTTCTCTGTTTCATCCTTCTAAACAGAAGAAATGTGGGAGGTGATGGACTCACACAAACAGTTTTATTCAGAGCTGAAAGCTCTCAACAGTTTACAGTCTTCTGACACGAGACCCAACACTGACTGAAAGCATGTCTGATCACATTAAATGTAGCACACTCATCAGTGCTGTTTGCCAAAACAAGCAGCATCAGCACAACATCATCATCAAAAACCTCAACCCTGAGAACTCGCCCATCACATCACACCTCACATGAAGGGGTTTGCAGAGGAGAGGAAAGCCATTACTTTCCTGATTTTACAGCATGAGCGCACATGATCACCTGCTACAGTGTCATAATCACCGGACATATTTTCTCTCATCGACTTCATGAGCGGTGGACATGTTCATTAAAGAATCATGATTCAAGCTAATTGGGTTTAATCATAATTCATTTTTAATTGTAAATGTTGATCATTTAATTCTCACTTAAATCCTGCAGGAACTTGCCAGGAGAGAGATCACAACATCATACAGGCCACTCAGAACACTTTCATTACTGCCTCAGCCTGAACAGTCCTCAGTCAAACTCTGTGTCTGTGTCACGCAGAATGTCCTTCTTCTCATCATCTCACATACAACTCCAGTAAGGTTTAAATACCACAGCACGTTTGCCCATAAACCTTTATATACCTTAATAATTGCAGTATTGGTGTAAACAAACAGCAACACTGGTGGTCATATTTAGAGCTGAGAGGAAAATCTTTGACTCTTACTAGCAAAACAAGCAGTTAAAATAAACATAATGGAAAACAGAACATTTTTGGCTTTTAAAATAAACATTAGTGTGAGATGTGATCATACATCAATCACTCAAAGACCCCCAACTTCACTCAGACCAGTTTATGAAAATTATTTATTAATTATTACGGTTATTATGTCAAATCCGTGACTTCAGCTGGCCGACCACAGGTACATATTAAATCAATTCAGCATTCTGTCCTCTGAGGGTCATAAAGAGGGTGAAAAAATAATTCCATACTCAAAACTGTATTTTTAAAGTACTTACAAATGGCAAAGGAAAAGATTCACAAGTGTCACATACTGTAGATCAAACCAGTTTAACTCCAGTTTAAGAGGAAATGATAAATCCAGCACCTCACAATGTCAAAGCTAATTAACAAAAAGTGGACTCAGTTCCTGTTTTCTTACCTCTTAGACCCAAAAAGCACACAAATCTATTTCAGTAAATGATTAAAAAAAAGTAACTTAAACACAGAACAGGTATTTTGATAACATACAGAATGAGAAAATAAGCAGTAAACCTCTAAATCAGAGTAAAGCCGTGAGTCTAGAACATCATCTGTTCCTTCACACTGAAGTTCTCCATCACAGAGCATGTGTTCTGTAGCTAAGTTCAGCAGAGCAGCGCGTCACTGTTGGTCTGATCCATCGTGAACAGCACGGCACTAGTTATGCATATATAGTTATGCGTATAACGCCTCTAAACCTCGGATTACATGTATTTATTTGGCAGATGCTTTTTTTCAAAGTGACTTACAGTGCACTTAAGCTATACATTTCGCTTCAACAGTACAAGGGCTCCCTGGGAATCAAACCCGCAACTTTTGTGCTGCTAATGCAATGATCTACCAGTTGAGCTACAGGAAAATGCAGTTACACACATTTATATGCGTCTCCATGCTGCATCTCCTCTAGACATTTTTTAAATTTAATTTCTTTTTTAATCAACAGAGGCAGCAGTCTGTACTGCACTTGACTGTATAAGAGACTGAAGGGAGAAAAAAGGAGCTTTTACAAAAATCTGCAGTGCATGGAACTGTTTTATTTCAAAAGAGCCTGTTTTTTAATATTATATCCCCTACAGTCACAGGTGTCTTTATCATGTGAGCGCTATAAACAGCAGAAGATGGCAGCTGCTGGTTTAGTTCTTAGATCTGCAAAATCTCAAAGTTCAAAACCCAGACAAAGAATCTGAGTGTGAATAAATGCTTACTACTCCAAAGAGTGTGCATATGGCTAATAATCTGTGATTTGAATGTTGAATACATTTCAGGGCTGTAATAACAAACTATTTCAGCGGATCAGATCTGGGTGGGAGAAAGACATATTATGGATTAGCTTCATATGAATGCACTCAAAACGTCCCTGTTGTTATCTACAGAAAATAATTTACCATCTTCTGCATACAGCTGTGCGAAACTTCAGGAATGCAAACATACAAATATGTGTTTGCAGGACCGTGCAATTGCACACAAATTCTTTCAAGCTCATTCTACATTCATATAAAATTTGATAAATAAATCAGAGATCTTAGAGAATATTAACTCAGCGGACCAAAATAAAACTAAAAACAGTTATAAGCTTTTAATGCAATTCTAAATCTCTGGACAAATATGACAATGTCTGTGCTATATGCCTTAGGTTTGGTGAAATATGCGACTGTGCCTGACAGCTAGGACTAATACACCCGCATCTCCTGCGATCTGAGAGCATGTATGATAATAATGCAGGATAGCAGCAGGCAAAAGAGAAAAGCATGCATAATTCAACTGCCTGGCAGCCATATACTATCAGCAACACCTGCCCAGTAAAGCATTATTACAATGTCAGCTTTAATCATGCCCGCAGTCGGCAGAGAGACTTCGCAGTGCTGCAGACACACACACATTTCTGGTGCAAGTGTGACAGACTCATCTGACCATCAGCTCTATCAGACAGAGAAACACACAGTAATATGCCAACACTGCTGTTACAACTGCAGCACACAACAGAGCAGAGCTCAGAGCAGGTGTGTCCTGTAATGTCACTGAAGCTTGTGTTATCATGAAAAATCAGAAAATAAAGGGACATCTTACAGAAAATGACTGTTGCTTTACAAGACCAGACCTATACACACACACACACACACACACACTAAGTAATATTATCACCTCTGTACCACAGTACCAGCACAGTTAATTCATATCTGAACGAGTAATCGCTTGATTGATTATGAATCAACAAGGTTTTATATTGTAGCTGAAAGCACAGATTACGCAGGGCAGTGTGGACTAATCAGGATCTGGGTTTATGTGATAGTGAGTGTGAAACCCTCATCTGCAGAAACCAGATCTGAGTGTTTAAAAATGAGTGTTTACCATGCGACTTTGTGCATGAGAAGTTAACCTGATCAACCAGCAGATCTTGACTGAAGCTTTATGATATCCAGTCATGTGGAACACTGTTAACTTCTCTAATCACACATGGCTTTTCAAATCTCAGCTGATGATAAAACTCATATTACACAGACATATCACAAAACTGTGCTGAAAAATGTAGAAAATGTTTTAACTTAAACTGAAAGCAAATGGCAGAAGACTTAAAAAGCTGTTAGGAGCTGACCACATGTAAATTAAAAAATTAAAACATCTTACATTCAAAGAATGGTCTGATCTTTCTGTATATGACAGAATCAGTGTTTCTGTGAGTCGGGTGAAGCTGATCTGCATTAAAATCTCCTGAAAGATGCCAGTGTGTCATCTGGCCAGCCACAGGCAGCTCCACCATGCAGGTCTCACCACACTGTCTCACAACACACCTTTATCCACCACTGCATTCAGCTGCATCCAAATATATCATTTTAATATCACTGGACTTTATATTAGCCAAGAATGTCCAAGAGTCCAAGAATAATGTTACTGTGGACATGAGTTTTTAAATTGTATTTACATTCACAATTGCATTACAACTCAACTGGAATCTGTCCTGTTTTTGCATAGATCTGATGAATCTACCTTAACAACAACTGTTGGGTCAAAGTAACATCATCTTCAAAAATAACACGTTCTGATTTACAGCAAATACATAAATGGAGATGTATTGAAAAATGTGAGGCTTAGCCACATCACTCTGTGTTAATGCGTACTAGAAACATTTAAACACACACACTCATGCCTGTATGTATTTCATGTGGTCTTTCATGGCAAGTAACACTGTTTATGATGAAGATCTCATATTCCTCAGTATGAAGAGCAGAAGAACGAGGATCCTCCAAGCCTTTAAACAGAAGAGATTTCCCAAACCTGTAAATATTTCATGAGGAATTCATTTTGCTGTACACAGAGTTAGCAGTCTAGACTCACGCAGGGGTCAGGCGGAGTTCACAGCACAGAGAGGTCATGACCTCACATCACACACACACACATGCACGCACGCGTGCACGCACACACACATTAACTCTTTCAGCACCAACATCGCACACACACATTAACTCTTTCAGCACCAACATCACACACACACATTAAATCTTTCAGCACAAACATCACACACACACATTAACTCTTTCAGCACAAACATCACACACACACATTAACTCTTTCAGCACCAACATCGCACACACACATTAACTCTTTCAGCACCAACATCACACACACACATTAAATCTTTCAGCACAAACATCACACACACACATTAACTCTTTCAGCACAAACATCACACACACACATTAATTCTTTCAGCACAAACATCACACACACACATTAACTCTTTCAGCACAAACATCACACACACACATTAACTCTTTCAGCACAAACATCACACACACACATTAACTCTTTCAGCACCAACATCACACACACATTAACTCTTTCAGCACCAACATCACACACACACATTAAATCTTTCAGCACCAACATCACACACACACATTAACTCTTTCAGCACAAACATCACACACACACATTAACTCTTTCAGCACAAACATCACACACACACATTAAATCTTTCAGCACAAACATCACACACACACATTAACTCTTTCAGCACCAACATCACACACACATTAACTCTTTCAGCACCAACATCACACACACACATTAAATCTTTCAGCACAAACATCACACACACACATTAACTCTTTCAGCACAAACATCACACACACACATTAACTCTTTCAGCACCAACATCACACACACACATTAACTCTTTCAGCACCAACATCACACACACACATTAACTCTTTCAGCACCAACATCACACACACACATTAACTCTTTCAGCACCAACATCACACACACACATTAACTCTTTCAGCACCAACATCACACACACACATTAACTCTTTCAGCACCAACATACACACACATTAACTCTTTCAGCACCAACATCACACACACACATTAACTCTTTCAGCACCAACATCACACACACACATTAACTCTTTCAGCACCAACATCACACACACACATTAACTCTTTCAGCACCAACATCACACACACACATTAACTCTTTCAGCACCAACATCACACACACACATTAAATCTTTCAGCACCAACATCACACACACACATTAAATCTTTCAGCACCAACATCACACACACACATTAAATCTTTCAGCACCAACATCACACACACACATTAACTCTTTCAGCACCAACATCACACACACACATTAACTCTTTCAGCACAAACATCACACACACACATTAACTCTTTCAGCACAAACACACACACACATTAACTCTTTCAGCACCAACATACACACACACATTAACTCTTTCAGCACCAACATCACACACACATTAACTCTTTCAGCACCAACATACACACACACATTAAATCTTTCAGCACCAACATACACACACACATTAAATCTTTCAGCACCAACACACACACACATTAAATCTTTCAGCACCAACATACACACACACATTAACTCTTTCAGCACAAACATCACACACACACATTAACTCTTTCAGCACAAACATCACACACACACATTAACTCTTTCAGCACAAACATCACACACACACATTAACTCTTTTCAGCACCAAATCACAACATACACACACACACATTAAATCTTTCAGCACCAACATACACACACACATTAACTCTTTCAGCACAAACATCACACACACACATTAAATCTTTCAGCACAAACATACACACACATTAAATCTTTCAGCACCAACATAACACACACATTAAATCTTTCAGCACCAACATCACACACACACATTAAATCTTTCAGCACCAACATCACACACACACATTAAATCTTTCAGCACAAACATCACACACACACATTAACTCTTTCAGCACCAACATCACACACACACATTAACTCTTTCAGCACAAACATCACACACACACATTAACTCTTTCAGCACAAACATCACACACACACATTAACTCTTTCAGCACCAACATCACACACACACATTAAATCTTTCAGCACAAACATCACACACATTAACTCTTTCAGCACAAACATCACACACACACATTAACTCTTTCAGCACAAACATCACACACACACATTAACTCTTTCAGCACAAACATCACACACACACATAAAATCTTTCAGCACCAACATAAAACACATTAACACCACACACACACATTAACTCTTTCAGCACCAACATCACACACACACATTAACTCTTTCAGCACCAACATCACACACACACATTAACTCTTTCAGCACCAACATCACACACACACATTAACTCTTTCAGCACAAACATCACACACATTAACTCTTTCAGCACAAACATCACACACACACATTAACTCTTTCAGCACAAACATACACACACACATTAACTCTTTCAGCACAAACATCACACACACATTAACTCTTTCAGCACAAACATCACACACACACATTAACTCTTTCAGCACAAACATCACACACACACATTAACTCTTTCAGCACAAACATCACACACACACATTAAATCTTTCAGCACAAACATCACACACACACATTAAATCTTTCAGCACAAACATCACACACACACATTAACTCTTTCAGCACAAACATCACACACACACATTAAATATTTCAGCACAAACATCACACACATTAAATCTTTCAGCACCAACATCACACACACACATTAAATCTTTCAGCACCAACATCACACACACACATTAATTCTTTCAGCACAAACATCACACACACACATTAAATCTTTCAGCACAAACATCACACACACACATTAACTCTTTCAGCACAAACATCACACACACACATTAAATCTTTCAGCACCAACATCACACACACACATTAATTCTTTCAGCACAAACATCACACACACACATTAATTCTTTCAGCACAAACATCACACACACACATTAACTCTTTCAGCACAAACATCACACACACACATTAACTCTTTCAGCACAAACATCACACACACACATTAACTCTTTCAGCACAAACATCACACACACACATTAACTCTTTCAGCACAAACATCACACACACACATTAACTCTTTCAGCACAAACATCACACACACACATTAACTCTTTCAGCACAAACATCACACACACACATTAACTCTTTCAGCACAAATCACACACACATTAACTCTTTCAGCACAAACATACACACACACATTAACTCTTTCAGCACAAACATACACACATTAACTCTTTCAGCACAAACATCACACACACACATTAACTCTTTCAGCACAAACATCACACACACACATTAACTCTTTCAGCACCAACATCACACACACACATTAACTCTTTCAGCACAAACATCACACACACACATTAACTCTTTCAGCACAAACATCACACACGCGTGAGTTTGACAATATGAAGCAGTTGTCCAGATGGGTGAACACCAGAACAGGTGTGAAACACACGCATGCAGCTGCAACAGCATTCCTGTCATTTTACACATCTGTGTTCATACCATGACTAATGATGCAACAATCAACAACATATCTGAAACTCAAAACGCTGTCAGAAGTGACACTCTTAATTACTGCAATCAATTACTGTAATATACACTGTAATATAATTCTTTGCATTTTGTGCCACTCAACACACTAAATCATTCATCACGTAAAATGCCAATTCAGAGAAAATGTAAAAACAATGATGGTCTGATGTTGAATTCTGGTGCATCTGATTTGATTTAACTGTATTAGTTATAATATTAGTAATACAATCAACATCAGCCATTAAAGCATGTTAACTGTTGATTTGAACTATGTCTGTTGCAGTATGAGCTGGTGCTCCGCTGCGTCACAGTAACTGAGTTCATTATCCGGGTCTATTCAGCACGCATCACTAAGAGCAGCTCTTTAAAACTGTGGGTTCAGGGCCTCTGGAGGACGTACAGAACACGACACCTTGAGCGAGACACTTCTGTTCAATCTCCTCATGAATAAAGTTAGGAACGCTTCCATTAGAAAAGAGGTCTCAATAACATTAGCCAAAGCAATTAACCTTTAACCAGCAGCTCTATAAACTTAACAGGGTGCAAATACACTCTTATAGTCACACTTGTTATATATTATAAAAGACCTGCATCTAAAACATTGACCTACAACAGACAACGACTCGTATATAAACTTCACTTCACCCTGTTTGTGTTTTAAGGAGAATTTTAAACTTTATGGCCGGATTGTACAGGCAGGACTTAGATTACGCAGGAGGAGGCCTTAAATTGTACTAGTAAATTAAGACATTTACAGCTGCTTAGTCCTAATTTACCTTAGTCAGTGACTCCCTGGTCTAGAATAAATTAAATGTAGTAATTGAATTACTAATAGAATTAGAAGAATTAGCCTTGTAGAATTAGCCTAGTTTTCACTTAATATAATCCCCGTCTGTGAAACTGCCCCAAAACTGTTCTTAAAGAACTCTCAGCTGCATATCAAGACAGCATTACAAATGTAACACAGACGTGTCCCCGATATGAGTGATGCATCTACCTGATGAGGCAACAGAATGCTATCCCAGAATGCCCTGCACTGTTTACACTTGTTTACATCGTTGCTTACAGCATGTTCAGAACAGCACACTACCTTACGTTTCTCATCACCACTTCTGCAGCATATAGTATGCACACTCTGCACAGTATACACGTTATATAAAACAGGCATCCAAATAATCTGCTACATCTGCCAAAATAATAGTATGCAGCAGAGCACACTGTGTGGATAACAGTATCCCATAATGCAATGCTTTCCGCTCCACCTTCTGTTGATGCAGCGTGAGGTCAGATGACAACAATGGAGCATATTACTGTTTTAAAACATTTATCAATTAATAATGTGTTCTGTTTCACAAATTATTAAAAACCCTGTAGGCACTGCACACTTTGTAGGGCACTAACAGGTGTTTATTTAGAGAGCTACTGTAAGTTCCTGCTCAGATTAGTTTCTGACTTTTATAAAAACACCTGAAGCAGATAATGGAGGCCTGCAGGCTGGATTGCAGATGTTTAAGGAACGCAGATCTGAGCTGCTCTGAGCTTCAGAGAGCTTCATGTTTCAGCTGCTCAGAGCATATCAAACTTCTTAGCAGAAGCATATCTGAAGTGAAACAAGCAATTTACTTTGTTTGGAAAGTAAAATTCTGAAAGAATTTCACCTCAAATTACCCTAAAACTAGCAAACTAGAACCAACAGCTGGACATGAATAATATGGAATATTATTATTCATTAAAATTACTATTTATACCCAATTAATTCATGCTAGTTGCATAACCAGCATCTGAATGGGGCATTATTAGCATAGTGATTCATGTTCCTGTGCTGAAATCTTAGAGGTTAATCTTCCCAACAGACTCAAAACCAAGATGCTTTATCAGTGTTAATAAATACACTGTATAGTATGAATAATTAATTAATGAATAATATTAATAATAAACACACCGTAAACAAATACAGATATAATCAAACACAACGTTCAAATAATAACGGCTAACAGACAGACCCGGAAACCCTGCATCTATTATATCATACAATAACTTTCATTTAAACACGTTTCCCAACAATACAGGAAACTACAACTAAAGAAAGTAATATGTATTTTCATGACATTAAAATTCTTTCAGCTATCCCAGTTAAAGAGACAGTTTGCCTACAGCAAGTTTCGAAATCAAAAAGAAAAATGTTTAATTTACTTGATTATCAAAAACTGGTTTCTGCAAATGATTCCAGAATACAAAAAGCAATTCTGTGTTGAATTCCCATCAAATATAAACCATATCAACATATTCACAGCTACTGTGACATTACAATATTTATGCAATTATTTGATTTCTAATCTGGTAGTGACAAACTAATTTAACAAATCTCACACACCACTGAGAGCACAGTTTTCCACAGTTTTCCAATCACAAAAGACTTGATTTGTTGCTGATATCTCTGTCTATACATCTTGACATGCTGGAATGAAGCTGTCTGACTGTATACAACACAGAGCAGGGACCCCGCAAGCCATCAGCCATGACAGCACTGGAGTAATAATCAATCAATTATGTGTGTACTCTCCCTTTAAAATTTTTGATTCAACTAATAATATATTGAAGCTGCACTCAACTTTTTTTGGTTAGAAATGAACAAAAATCAGGTATTGAGTAGGTAGAATTATCTGTTTTAATACATTTTAAACTGTTAACTTTCTATGATTTCAGGGTAAAAGGTTTCATTTAACTCACCCAGCTAAATCTAAAGTACAAAACAGCAGAACAGAAAGAGACAGACGGACTCTGAACGAGTTTAAAGTTGCTTACTGCATCTCTCCAGAAGATCTGATTCAATCCCTCAAACTGGGTCAGATCCACAAGATCTTCAAACATTTCCTTAGGTCCTAAAGACCACAGTCAACATGAAGACATCACTCCATGAAGATCATTTCCAAGACTCTTTTATTTTGCCTTTTGTGTCACCACAGAAGTGAAGGGACTGGCAGCTATTCCCACCATCTGTGTGATTTTACTAAATTTTACTAAAAACTCATAGTATGATTTTGAAAACTGTGATGTCATGCTCTTGAAGGCATTAGACAGCACATGACAAAAGTTCAATCATGAAGACTCAAACTCATTTTAAGACTCTAACTCTAAGCATAGAGACATTAAAACTGAATCCTTATATTTTACAGGTTTGATGAGTATGCACAGTGAACAGTGAACTATGGCAAGTGACTTTTCTCTAGTGACTATTTCTCACGGTAGATTATTAACTTCTGTGGGGCATGTTGTCACACTATACGGGGGAAGTTGTCACAACAGGATCATGCTATTAAACAGCTTGTTACAGGCTCTGCAGATAAATGTACACAGTAAAACAACAATGAAACAAATCGAAACAGCAGAAATGGAAAAGTTAACAAACAAAAATATCAAGCTGTTTTGATGAACTGAAAGAGAACTTAATGAACTGCACAATGAATCTACAACATTAATAAACATTCTTCAAATATTCAAATGTGCAAACAGTGTCAAAAAAGTCACAAGCAACTTAAGTGAAACTAGTTCAAGTCTGCTAAAGCGTTTCACATCAATAGCATGACTGAAGATTTGAGCCGTTATGAAGACCTCCTGCCCCAGCTCACAGAGGTCTGTGAATCTACACTACTCTACTCCATCAGTTCATAATGGCTGTGGACCTCATCACACATCTACAGTACTTCAGCAGGTAACACCGCTCAACCTGTGGCTCTGGTGTTACAGTTCACACCTTATGAAGGTGAAGGAAAATATTTAACACTGTTGATTCTGACCTGTTACCCAAAGAGTGGCCCACTGCTCTGTGTGTGGGTTCACTCCCCGCTGGTGACGGGTTCAATTTCAAGTATGTGGACTGTCATTTTTTGTCAAAGTATCTTCCCACTGAATAAATGGAATAAAAAATGAATGAATAAATAATGTCTCTATGAGCCTGTTGCGAAATATCAACTATTAAACCCCATTAACTCAAAAGAATGAGATTTTAGATACAAGAAGACATGCATCAAAACAGCTCCAAGTTCCTCACTAAATGAACTGTTAACAAATACATTTAATTTGCACATTAAAGCTGAATATTGATGCAGATGAATACTGTTTTCCGTTCACAAATATGTACAGAAAATCCGTCAATGAACTGGATCAGCGTCGATGTTATTACACCGCTTCAATGGCTGCACACCTGTACCTGCTCTGGGTCTCCAGTAACTCTTCAGTTCAGGTCAGAGCCGTTCACCTGTGCATAATGATCCCAACTACTGCCAGAACTGAACCCGAGCCAGAAGCCCAAACACGGGAGAATTACGAGCGAAGTCCCGCGGCAGCGCTTCGGTGTGTCCGACGCGCCGGCTCTCACCTGCGGTCAGACAGACGTGCATCACGGCGTGGTCATTGTGTCCGTCCGGCGGTGGTGAGCGGAGACACGGGTGTCAGGAGGAGGAGGAGGGAGGAGGAGGAGGAGGAGGAGGAGGAGGAGGACGGGTCTCAGCGCGGGTGATCGGAGAGTCGCGCCGGCGTCTGTCTGTGGATCCGCGGGATGCTCCGCCCCGTCATGCGCTGCTGTTACTGGAGCCACAGCGCCACCTCTCGAGTTCATGACGAGTTCAATTGCTCAGCTGTTACTTCATAATGTAAGATAAAAACTGAGTCAAGTGAATATTTCCAACAACAGGCTTGTTTATGAAATTATTATAAACTTATAACGTATGCCAGAGAGGTGCCATTGGGTTCACTTGTTTAACCAGCACCTATTATTAAACTGTGATGTTGGGATTTAGAAGAATAGTGGATTCGTTTCAGCAATGTGTTTAAAACCAGCATATACAAAATGATACACTGATAGTGTGTGTATGAGAAAAGTGTTTCATTATATGTGGATCTAGTGAGGACTCTGCAGTGCTCCAGTGCTGACTGTCACTGGAGGAGTGATGGTCCCCAGCCTGACACTTCATGTGCAGTTTGTTCAGAGGTCCTTAATAAACGTCACTGACACCTAGATTAACTGTCTGGTTCCCATTCTGCTGTGGATGATGGCGTTAAATGCAGAACTAAAGTCCACAAACCTCTAATGAAGGTACATGGCAGTGTAAAGGTCACGGGCATCCATACACCCAATCCCAGCCAGCGTGAGCAGTAGCTCATCATTCACAGAGACAGGCACTGAAATGAGTCGCGGTGAACAGCACTGATTTTGACGTGTTTTGAAGTAAAATGTAAAAGTGTTTTTACACGACCATTTTAACTGAAGTATGTGACAGAGATTTCATGAAGACCCTTAAGAGACTCTCCTAAGCAATAGTAGGAAAATTGTACGATACCTAAATGAAACACAGCTGAGATCTCCATCAAATGTGCTGAGCTATGAGAGAACAACATATGAGAAATAACCTTTTCCAGGGTCTGCTAGATTACTTAGATGGTGGTTCAGTGCTGAAGCGAATGTGTGTGCTGAGATCAGTGTTTCCATGTGCATATACATGTTTATATAAATAACAGAAACAAATGAGAACCTGCAAACATTATGTGGATGATAACTTATTTATTTCTCTTTGAATTATATAGAACATGTATTAATATTTCTTTGCCATTTTTGACATTTCCATATTTGATTTTCTTATTGTCATACAACATATTAAATGTTATGATACAAGATATCAGTTAATTCAATCAACATAACATTTTATTACTGTCACAAGGTGTAAAATTATGTATTCTTCACTGAAGTATTAAGAACACTATATAGAATTTTAAACAACAAACAGTACAGTATGAGTCAAAAAAAAAACTGGAACAAACATAACCTCCACTCGACTGACTGTCCAAAAACGTCTGATGTATGTCTCTAACAACAACACCCTAATCAAACATACTAGTATTGAAAGAAATCACACTGTAAAATCAATTCTTTGCACTTCATTTGAGTTCTTTACCTCCATTAGTGAACGTGAGACATTAATCTACTGATAATAGACCATGTACACTTCATTTACCACTAAAGCAAATATTCCGACAGAACGAACACGTGTTGACAATACAAACTGAAGATGCACTTTTGAGAAATGGCACAGAAATGTTTGAAACTAGTCAAAGGCAGTATGTTTTCCATCTAAACTGACATTGAATAAAATCTTTTACGTTCTAAAATAAAGTGCACTACTAAAATTCACACACAACACTTACCATGCACGACAATGTCAGTGGCAAGATTTAGGTGAGGAATAGATACTGAGTTCTCATGCCAGACACGGTACACAGATGTATGGTAAAGATTCTTCATGGTGAAGTACAGGGATAAAGAAATGTCATTTTACACCTTCCAGGAGTGAATTAAGAATACTAACCTTGTAGATTTCCCAAACACCCGTCATCCAGAATGTAAGTAACCTCTGAACTTTCAGATGTGTGAACACACTGGCATCAGGCTGATGTTGGAGCTAGTGTCACTACAGAGATGTTTCCTGGATTGTCACACACATACAGGACAGGAAGAAATGAAACTGAACAGGATGCCACAGGATTTCTCAGACACTTCACTTCAGGTCTCCTCCATCACCCTGGATGGTCTTCTTGATACGCAGCAACATGGTGGTCTGCCATTGGTCCAGACGGGAGATTGAATCAAACTCCTTCACCTGGCGGAAGAAAATGTTACAAGCCTCATGAGTAAGTACAGTGAATCCAAACAAGCATTTGGACACTTAGGCCACATGTTCTACAAAATATCACAGCAAGCAAAATGATGCTAGAGATTAGCGATGTTCTAGCTCACAGGTGTACTTCATCACATTATGAAGCACTTGAAAAGAGTGCTTGTGTTATTTTATCCAGTATAATCATTCACTAAGGTCACATCTCATTTGAGATGTACAGACTCACAGCCTCAGTGAATGCCTCACTGTTCTGCTCCTCGTGAGCCTCCAGAAGTTTCTGTATAGAGAGGACAACCAATCAGAGCCAACAGCATGACACCAGCAACACTTCATACTCCTCGGTCTGAACAGCAACTTACTTTCAGCAGCTTACATTCCCTCGAGTCAGAGAATGCGGGAAACATTCCTTCATACTTCTCAGTTGCAAGCTGAAAGAAAACAACCAGAGATCATGAACATCAGGTGAGCTGATTACAGGACAAGTACATCTTGAGTTTCTCTGCCTACTTAGAAATGACCCGCTAGCCTACAAACTGTATACTGAAATCATGAGGATCATCTGCTCCCAACATGATCAGTTCAAACTACTGACCTTAGCATTTAATTCATCCACTATGAAGTGACACAGAGCAGCTTTCCAGAAATACTCTTTAGCATTGTACTTCAGTAGCGGGTTATCCATTGTGCTGCCTGCTACCTGAACAGAGAGAGAGAGCAGAACTGTTAATATTCAGTGAATGTGGAGCCAGAGATTAACAACTTCACACTTCCACTCTGAACCTTCTGACATGCTTCAGTCATGCTTTATACTCCATACACCTGTTCCTGCATTGAGCAGATACTGTATCATCCACAGCAACTAACAGTACTAACACTGGTACTACAGAGTCTGATGTAGCTAGCTATTAAATAAATTGTTCGCTTTGGAGTTTAAACCTTCAATACTTGGGTTACCAGCTTAAAACTTTATCTACTACTTTACCCCTCAAATCATCACATAAATCACATAAAAAAACATAAATGTTTTTATCTTTATTATTTAATAGTCTTACAGAACAGATCGGGTTACCTGCTCAAAGATCTCAATGGCTTTGGGGTACTGCTCCAGCTGAGCACTATATGAGCCCACCTTTAGCAGACACTTATTGGCAGAGCTGAACAGAAAAACACAATAGCCTTTATTGTGCAGCTTTGGACAACCCTCAAGATACATTTTACATTACTACAAAACACAAGCAAATGGAGGATAACTCTAAATATTTCATGAAATTCTGCCATAATTTACAATGATATAAAACTACCACAGATGATAAAGACTGAGAAATACAAACCTGTTTGACTCCTCTCCTTTGTAATAATCAGCGGCCTGTTCGTAATGGGCAATGGCCTGAGACAGCAGCACAAAGGTCAAAGGTCGTGTTGGTTAGTGTGACATTCAGCAGCAGTTTGAGAATATTACTGTAATGATGTGAAGTGCACATCTGTACAGTGTTTACCACACAGCATCTATTAGACATTTAAAGGCAAACGGCACCTTTTCAATGTCCACTAGTTCAGATTCATATATCTCTGCAATCGTCATGTGATGCTTCGCAGCAATTGTGAACCTTCCCTGTCAATCAAACGTATACATAAGAGATTAAATGTTACGGAAGGTCACATGTTGAGTAAACTGACACATTCAGTTGAATAAACAGTAATGTTCTGCAATTACAGACTATATGTCATACATGCATTGAAATGTATCTTAATATCTTAATCTTGTAAATGCTTACCATGTCTGTGTAAATATCGATGGCTGCGTTTAAACAGTTGATGGCCTCTGTGTGATGCAAAACATCACAGTGAGCAAATGAAATGATTATGAAACAAACAGGAAGAACTCGGCAGCGTGTTACCTTCATTCATAACCTCATTCTTTAAGGTTGCTTGCTATTACAAAAATAAATAAGTAAATCAAGCAGCAAACAGATCAACCTCCTGTGAGAACGTCACGTTCCATTGTAAATGTGTAGAAACGTAACAAGCGCTGGGAAATGAGCTGCTTTACTGAAATGAGAAAACGGCCCCGCTCTTACTGCAATCAGCACTCTCACCTTGAGGATCTGCCTTCTTATAAGCATTTCCTGCATCAACAAAACTGGTTGCAGAGTCCAGTTTGTTCTGCATCTGCATGTGAAGTCTTGCGGCCTGGCAGAACGCATTGCCTGCAGCTACACCAACAAAAACATACAGCATACAATGAAGATAGATAATACACAGGCAGATGATGTTCAAAACTGACACTGTACTGGAGTTACAGTTAGTTCAGTCAGAATAACTTGAATCAGAGCACATACAGGAAATAAAACTTTGCTGTAAAGTTACTTGAGACTAGAATTCAAAACCAGTTTGAGAGTATCTTTATATTTCTGTAATTTTATGCTCTTTTTATTTTATATTGTATGCAGTTATAATAACATTCACAAGATATAAACAGACTACATCTCATGCATACATGCATTACTGTACATGACTTAAAGCTGCACTATTGATGAATATAAAACGTCCTATCATGCATACCACTCCAGTTTTTGGCCATCTTGAACATGTTGGCGGCTCTGGCATACATTTCACATGCATCTTCTACTTTATGGTTACCCCTGCAAAACATGTTAACATGCCCTTCATTCTATGGTTTGAGAGCAGGTTCAATGTAATGACCATTAGATTGATTCCGACAGTGCAATAACTGATTCATTTAACTGCATGAATGCATGTCGCACTATGGAAATATCTGACATTGAACAGTTAGACTAAGAAACGCATGGATGGACAGTTCAGTCTTATAAATTCGGTATAAACGAATCATATGCACACATGATAAAGCATTTACACTGCACTGACACACAAGTTAGACACTTGTATCCGGCACTGAATGTCTTTGAATGTCACATCGTGACCAGCATCAGTTCGATGGCAGCCGTGCTCTCACCCGAACATCCCACCGAGAAATGAGCCCGATGATTTGACTTTTTTATCCGCCTCAGCCATCAGCTGCATGGCTTCCTTCCCTTTGCCGGAGTTGTCCATAATTAGATGTGTGTTAGATCCGCGAAGGCCCGGGGTTTGTTGATACAGAGCGGCTCTCTAGCGCAGAATCAGGAAGGATGCTCTCCTGTCCCCCTGTCGGGTGATGCTGATGCTGCGGGCGATGAGGCGGAAACAGCGACATCTTTTGGTTAAAAGACGAACTGCAGCTGAATCTGCGCCCCTTTTATTATTTATTATATATATATATATATTCGCAGATTCAGCTGCTATATATATATATATATATATATATATATATATATATATATATATATATATATATATATATAGGCATAGAAATCAAGAAATTTAACACATATTATTAACGACAGGAGAAAATACAAGATAAATATTGTAATTAAAATTGAACAAAAATGTACATATTCGCGTGCACATTTTAAATCAATGTTTTATTTTAGGTATGTGATTTAGATTATTTAGCTTAATACAAACCGGAACAACTTTGCAAAAGACAAAACTGCGATTTCACTGCCTAGAGCATGTCCGGAAGTGGCGTCATCTTGGCGCCAAACTTGAATGCCGGGCCGACGTCACTCAAATTTTTGACATGTCTGTCAAAAATATTAGTTAAAATATGTTTTCTCATAAGACATGTGCCTAGTTCTGACTGAAATTATTACACCAACAATACAATAACTGTTTGATCATTTGCATATGTGTGTGTTTTCAGATAATAAGTCCAGTCAGTCCAGCACAGTTTACTCAATCAGCTCTTGATATCACATATTTATATAAAGGATGCAAATGATATTTTATACTGTTTTATCATTGTGCAGTAAATGAATCCATGTGATATAACAAGTACAGTATGCAGATTACAGACAAAATAAAATGTAAACAATAAATACATGTAAATGAAAATCAGCAGTTAATTTGTCCTTCCACACAGATGTCTGTCTTTTGTTGGATGTGAGATGTGTGAGGTCTGAGGTTGGTGATGTCTCAATGATGTCTGATGAGCTGATGTCTAAAGACCAGCACGAGTGAGCTCACGGGATCTGCTGGACGGCTAGTTAACATGTACGATATTGAAGAAAAAGACATAGATTGTGTGTTATATATGTGTTGTAGATTTGATAGTGTAACAGACATTTTCTACATACATTTCTGAAAGAAAAGCAATAGTTTTGCTACAATATCTTACATTAACTGGGGATAGTTGTGGCCTACTGGTTAGTGGGTTGGACTTGTAACCAGAAGGTTGCTGGTTTGATTCCCAGTGCGGGCAGGAAACAACTCCGGGGCCTTTACTTTACATACTTAAGCATGGTGCTGTTTTATTTATTAAGGGTGTTGTTACATTGAACGCATACATCTGTTCTCTCACTGAGGTCATAATGAATTATATTGAATTATACATATAATATATGCAATATTACACATCGCATTGATTTGATCTTAATTTCGTGAATGGGTTCATTTTAATTTTCGTTTATTTAATTCATGTTTTAGTTTAATCGAAACGTTTGTTCTTTTAGGGCACCGCCCCCTTTCACAGCTGTCGTAAACACACGGATCGGAATACGGCAGGGCAAAAACATGTGGGTCGCTGGTGGATGTGAAATGTTGAGAAAATGAACGCGGTGATGGTCGAAAACATGTATGAATGTACCAGCGTACCGCAGTCAGACAGATCGGAGATATATGTCGTGTAGTTGAATCGGGGTACGATAGCTGACATGTTTAAGGCAGCTTGTATAAGTAACTTGTGGGGCTGTGCTAAAGGGCACGTACACAGATTGAGTGTCAGCGCTGCTGTCAGGACTAGTACAAGATCTCCCAAAAACACAACCAAGAAACACTACATCTGAACTCAGATGCCTTCAGAGACTGAAGACGAGGAGCTTTCACACTCCTGTATTAACTTCAACAGATCAGAGAGCAGGTCCATCAAAACGACGTCACGGTCACTACAGTCTCCCGCGGCCGCTGTTCAGCTGGAGGTTGAGCTGCGGGTTCAGTCCGCAGAGCTCACGGGCGCTTTGTACCCAAACATCCAGAAAGGCAGTTTCAGAGGAAAAATGTCAACGGGATGAAGATGAAGGAATCTCTTCTTCATCACCTGCAGCTAATAAGGGACATTTCCAGTTTAAAGAGCTGGTGAGTCTGCAGATTGCTTTTGCTGTGTAGTTTCTACAGTCAAACGTCTGGTCAGTTATTTATTCTTCATTAGTATGTGGGAAGTATCTGGAGGTATAGCTCATTCATTTAAAATGTTCATCCAAAACGAATTATACGCAGATATTTCAAATTATCGCTTTAGATTTAAAGGTTAGAAGTGTTTTTCTGATTCTTCACAAGCAGTCTGAAGTTCTTTATGTTCCTGGTGTTTTCAGACACGATACTTCATAACAACTACTAAACATTGACCCTCTCTCTTTTAACAGCACTTTGATTCGTGTCAATGTGTTTTATTTATGCACACATTTTTGCAGTATGAGAATCCATGGACGATCCCTAATTATCTTTGCATTGCTCGGATTCTGCTGTCTCCAGTCCTCGGATACCTGATCACGGAACAGTGTTTCCACGTGTCTCTGGGGCTTTTTGTACTGGCTGGAGCAACAGACTTGGTAAGACAAGCTGATCTGTAGTTAATATGAAAATAAGTTAATATGAAAATCTTTTTTTAAATTCATTATTTTTTTAATCAATCTTTAATTTCAGTTGGATGGGTACATTGCACGCAATTGGCCCAATCAGAAGTCGGCTCTGGGCAGCGCTTTGGATCCATTGGCTGATAAAATTCTCATTAGTGTGCTGTATGTTAGTCTGACATATGCACATCTCATACCAGGTGAAGCGATACTTTAATTAAATGTCTTGTTTGCATGAAGCTTTTATTCAGAGCAGTTTACCATTACACTTATTAAAGCTGCAATCCGTAACTTTTGCCTCTATCACTTTCTCGGTTTGAAACAAAATTCCAGGTTATTGGTGGAGTTATTTTCTCAACATTGGTGACAAGTTTAAAGTTTAAACAACTGCTAAAATAACAGGATAAAAAACCGTCTTCAGCAACAACTCACGCAGTTTACTGGCTGGATCTTCTGTCTGTTTACAGACGTGATGTAACCACAAATCAAACTGATAGTTCCTGTGAAATTGAACCCGACAGCTATTATAAAATTATAAATCATTATTACAAATTTACAGTTGTGAATCAGGGTAAGGAGACACTTTTGAACACTGATCTGGTATGTACTTGCTCAATAACTGAGTTTTGCAGCTTTAAAGGATCTGTGACTTGCCCTGCAGTTCAGGGTTGGTTTAGTAATGTTTCAGAATCCTCTTCTGTGGGAAATGAGCCGTTAACTCTGTAGCTGGTAGAATTCATGAGCCCATTTACATAAACTAGTTATTCAGTGTGTCAGAAACGCAGTGTGTGTAAAACAGAATAGTGTTTGAGTGTGTCTGCTCATGTTCTCATGAATGTCTTGTCTCGTATACAGCTCCACTGACCACGCTGGTTATATGCAGAGATGTCGCCCTGATCGCTGCTGTTTTCTATGTGCGCTATAAAACAGTTCCTCCACCGGTGAGTGTCAACGGCTCTGATCTGTGAGCTATACTAGTGTATTTACTCTGAACCAAAAAAGAATAACAATATTGTGACATGCCTATGATCACCTGCGTGTGTCTGTGTTCAGGTAACCCTCAGTAAATTCTTCAACCCCTGCTACAAGACTGCTCAGCTAAAGCCAACACTTATCAGCAAGGTGGGACTTTTATCTTGTAGCACTACCTATTTCTCACTTTAATAAACTTGTCATTATTTTTGTGTAGTGACCTTTAGTAATTAAAAATGTGATGATTTTAATATTAAAGAAAATACACTGTATCTTAAGACTAAAGTGCACGTTTACATGTGAAGTGGGTGTTTCTTTCTTAAAGGTATAGATGCAGAAATTCTTATTTATTTGTAAGGGTCAATAAATGATTACACATTATAAAGACCAGATGATTTTAGATCCAGTCAGTTCAGTTGTTGTGTTTTATTCAGTTTGACATCAGATCAGATCTGCTGTTGTGAGTGTGAACAGATGCTGTTGTGTGTGTGTTGCAGATCAACACAGCAGTTCAGTTGTTGTGTTTTATTCAGTTTGACATCAGATCAGATCTGCTGTTGTGAGTGTGAACAGATGCTGTTGTGTGTGTGTTTCAGATCAACACAGCAGTTCAGTTGTTGTGTTTTATTCAGTTTGACATCAGATCAGATGCTGCTGTGTGTGTGTTTCAGATCAACACAGCAGTTCAGTTGTTGTGTTTTATTCAGTTTGACATCAGATCAGATGCTGCTGTGTGTGTGTTTCAGATCAACACAGCAGTTCAGTTGTTGTGTTTTATTCAGTTTGACATCAGATCAGATCTGCTGTTGTGAGTGTGAACAGATGCTGTTGTGTGTGTGTTTCAGATCAACACAGCAGTTCAGTTGTTGTGTTTTATTCAGTTTGACATCAGATCAGATCTGCTGTTGTGAGTGTGAACAGATGCTGTTGTGTGTGTGTTTCAGATCAACACAGCAGTTCAGTTGTTGTGTTTTATTCAGTTTGACATCAGATCAGATGCTGCTGTGTGTGTGTTTCAGATCAACACAGCAGTTCAGTTGTTGTGTTTTATTCAGTTTGACATCAGATCAGATGCTGCTGTGTGTGTGTTTCAGATCAACACAGCAGTTCAGTTGTTGTGTTTTATTCAGTTTGACATCAGATCAGATCTGCTGTTGTGAGTGTGAGCAGATGCTGCTGTGTGTGTGTTTCAGATCAACACAGCAGTTCAGTTGTTGTGTTTTATTCAGTTTGACATCCGATCAGATCTGTTGTTGTGAGTTTGAACTGATGCTGTTGTGTGTGTTTCAGATCAACACAGCAGTTCAGTTGTTTCTAGTGGCCGCGTCTCTGGCTGCTCCTGTGTTTCATTACACAGACAGTGTTTTACTGCAGTCGCTGTGGTAAGTGATTTCCTCTCTGAATTAATCACAGTTACATCATTGTTTAAAGAATCTTTTAAAATAAGTTCCACTCTTTCTTAAGATTAAACCCAAATCTGTGTTCAATTGTTTACAGGTACATCACCGCTCTGACGACCGCAGTATCTGGTTACAGCTACTATCATTATGGTAAAAAGACGGTTGAGGTCCTGAACAACACAAAGTAGATTTACAGTGACCTGTGGAACTGGGTTTTGACCTTTGGCACAGACAGTCTGGGAATCGGTCTCTATTCATGCTGGAAATTATTGACATGGTCTTTTTGTGGCTAAGACAGTTTAGTTTGTATAAACACAAAATTTATTTTGATTACAGTATCAAATGTATGTGGTGTCACTTCTGATCAGTATACACTTTTCAGCTGCACAAAATGTGTTTTTTAAAATCACTTTTGATGACCTCTTGGTTGATTTTTTTTTTTTTTTTTTTTTTTTTTAGAATAAAAATGGACATCAAAGACATGATTCATGTTTTTAGTGTATTTGCAGGAGCATATTTCAGGTTAGTAGTTTGTAAATTTGATGATTATTTATACAGATTGAGTGTTTTATTAAAGCAGATCTGTGAGGCAGTAGCAGTTCTGCTCAATCAATTGAACATTCACAGTGTTCAGATTATTTCCTTAAACTATTCATATAAACACACAGCAACCGAAGTGCCCTTGAGCAATGACCTAAACCCTGATTGCTCCCTGTGTGCAGCAGTGCTGCCCACTGCTCCAGTGTGTGTTCACTCCTCACCAGTGATGGGTTAAATCCAGAGGTCACACATTGGGTTTGGGTTACCATATCTGACAAATGTCACTTTCACTTTGGGTGAAGCAGAATATTTTTTATCTAGAAGTTTCATTTGCACAAGACAAAAAAGACAGTTTTCCTAAAACTGCAAATTAGGTTAGGACAGTTAGGAATTTCTTGGTACTATGCATACTACAAAATTTCTATAAACCATTTATATTTGATCATTTTTATCATTGACAGTGACAGATTTAGCTCCAGAATCATTTAGCTACATCATTTTGTATTATGACTTAATCAGTATGACATCACCTGTGGACCAAAACAGCTGATGTCACTGCACATACTTTTCATTGAAAATATTTGAGCACTTCTTGAAGAAATAAGAATTGGGTTATGCATAATGTGTTTAAGCATCTAACATATTTTCAGAGTTGAAATCTCTCTGCTTCAGTCAAAACACTGAGGTTTTAGTGCTGCATGTTGTGTGTGAAGTCTCTACTTACAAATATATTTATTATTTGTAAAGTATTTTGTATATGACAGAGTTTCAGAAACAGCAAGAGCACTCACAGATGCCTGTAGAGCTGGAGATGTTGAGATCTTCTCATTCTTGTTTAGTACTGGAGTGGTTCAGGACTGCAGACTTGAGCAGGAGGATGTTGAGCTGGTGCTGAACACTAAAGATATCTACTGGAGATTCTCACTGAGGATCAGGTGGAGAATTTCTCAACGTCCCCTTTAACATCTGCACTTCTAAAATGTCTGGCTTTTGATTTTCCAATTATCAATAAGTTTGGATGGGGTCAAGGGACAAATTATAACATTAAAATAATGAAGTAACAATTTAATATAACCAACAACTAAGTAAAATTCTGTTCAGCTTCACAGAAGTTTTAGCATCATGATGTTTGTGTTAGGAGATTTTGGGTGTCAGAGAGTGACCCGGCACCATGCTCGCCCCACACAGACACCTTTACTGTTAGCTTGCACATTTTTAACAGTCACTCTGATAAGAAAACTTATAAGACCCACCTATTATACACTCAAATCTAAAGTCAGTTACATTGTGAGGATGTTCTTGTAAGGATTGTTTTACATGTTGAAATTTGAATGAGATGTTTTGGGTAAAAGTTTAATCGTCATTGCTTGATGTGAACTGTAGACAGTGTTAACCTGCAACTGTTGTTTCTACCTGATAAAACCCACTGTTTCATATATATATATGGTTCAATACTTACTCAGAATCTTAAGAAACATTGAAATATTGAAGTTCTCACTGAAGTCCAAGAAGAAAACTTCAGTTTTGCTTAAAGTTTTCTGGTTCTGTCATAGTTTGATATTGTTGTGTAATGCCATTCATTTTTTAGTGTGAAGTGTTCACAATGGATCACTGTGCATTAGCTCATGGTAACAATTCTGCTACAGCTCAGTATGAAAGCAGTATTGTTCTTTGCTCAATAGAGGGCAGCATTGTTTCGTATTCCTCTGTTTTCCTCTTCATTTGTTGGAGGTTATGAAACACTTCATTGTGTTTCAGTCCACATTAAAAAAGAATTTCATACATTTAAGTTGAAGCTGCAATCCTATTTCTTTCTTTTTTGGTTAAACAAAAATCTGTTTTGACCAAGTACATGTCAGTGTTGAAAACTGTCTCCTTACTTTACCCCAATTCACAACAGTAAGTTTATAATAATGATTTATGATCTGAGCTGTCGGTCGGTTTTTGTGGGGTTTATGTTTCAGAGATGGTGATAGAGAGGCTAAAGTTAGAACTACAGCTTTAAATGTAACATTTTCAATATTAGTTTGTTTTCTTATCACAGGCCCAATCATAGAAGTCATTATTGTTACAATGACACAAATGCTATCAAACAATAATTAAAATGACAGGAAAGTTCACTGTACACTGTGTGTTTACATGAATCTGCTTGGATTTAATTTTCTTGAAAGAGAAAAAAGTTGTGCTGTTAGTGTACTTAAACTAAAATAAAACTATACTTTTATATAGTAAATTAGTAAATTGAGTTGAGTGTGTGTGTGTGTGTATTGTGTGCAGACACACAAACAGGAAGATGGCAGTGACACGAGCATCATGGAGGTTTATCATCAAACCACCTGTGAGCGAGTACGACAGAAAGACGCACATTCATGATAATAACAGTATTGTCTGACTAACAGTTATTTATGGATACAATGGGCAAGAATCCAAACCCCTGCTGCACAGACTTGGTAATGTCTTAGTTTGCATCGCTGGTAACCCGAACCCTCACCCGTCCTATTGTCTCTCTAAACAAAATCATCTGGCAGGTGTCCCAGCCCTGCGGCACCAGACACCTGCCTGTGTGTTCGGTGGTGATGTGGGAATAAAGTGTCCTCATGTTTTCTGTCCATTGAGAACACATATTTTCCCTCTGCTGGTTTAATGATGTGTTCATCAGCGCCACCGGGCTGTGTTTACTCTCCCTGCCCGCATTGCGTGTCCCAGGGACGGCATCAGGACGTGTGTGGCTTGGACACAATGAAAGCTTGTCTTCCCATCGGGTCATTCTCGTGTGATTCGCAGCCCAATGTGGTGGCGCTTTGACTTTCATGCACTTTTGCAGAATTGTGGGTAAAAGCACTTTTCTCCACATGTTGATCTGTAAACCATCAGATTGTCGAATCATATGATTTTATCTTTACTTTTGATTGTGTCTTCCCTCTCAACCTTTTGCAGCAGGATCATGCAGGGGGAATTAGTGTACAAATGTAGCAATTCTTAGCCTGTCTGTTATCCATAGGAAAACAGTTCAGTTTGCCTGTTGCATGGCTGAACTTATAATATTGTCCAAAAGACACAGCCTGCACTCTTAATAATAAAGGTTCTTTAAAGTTTTTTTTATAGTGAAGCCATAGAAGAACCATTCCCTCAAGGGTTCCTAAAAACACCTTTTTATAGTCTCAACAACCTTTTTCCACTGCAAAGAACCTTTTGTTAAACAGAAATCCAGACAAAAATGGTTAATCTATGGCTTTGTGAAGCGTGAAGTTTTTTTTAGGATTGTACAGTGGATCATTCCTACTCTGCGGTACATAATCATGTGCTCATTATACAGTGTGGTCCAAAAGTCTCAGAGCAGCAGCTGAAATGCTTGTATTTGGCTTTCATGAGAGCAGCTCTTAAGCTGAGCAAAACTTGACATTATCCAGCATGACCGGGGAATTTACATGTTAAATCTCCTGCTTTTGAGCTTGACTGTATGTGTTTTATAACAATGAAGTGAAACGTGTCTGAGCTTAATCAGCTACCATAAAAAACAAGCATAACAATTAAGCTACAGTTCAAAAGGTTCTGCAGAAGAGAAAGAGCCACCTGCAGAATCTAATGAGGATGATTCATTTGAGAAGACACGTGACAAAATATGAGCTGATGACTGGTGAAGGGCAGCAGGCCAACAATGATCTCCCATGTGAAAGTTTTGGCTGCACTTGGCACAATGAAACGGTTGTTTAAACACACAGAAGCTGTTGGAGATGACTGTAAATGCTTCAGATCTTTCATTGACAGTTAAAGGAGGTCATAAAGTTGTCAAAACATTGAGCTGGAGGTCTTTAAATAGAGAGCAGATGCCATAATTACAGTATAAGTGAATGTTTAACAGTAACAGCACAGCATCAAACAGCTGCCAGAGGGAAAATAATCGATCCCGTGCCGTCATCTGAAATCAAAGAGAGAGACAGCTCAGTGTCAGAAGACTGGCAGTGTAATGGACGTGCTGTGGGAAGATCAGTTACAGTGTTGCAGTCATTTGACCACAGTTAAGGGGGTTTTTGGGACTCTGTTTCACATCGTGGCGGATTTTTTAACTCACAGGCTCATGTGGTTCATTCCTTTAATTTGCAGAAATTTGCTTTTCCGGTTAATTAGCTACAAGCTACAACCACATCTGTGTGTGTTGTGTGCAAATTTGAGGTTGATATTCAAACGTGTTAATCAGTACACTTTCTAAGGGTGCAATATTTCAATGCTTATATATTGACTGCCTGATTTTACAGTTTTATTTACATGTGCCTGTCAACTATCGAGGTGATCACCAGGAAAAAAGATCACAATCCACAAAAATTAGCTGAGCATTAAAACCAGCGGCATCTGTTTCCAATATGTAGCGCAGCGGAAGGGTGGCTGCTTCATTTAGTGGCAAAAAAGTACAGCCTGCTGTGTCTTTAAATAGCCCTGTGGCTTTGGGCTGGACGATGTGGCTTATTGTTGTATCCCAGATTCCATGAATCTAGACTACAGCTTCTGCCCTTTGAAGACAACAAGTGTACAATTAGAACGGAATGTTTGTAATGCATCGCTGCAGCCCCTGCATGCTGCGCAGGACCCGGATGCAGCGCAGTGTCTACAGAAAAAACGCATGTTTGGCCTCTGGCTGGATGATGCTCAGTCACCACATGAAAGCTGTTTCTGATTCATTAACCTCAAGCTCCTTCAAGCCTTTGATATAGATAATAATTATCATTTACTGCAGAAGTGGGCAGGACTTTTAGACACTGTGGTTTTGTTTTGAAAAGAGGAAGTGGACAAACTGATGAGGAGAAATGGAAAACTGAAAGTTTTGCTTGTCATTTTGGGCTTTACACACTGCTGAATTGAAAGAGCAGGAAATATGACCAATTCACACACTGTCATATGCAGTAGCTGCAGTCATCTATCATCACTTTAGTGATTTAAAGTTAGTGATTTAAAGGAACTCCTGAAGCTAAGAAGCAAACGTCTTTATGTACAGTGTAATGATTAATAAATGTATACTTGCTCTACAGTTAAACTCTCGGATTTAATGTTGAAACAGTCTGGACAGAGATGCAGAAATCCTGGTGTATGACTAAAAATGGAAGTGGCAGAGAAATCCACAGAATTCCACTGGTTAGGCTGAGCTGAACCTCAGAAATCGATGACGCATCTATCAGCGGCTGCGGCCGGGGTCTGGGCAGAAATAAATAACACATATCTGACTGCATTCTGCTCTGCTGTAGTACTAGCAGCAGAAAAGATTTCCATGATATTGATTCAGAGAGTATTTAACTGAATAAATCATGTTACTTTCCATTCTAAAAATTTATACTCAAAAAATGAACTTTAACTTTTGTCAGTTTTACTGAATCCTGTCATGTTCATGTTACTTACAAAACACATGCAGCTATGTGAACGTAATTTAACTTGTTTAAATAATAACTGTAGGTAGTACGTTATTGGTTATTAATGTTGCAATGTATTGTGGGTAATTGTTATTTTATCACCCTCTGGCAGTAGTGGGGCATCATTATATAGTTGAGTAATGCTACCAGGGCATTTTAGACTTGTTTTAATAGGTGTGTGTTAGTTGTATGATATGTATTTAACTTAATGGTGTTGAAATAAAATGTTTTGTGTTAATAACTAATGTAGCAGGTGTTCTAATTAAAAGGCATGATTGAGAATATTAGTACTCCAAGTTTTGTCAGAATCACAAATGAATGTGTAATTGTAAAAGGATATTTTGTCAGTTTTACTTACTTTTTGTTTGTACCACTAAATTGTTTCATATAGAAACTACTCAATATTATATTGTGGAATCACACACATTTTTTAAAGTGAATCCAACATTTTTAAAATTTCAATTCTTCAATAATCTGGCGTGATCTTACAGGTGTTTTAGGATTAACCTGTTTTGTTTTGTTTGACTGTTTTACAGGAAGGTTGACACGTGTTCAGCAGGGTTTGTGAAGGCTTCAGGCCTCTGAAACATACTGATGACTTCAGAAGATGTTGGAGTGGAAGGTTAGTATCCAAACGTGATAAATGAGGTTCTGCACATGGTGTTAATGGTGTGTGCTGCTCCAGAGACCTGCTGTACACAGACGAAACTGTGACGTTCAGCAGGACGCTGTTGATAAAGTGAATTCCTTTAGTCAGTGCATTATTAATAGATGAAACTGATGTCCTGTCAGACATGTTTTAAACACATCTGATATAATATCAGACCAGTTTAAACATGAAAATGAGTCCCTATAATGACCACTGAGAAAACGTTACTGCTTTATTTATTGCTATATTTTTATCCCATTAAATCATAATTTAAATTGTGTGGCATGTAGTTTATATCTGTTTGTGCTAGTGCACTCTTAAAACTAGAGATGCTATAAAGAGTTCTTTGCATCAATGCCTTAGAAGAACTATTTTTAGTTCCACAAAGAACCTTTGTTGTTCTTAAAAGAACCATTTTCTTACCATTTTATAGCCTGTAGAACCTTGTTCCACTACAAAGAACCTTTGTGCAGCAGAAGGTTCTGTGGAGTTTAAAGGTTGTTTGTGGAACCATACAGAATCATTTAGGAACTTTTATTTTGTGGAGTGTTTCATGCTCCTACAAATGCTTGGTACTAAAATAGTTCTCCTGTAGCTCAGTGGTAGAGCATTGCGTTAGCAGCGCAAGAGGTTGTGGGTTTGATTCCCAGGGAGTACATGTACTATGAAAATGTATAACTTCAATGCACTGTAAGTCTCTTTGGATAAAACGTCTGCCAAATGCATAAATGTAAAATAGGCTTCCTATGGCTCGTGGCTTCCCTTTAAGGAGACAACAAATGGATTTTTTTTTATTTCTCAAACTCTAATGTTAAACATCTGTCAGGTTAAAACAAACCAGGTTATTTAACAGTGTCCAGATGATCTGTGGATATATTTCTACAAAGTTTAACCACAAGAATAAGATAATGATATTAAAACACTGCAAGCAGAAAGGAATTTTTCAGAGGTTTCAAACACGCTTTCTGAAGGCCTGCATCATGGTCCAGCTGCTGTGTTTAGCAGGTATGAAGTTGTTTTTATCTCTTCAGGCACCTTCCAGATGACCCAGTGAGCTACCAGACACTAGATGATTGTTTGTGGTGTTGATGTAACGTCTGGTAAAACGTAAGCCTCTAATTAAGTGAAGTGCTCCTCAAGGTGACACACACGCAGTCAAGAAACAGATTCAAGAATGTAGCATAACATGAGAGTGCTACACTCACTTCAGAAATGATTTAAACCTTATTAAGGACCTTCCAGAGTTTAGCTCAGGACTGAAGAACATTCAGTAAACATCTCATGATTGAGTTCTGGTTTTCCACTCGGCAGCATTTGTGTTTGCGTCCTGAATTTCATGTTTCATTATTGACTTCACTGTGTCAGTGATCTCAGATGTACAATTTAAAGTCTAGAATTTGACTTAAAGCCAGAGCTTGTATCTTCTGTGTCTGCTCACTGCAGTGCTGCTTCAGATGGTCTTTGGAAGCCAGTTTGTAATCTGGTGGATTTCTGCATGAAGGATTTTCAACAAAACTTGATGTTATCCATAAGAAATCAGTATGTGGCTACTGTTAGAGAGGCTGTAAAAGTATGCAGTATGCATACTGTGAAATAAGACGTGTAGGAACACAGCCACTGTATCCCACAATGCAATGCACTCAACTTCACCTCCTGTTTCCTCTGTGACAAATGAACCAGAGGTAACATCAACCAAGATTTGTAATGTTTTCTTTTGGGCATGTTATTTGATCAGATTATCAAAGTTTAATTTTTTTTACACATTATTGGATTAAACATTTGAAACATTTGACTGTTTTTATTTCCAGGATAACTGGACTCAATGAATTAAAGATGCAACATAGTGAGATTGTGACATCAAGTGTCTTAACTACTGTTTGAAATGTTCATTTTGTGTACTGTGTTGTTTTAACTGTTAATTACATTATAAAACAACAGTGTGTAGGACACTGTGCATGCAGTAATGTTAGAAAAGTTACATTCATGTAAATAAATGCCAAACTAGTTCACAACAGTTTGCTGTATTTGATGGTTATCAATAATAAATAATAAATGTCAATATATATTTTGACAATATGTATTTTTCAGATTTCAGTTGGTCAGAAAGGCAGTTCAGGGTAAAAATGAGGAGAAACAATTATTTTATCAGAAATCGGCATGACATGAACTCAATAAATCCTCTGGGAACAAATTAGTGGCACTTGTAATTTGAAGGGGAAGGTAAACAGTGAAAGATTAACTTTTTGGGTCATCATTTGGTAAAATTTCTCATTGCACTGAATAACTTATCAAGTGAAACATGAGGTTTTAAACGCATCATCACTGTGTGTTCCTGAATGTTCCCTGTAGTGCTGAACTGGGAGTGAAACACAGTACTGTGTGTGTTTGTGTGAAATTACAACAGTTGTGTGTAACCTCAGAGCACAACATGTTATTGTGACAAACACAGAGGTGAACACAATGTCATGTTATTCCAACAGACATATTTTATATCCTGACTGGACCACACAGAATACTGTGTAACCTCACACCAAACAAATAACTGCTACTTTAGCATTACCATTTTGCATGTCATGTATTTAGCATCACCTGTCTTTGTTTGTAGATTTTGTCTACAAGTCTGGTGTGCTGCCTTCCAAGACAACATTATAAGACATCATACGCACAGACCCCCATGAAAAGCTGCTGTAGGCCTAAATAAGCAGCCAGCTTAGTCTTAAGTAAGCAAAAATGACTAATGCATATTAAATGCCTTTCTTGATGTAACATACAGTGTTTTCATCTCAGTTTTTATCTCAGTGGTGGTTCTCAAAAATGTATTGCTGAATTAGTTTTACTTTAATTAAAAAATGCAGTACAGTGATGTTAAATACATGTAAATACAATCTGCCAAAAACCAGCCCTAAACATACACCTATAAAAACACAAAGGTGCAGCTGTCACAGTTGATCACACAGGGTTGATCTGAATTATCAGCTCCAAAGATCCCTTCAGCTTCCCGTCCCTCTCCAGGGTCTGTTCAGCTCACAGCTCTCCATTTCTCATTCTCTAGAGTTCAACAACTGGAATGCAGCTGTGAGTCCAGCCAGGAACCTGTTATCAGTAACACCTAATGGATCAATCCATCGTGTCAGTCTTAACTGTGGACTGTAGGAATGTGTCTGCTGAAAAACATGCTGCTCTGACGCTTCAGAGAGATACTGAACAGACGAGCTGAGTGTTGCTCTCTCGTGAGTGTGGAAATGATGGTCATAAACCAGCATCACAAAACACACAGCTAAAGGTTCAGTGCTCACTTGTTTGGTGTCTTATTAGAAAATAATCACAAGTGAGATCTTTTTAATATCTCAGTTGTTTCTCACAGACATCAATAATATTAAATAAAGATCTTTCCTGCTTCTTAAATGTTTCACGGGAGAAAATGAACACAAAGAAAATGAAGGGTTTCCTAAGGGTTTCCAAAGATATCTCAGTAATGTCTCAAACTGTCTTCACAGTTTCTGAGAATGCAATTTTGCAACAAATCAGATTTTAAGATGAACTTAATTGAATTCTACAAAATCAAGTTCTACAACATCCTCCATGATGTGCTGTTATCCACATGAAAGTTATCATTCTCGACACTGGTTTGTCAGCAGTTGTCTTATTTGTGTATGTTTTTATTTCCTGTGAGGAATTTTAGGATAATCATTTGACATGTTTATATGACTTTTGCAGATTACATTTTTTTTACATTTTTTATTTCATGTTAAAACCACATTTACATTTAGTCATTTAGCAGACGCTTTTATCCAAAGCGACTTAAAACGGACGAAAGCGTTAAACATTTTGCCTTGCAAGCCAACAAGCCAAGTCTTCAAGGCTACATTTACAAGAGGATGTTGTATTCTGCTACTAGAGACAGAATGAACTAGAGACAAGGAGGTTTTTTAGGGGATAGAATAAAGCATTAGAGCAACATGAAATAAAACAACATGAAATCACCATAGTGCATGTCCCAAATGCCATGGGAATTTCATGGTACGTGTTTAAAAAGTGACGGAATGGATTCTTCTGTATTACAGTGTTACACAGTGTTTGAGCTGTATGTGTCTTGTATAAAATTTTGTGTCTGATCTCCTGTAAACACCAAAGGCACTACACTGCTAATTTACATGACAATTGGACTGCTCCTCCCCCATCAGTCATGTCTTCATTTCCACCAATCAACTCACAGGTGTCAATCTTTGCTATTCATGTCTGATGTTGATCTGTTTCAGAAGCTCTGGCTGTGCAGTGTGATCTGTTTGACTGTGTGCTGCCTCTGTTAATAATGCTGTCTGTGAAGTTCAGTGTCTTATTTTTAATCAGTTCTTTCTGTTTTTTCTTCTACAGAATCAGAAGATTTTAACATTTAACAGAAGATTGATGAGCCTCCCAGGTTGACCCAAACCATCACCTGTCACCCGGTTCCCTTTCTCTTGTGGAAAATGTTTAAGAACAGTCTTTGGTGTCTGACAGTGATTCGTGTGTGAGTACGGTGTGTGAGGGAATATTGTGAGATTTATCCAGGATCAAGGTGAGCCGCATTTAACCTGTTTAGACTCTGTTCAAAGGTTAAATTGTTAACTTTATTGTACCATCACATTTAGGTAAATGCAGGTTCATTTTTAATTATTTCAATACACCAGGTACTCTACAACAGTTTCCCTAACTGAATATTTTATCTTCTTCATTACTTTCCATCCTCATATTCTAGTTTATTAATGACATCATCCACCAGGAAATGACATCAGTTTTGGTGGGAAGGTCACACATACACCAGTAAGCTTTAGCAATTAAGTGAATAAACTCTGTTATTGTCTATATTTGAAAAGGTGGTTAAAAGACTAATTGACTTGAGTTTGACATTTCTTATGAGATGAGTTGATCCCTCGCTGAACAACAGCCACTGCAGAGCTTGATTTCCATCATAAGAAGCTCCATTGTTAATTCTCTCCATTAATAACTGTCATTATTAATGCCCTTCTTTGTTTTATTAATAAAAGTTTGTATGTAATTTAACATATCTGGGTGTGACAAACACACTTTAGAAAGTACAGTGTACTGTTTTATATTTCAAGCTGATAAGTTCCTGTTGTATCTTATGTAAATGACACATTTACAGCATAAAATGTTTTTGTCCTCTAGCAGGCAGTCTGATCTCTGTGCCAGCCGGTGTTCACTGTGCAAGAAAGCATTGTTTTTCAACATGTCTGTGCTGGAGAAGGTTGAACAGCTGGAAATAAAGTTCAGACAGGAGCTCTCTCACCTGGGGTGGCACGTGTTCAGTATGGACCTGTATCAGAAAACAACGCTAAAGGACTCAGAAGTCCAGTCATAAACTACTGCAGTCTCAGCTGATTGGGTGTGGAGTGAGCAGCTCTGTGCGTGTCCATCTGACTGACCTGGCTGAGGCCTGGAGACAACCAGGTAAAAAACTATGGAATGCAACTCGAGTTGCAGCCAGCATGCTTGAGTAACATGCTGGATGAAAACGTGTATGATATGAGAAGCACGCACTTGGGTGTCCACGCTGCACGTATCCCAGAGTTCTGTGCATCTGTGGTGGTGGTCTCACTGAACCCGCTCCAGTGCAGATCCAGAAGAAAGTGCTTCTTTTCACCTGCCAGTGACCCCCAGTAATGTTTCAAACCCCAGAAACTTTGACTTTACAGATGTCGGTGGGCAGGACTGGATCTTTGCCCCCCAGGGCTGTTTGGCTAATTACTGCTATGCAGAGTGTCCCTTTCCTCTGAGAGAGTTTGAACAGAACCAACCATGCCATCCTGCAGACACTGGTGTGGTTCTGTCAAGCTGTCCCTCATCTCAGTGCTTTACTGACAACGTGGTTCTTAGACCTTATGAAGATGTGAAGACGTGGTGGATGAGTGCAGATGCAGATCATTTCAGACACGCATTCTGTTTTGAAACAAATGAAATGGGATTGATGATAAAGTTATTGGACATGACGTCATGTAAACCTGTGGATGTGCTTATGCACAATTTGACCAGTAAAAATAAACTTCCTGGAGTACAATACTCAGTGGAGTACAATACTCAGTGGAGTACAATACTCAGTGGAGTACAATGCTCAGTGGAGTACAATGCTCAGCGGAGTACAATGCTCAGCGGAGTACAGTGCTCAGCGGAGTACAGTGCTCAGCGGAGTACAGTGCTCAGCGGAGCACAGTGCTCAGCGGAGTACAATGCTCAGCGGAGTAAAATGCTCAGCGGAGTAAAATACTCAGCGGAGTACAATACTCAGCGGAGTAAAATACTCAGCGGAGTAAAATACTCAGCGGAGTAAAATACTCAGCGGAGTACAATACTCAGCGGAGTAAAATACTCAGCGGAGTAAAATACTCAGCGGAGTAAAATACTCAGCGGAGTACAATACTCAGTGGAGTACAATACTCAGTGGAGTACAATGCTCAGTGGAGTACAATGCTCAGTGGAGTACAATGCTCAGTGGAGTACAATGCTCAGTGGAGTACAATGCTCAGTGGAGTACAATGCTCAGTGGAGTACAATGCTCAGTGGAGTACAATGCTCAGTGGAGTACAATGCTCAGTGGAGTACAATGCTCAGTGGAGTACAATGCTCAGTGGGCAGTACAATGCTCAGTGGAGTAATAGTGACAATACTCAGTGGAGTACAATGCTCAGTGGAGTACAATGCTCAGTGGAGTACAATACTCAGTGGAGTACAATGCTCAGTGGAGTACAATACTCAGTGGAGTACAATGCTCAGTGGAGTACAATACTCAGTGGAGTACAATGCTCAGTGGAGTACAATACTCAGTGGAGTACAATGCTCAGTGGAGTACAATGCTCAGTGGAGTACAATGCTCAGTGGAGTACAATGCTCAGTGGAGTACAATGCTCAGTGGAGTACAATACTCAGTGGAGTACAATACTCAGTGGAGTACAATGCTCAGTGGAGTACAATACTCAGTGGAGTACAATGCTCAGTGGAGTACAATACTCAGTGGAGTACAATACTCAGTGGAGTACAATACTCAGTGGAGTAAAATACTCAGTGGAGTACAATGCTCAGTGGAGTACAATACTCAGTGGAGTACAATACTCAGTGGAGTAAAATACTCAGTGGAGTACAATGCTCAGTGGAGTACAATACTCAGTGGAGTACAATGCTCAGTGGAGTAAAATACTCAGTGGAGTACAATACTCAGTGGAGTACAATGCTCAGTGGAGTACAATACTCAGTGGAGTAAAATGCTCAGTGGAGTACAATGCTCAGTGGAGTACAATACTCAGTGGAGTACAATACTCAGTGGAGTACAATGCTCAGTGGAGTACAATACTCAGTGGAGTACAATACTCAGTGGAGTACAATACTCAGTGGAGTAAAATGCTCAGTGGAGTACAATGCTCAGTGGAGTACAATACTCAGTGGAGTACAATACTCAGTGGAGTAAAATACTCAGTGGAGTACAATACTCAGTGGAGTAAAATGCTCAGTGGAGTACAATGCTCAGTGGAGTACAATACTCAGTGGAGTACAATACTCAGTGGAGTACAATGCTCAGTGGAGTACAATACTCAGTGGAGTACAATACTCAGTGGAGTACAATACTCAGTGGAGTAAAATGCTCAGTGGAGTACAATGCTCAGTGGAGTACAATACTCAGTGGAGTACAATACTCAGTGGAGTAAAATACTCAGTGGAGTACAATGCTCAGTGGAGTACAATACTCAGTGGAGTAAAATACTCAGTGGAGTACAATACTCAGTGGAGTACAATACTCAGTGGAGTAAAATACTCAGTGGAGTACAATGCTCAGTGGAGTACAATGCTCAGTGGAGTAAAATACTCAGTGGAGTACAATACTCAGTGGAGTACAATACTCAGTGGAGTACAATACTCAGTGGAGTACAATACTCGTGTTGTCCACAGGTTGGCGCACTGTGTCTGATTTTGGACACTGGGCAGCGCGTGAGTGTGTTTTAATACATGTGAAGGTGATACTGAGTGATGCTGTTTTAACCAATAAACCTGCCCATGACTTACTGTGCGTGTTTTTCTATTATATGAAACATAGTTTTCTATTATATGAAACATAGTTTTCTATTATATGAAACATAATTTTCTATTATATGAAACATAATTTTCTATTATATGAAACATAGTTTTCTATTATATGAAACATAATTTTCTATTATATGAAACAGTTTTCTATTATATGAAACATAATTTTCTATTATATGAAACATAGTTTTCTATTATATGAAACATAATTTTCTATTATATGAAACATAATTTTCTATTATATGAAACATAGTTTTCTATTATATGAAACATAATTTTCTATTATATGAAACAGTTTTCTATTATATGAAACATAATTTTCTATTATATGAAACATAGTTTTCTATTATATGAAACATAATTTTCTATTATATGAAACATAGTTTTCTATTATATGAAACATAATTTTCTATTATATGAAACATAGTTTTCTATTATATGAAACATAGTTTTCTATTATATAACATTCTATTATATGAAACATAGTTTTCTATTATATGAAACATAGTTTTCTATTATATGAAACATAGTTTTCTATTATATGAAACATAGTTTTCTATTATATGAAACATAATTTTCTATTATATGGCGAGTGTCTCACTCCATGTGATCGCAGCATCATGAATTGTCACGACACAAAGCGGAGAGAAAGAGGCTGTTCGTCCCCGTAAAGCACACGCGTATCCAGACCCTGAGGACACTTGTGTTGGGCTCTGAAGGAGCAAACATCTGCATTTGTGAATGAACGCGATCTCTTATGACTGCACGTCTACCTCCGGCTGTGACAGGCAAACACCTCCGAGCAGGTGACGGGAGAATGTGTGAGAAGAGGCGGCGTTACTGCGCGTCCTTCACCGTGTCTGCAGACGAACGGAGTTAACGGGAATGATAAAGAGGACGCGCTTCATATGAAGTACCAGAGGAGGACACTGGAGAAGTGGACCATGGATAAAAGAGCCGCTGCGCGTTGTGCGCGTTTGGACTGTTAACTGGACTTTATTTGGAGATCCTGCACTCAGAGAAATGCCCCGCGGATCTCGACTTGGTGTCCTTGTCATCTTGTGGACTGTGTGCTTTTAAACCTCATTTCTGAGTCTGAACCCGAATGTCTGCGCTTTTTGCTTTGGTTTAGTATTATGACCCACTTTATCGGCTCTCCACACGGATCTTGTGTGGAGATCCGCCTCATAAGGTGAAGCGCGAGCGCACGAACCCTTCGATGGCTCGATCACAGACGGGATCGGATCTCTTCTGGCCTGAGCACATCTGATCTTGTTCTTCGCTAATCTGTCAGTGTGAATGTGATCATGGTCTCCTCCGGCTGCGCTCTCATGGTTCTGACAGTCACTCAGGTGTTGCTCGGAGGCTCCACTGGACTTGTTCCTGAGGTCGGCAGGTCCTCGCTGTCCCAGGACGTACTACATGCGTTTGAACTTCGGCTTCTGAACATGTTTGGACTCAGACACAGACCCGTTCCCAGCAAGTCTCCGGTGGTTCCGCAGTACATGCTGGACTTGTACTCGATGCAGTCTGTGGCCGACGGCAGTCCGCTCGGAGGCTCCGCGGGGAGAAGCGCAGAAAGATCCGCCAGCCGCGCGAACACAGTGAGGAGTTTCCACCATGACGGTGAGCTTTCTCCATCTGGCCGCCAGTTCACTTCTTATCCGCTTTCTCCTACATTTCTTTAAGGAAGTGAAGAGGAAATGAGTGTGGAGAGATTCTGCAGTTTCTTCATGATCCACTCATGTACACGTTCCTTTAATTTAATTCGCATTGTAAGTTGTGACGGTTTCTCTTACAGCACCAGCACCAAACTCTTAAAGTAATAGCAAACAGTTACAAACAGAAGATAATCTAACAGTGAGTAGTATACAGCATACACGTTTAATGCACGAATTAAAATATATGGAGAGATGTGACATTGTGTGATCTGTATATGAATTAGATTTAAAAAAAGCAAAATTTTCTTTGTTTTAAAAGCAAAGATGTTGAATGAAATGATGAATTGGGATGAATCAGGAATTCTGATTTCGGACAGTGTGAAATGTGCCAGAGAAACTCACTGTGTGATTTTACCAGCTCTAAAGTACTGGTTTTGTCAACCGTAAAGTACAGTTTTGTCATGAGTGATAACTTAAACTTATAAAATGGTGTAAACGGTAAAAGGGTCTCAGGTTTGACACATAACCAGTAAACTGATGCGCGTCATGTCTTTCAGAAGCCACTGAAGATCTGTCGCATTCCAACAGAAAGACGACACAGCGATTCTTCTTCAACCTGACTTCAATCCCCAGTGAGGAGTTTGTCACCTCCGCAGAGCTGCGGATATTTAGAGAGCAGGTGCCGAGTTCTTCAAGCAACGGGAGCGCAGGATTCCACCGCATTAACATTCATGAAATAATCAGACCTTCCGGAATCTTTAAAGAGCCAATCACAAGACTGCTGGACACCAGGCTGGTTCAGCACAGCCTGAGTAAATGGGAGAGTTTTGATGTAAGTCCTGCTATCATGCAGTGGACGGCAGACGGTCACCCTAACCATGGCTTCCTGGTGGAAGTGGTTCATCCAGACAGTGTGAAGGAGACCTCCAAAAGACATGTGCGCATCAGTAGAGCTCTGCATGACAGGGAGGACACCTGGTCACAAATGAGGCCACTGTTGGTGACCTACAGCCATGATGGGAAAGGAAACGTGCTTCACTCCCGAGAGAAACGGCAAGTACGGGCAAACAAACAGAGGAAGAAACACAAAGCTAACTGCAGGAGACACTCCCTTTATGTGGACTTCAGTGACGTGGGCTGGAACGACTGGATAGTTGCCCCGCCAGGTTACCATGCGTTTTACTGTCAGGGGGAGTGTCCTTTTCCCCTGGCCGACCACCTGAATTCCACCAACCATGCTATAGTACAGACGCTGGTGAACTCAGTAAACAACAACATTCCCAGAGCCTGCTGTGTGCCCACAGACCTGAGCCCTGTTTCACTGCTCTACCTGGATGAATATGAGCGAGTGATCCTGAAAAACTACCAGGACATGGTTGTTGAAGGCTGCGGGTGTCGCTGATGCCTCAGACCCCAACACAGACACTAGACTTTTCCCAATGCTAAACTTTATTTATAATAAAGTAAAACACATATTTTGGAGAAGTATATAAAGATATATTTATGTTCACTATTGGGAAAATAAATATTTTAATCAGAGTTGAACTAAGATTCTTTCTGATATACGGTTCCTCACATTCTGCATTTATTTTATAAGGAAGGCATAAATGGAATGCATTAAGAAGTGCCATTAAAAGCATCTCTGCTAGGTCTAAGGAATTGAATTAAATGCAGCAAAATGAACGCATTGCAAAACACTGTACGTTTATATTGTAGTGCAGTTTTCATTAGACTGAACTGCTGGCAACGTGAGTGAGCTGATCCAAACAAACATGCAGTTGGAGTCACTGGGTTTTGAGTCTTTGTGAAGTCTCAGTAAATGTGGATTGACTTATAAACGTGGCAGGTAGATGACGCTGAATGCTCAGGAAATCACTCAGTATGAATCTCAGTTTAGTCTCACAGACTGAGCTTTTGAAATCTGACCATGTGCCCTGTTGATGGTGTGAAGGTGATTTTCTGCAGCTTTATATTTACAGACAAAGTTGAGTTTTATTAGAGGGATGTTGTATAGAAAGTCAGCCGTGTCATTAAACTGCCCAAAACAGAGAATACAGGATGAGAAAGTTTATGCTGCTAGACAAATACAGTAAGAAAACAATTTTATTGGTGGTTTTTGGTTTACACAGCTTACTGTGTTTTTTAGTTTAATAATCGTCAGTGCTTTTAAAACTCTTTTATTTGGAGTCAAATGTCTATGAAAACAACATTAATATGTTTCCATTTTTTAATATACACATATTTGGTTAGATGTACAATTTCTGATATGTTACAGCCAAAACTAGATTATACATGTTTCTTTGTACACTTACACATCTGTGCAAAACTCACCACTACATTGCTGGGCTAGTCCAGTGCTCTGGTGTTTCTGGATGACCCAAGTGAAAAGTGTCCAGCTGCCAAGACTTTGAGATATTCTCTTTCCAAATATGCTGTTTGTTTTTAATTTAATGTAAGTTTAATGTAAGAGGTTTTTTTGGCCTGTTTTATCATCTGTTTGGAAAGATTTATAATACTTTGTAAAAAGAGCACAGCTATTATCAGTTAGAGGTTAGAGATTTGAACTCTCATCTAAACTGCATGACCAAACACCACTAACTAAACTCCAAACAATTCAGATCATGTGTTTAAAGTCACATTTAAAGCCCTTCAGCAGTGTCTACTCACCCTGTATGAATCATTTAAGTTGAACCAAAAAAACAGTGAAGAAATGACTTTTATTGGGTTATCTTGAGGTAAACATACGTCAGAAGAAATCACAACTTGACTTTCTCATGGATCATAAAGCAGAACTGCAGGCAGTGTGTCTGTCTTCTCATTGACAGGTTTCCTTAAATGTAACATGTTATGCACTAGTGCGCTGCACGCTGCTAAAAATGCCTTGATGTCAAACTGTTTGAAAATGGACAGTTCATTAAGGGGCGTCTTACTGCTGTGATATAGGGCATGTGGACGAATGTGTATGGTGCACAGATGTTAGAAGACACACCCTACCTATCAAGATGGTTACTGGAGAGCAATACTCGCAGCGCCTGCAGCTGCAGGGCTGTCACATCTGCCAGTGCAGTATAAAATGATTTAAACGTGTTCTGCAGAGGTCGATTCGCCATTGTTACAGTGCCCTGGATTCCTGTGGCATTTCTGAGATAAGGTAGCCGAGATGATCATCTTTATGATTCATAATTGTTGTTGAGATTACGTTAATGACCAAGATAAGAACACAGGACGTTCCCAATTGAAGCGCACAGTCATCTTCTCTGATGGAGGGGTGATAGTCACCTGCTTTTATGCAGTTCACAGGCTGTTCACAGGAAAATATTGCTGACAATCGTGCCAGGTTTTAACCTTGACCTGAGCCGAAAATGCTAAAGGTTTCTCTTTATTTACAAATGCTTCTGAATCAGCTGTTTTGATTGGGTTTAAAGAGCCAGAAGAAACCAAGCTAAATGTAAATGATAAAATATAATTAAATCATACATTAGGGTAGCAATGTAATTGGGATTATCAAATTTGTTGAGAGGGAGAATAAATGCTTACCATAACTCATGCTGATGTCCAAGCAAAAGTGCCCGATCAAAATGTACAGCAAGTGCCCACAGATATATGAGCTACTTGGTAGAAGCAGCCAAAGCAGGCAGATGTCAGCATGGTCATGTGACATCATGCCCTCATCCTCAAAAGCATGAGCAAAAGTATGTAAAATGTAAAAGAAAATGCTGATTTAGTAGCTCACCACCAATTTAAAATGATGGCATCTGCAGCAAAGCCAGATGAAGAACGTAGTTCTGTTTCAAAACTCAAAGAAACCACGCAGCGCGAGGAAACCACGGAGCCACAATTACTGTTTTTATTTACTTCGGGAGGCAACATGTTAATTTATATGCGTGCAAACATTAAACATTGAACAGTACTTGCAAAGCCAGCACCAGAAAAAAGGCTCTTGCCTGTGAGGGTGTTAGACTCCCGCTTGTTTAATTGTTTGTTTTCATTGCCCAAGTGTGGAAACTCCTCACTTACGATGCATGATACAACCAGTTCTATATACTATATTAACTAGTCAATGAAAATTAATTATTGAATTGAAATTGCATATTTTCTGGATGTGCAGACTGTTTCTGTTTTAATGTATATTTACACCATCACAGATCATGTGGCTTCACAGAGCTCCAGGCTTTGCAAGGACCCTTAAGGTTGTGCTGTTGTCATGGCAACAGAATAAATGACTAAATTTGACCAGTTTGTAAAAAGTAATTCGTTTCTGTAGACCAGTGGAGCAGCAGTTCACTAGGGCTGTACAAGAACCTTTGTGCAACAAGAAGCAGTTTTTATTCTTATGGTATTGGGTAAGAATAAATATTTATAATATTATCTGGAAGTATTGTTGTTTTGGACTTTCCTTTGTCAGGAAAAAGTACAACGACCAGCTTAATTAAGTTAGCAGCTATGAAAGGTGCACTGAAAATATTTGTTGCTATTAAACATTTCTGGTCTTTGGATTGTGCAGAGGAAGGCATCAGCGATGTATGTTTACGCAGCAGCAGTTATAGTAGAGTTTGTTCTCCAGGTGCAGAGAGATGGCACAGGTAATTACAGAGGAAATTCCCTAACCACAGTCACACAGCTTGTGTGATGATCTTTCACTGTCATTTGACTATTCTTGTACTCAAATCCTCAAATACCACCCTGTGCATGTGTCAAAAATGCCTGTTTGTTCGTGGAAAACGCCCCTCAGCTGAGAAACTTGTCTTTGAAGTTCCATTAAAGCTGGTGCCTCTTTCAAACAGATATTGAGAACGTGGCCAAAATTGTACATTTGCATATTAGATTAGTGGTCTAGAAACAGCTGAATCTGGAATTTATGTTTTATTACATATATTTCAACATAATATTTTATAATATTTTATTTCCAAAACCATAAAACGATATTGTTTCGTTTTATGAAACGAACTGACTCGCATTGTTTAGTTTTGTATTTAAATCTCTTGAACATTTCAAACACCAATCATGTTTGCCTCTGTAGGTCAAAGGTCACATTGTCTCTTACACGTGACTGCAAGATGTGATTCATTTCACTGATGCGTAATGATGATAAAAGCATGATTACAGTTTTACAGTTTCAGTGTTTAGTGTCTTCTATTTTGGTCTTTTAATGCAGATATGCAGTAGTAAAGAGGAAGCAACATCAGATCAGATCACTCTGAAGATACTGGGACACTTTAGCATGCATCAGTAATGCATACTTGACAGGTGAAATGTTTAATGCTCAAGTTATTCTGCTAAACTGTCATCTTCCCTTTGCCACTTTCCAACATAAACATCTGATGTCACACCGCAACCATGGGAACATAAACAAATTATAGACTAGAACATTTTGTCACTGTCAAAATCTGGATACACTCACTTTGTGAGAATCACATAAATAAATAATTTTAGGCAGCTGCTTGCCAAGACCCCAAAGAGTGTTCCAGAAGTACTGTTCTTCTGATCGGCTAGCAACAGGAAGCTCCATCATAACAAACACACCCAGGTTCTCTGCAGCTCTGACAGTCAGCTGTCGCGCTGTAGATACAGCAGACCTGTAATTTCTTGTGCTGTTAGCTGTCTCCGTGGAGATTTATTTTGTGTAAATACATGCTTTACTTCAACTGCTCTCACCACCAGATGGCAATCATTAGTTCATCTGACTAAACAAAACACAGACCGATATAAATACTTTTGTGCCGACTGCTTCAACGTGTGTGATCTGGACTTTAGACCAGAGTTGTGTTTGTATGTGTGAGCTGCATATTGAGCTGTTCACTCTGACTGAATACTGAGCTGTTCACTCTGAATATTGAGCTGTGCACTGACTGAATATTGAGCTGTTCACTCTGACTGAATATTGAGCTGTTCACTCTGAATATTGAGCTGTTCACTCTGACTGAATATTGAGCTGTTCACTGACTAAATATTGAGCTGTTCACTCTGAATATTGAGCTGTGCACTGACTGAATATTGAGCTGTGCACTGACTGAATATTGAGCTGTTCACTCTGACTGAATATTGAGCTGTTCACTCTGACTGAATATTGAGCTGTTCACTCTGACTGAATATTAAGCTGTGCACTGACTGAATATTGAGCTGTTCACTCTGACTGAATATTGAGCTGTTCACTCTGACTGAATATTAAGCTGTGCACTGACTGAATATTGAGCTGTTCACTGTGACTGAATATTGAGCCGTTCACTCTAACTGAATATTGAGCTGTTCACTATGACTGAATATTGAGCTGTTCACTGACTGAATATTGAGCTGTGAACTCTGACTGAATATTGAACTGTTCACTCTGACTGAATATTGAGCTGTTCACTCTGACTGAATATTGAGCTGTTCACTGACTGAATATTGAGCTGTTCACTGACTGAATATTGAGCTGTGCACTGACTGAATATTGAGCTGTTCACTGTGACTGAATATTGAGCTGTTCACTCTGACTGAATATTAAGCTGTGCACTGACTGAATATTGAGCTGTTCACTCTGACTGAATATTGAGCTGTTCACTCTGACTGAATATTAAGCTGTGCACTGACTGAATATTGAGCTGTTCACTCTGACTGAATATTGAGCTGTTCACTCTGACTGAATATTAAGCTGTGCACTGACTGAATATTGAGCTGTTCACTCTGACTGAATATTGAGCTGTTCACTCTGACTGAATATTGAGCTGTTCACTCTGACTGAATATTGAGCTGTTCACTCTGACTGAATATTGAGATGTGCACTGTGACTGAATATTGAGCCGTTCACTCTAACTGAATATTGAGCTGTTCACTGTGACTGAATATTGAGATGTGCACTGTGACTGAATATTGAGCTGTGCACTGACTGAATATTGAGCTGTTCACTCTGACTGAATATTGAGCTGTTCACTCTGACTGAATATTGAGCTGTTCACTCTGACTGAATATTGAGCTGTTCACTTTGACTGAATATTGAGATGTGCACTGACTGAATATTGAGCTGTGCACTGACTGAATATTGAGCTGTTCACTCTGACTGAATATTGAGCTGTTCACTCTGACTGAATATTGAGCTGTTCACTCTGACTGAATATTGAGATGTGCACTCTGACTGAATATTGAGATGTGCACTGACTGAATATTGAGCTGTGCACTGACTGAATATTGAGCTGTTCACTCTGACTGAATATTGAGCTGTTCACTCTGACTGAATATTGAGCTGTTCACTGTGACTGAATATTGAGATGTGCACTGTGACTGAATATTGAGCTGTGCACTGACTGAATATTGAGCTGTTCACTCTGACTGAATATTGAGCTGTTCACTCTGACTGAATATTGAGCTGTTCACTCTGACTGAATATTGAGCTGTTCACTCTGACTGAATATTGAGATGTGCACTGACTGAATATTGAGCTGTGCACTGACTGAATATTGAGCTGTTCACTCTGACTGAATATTGAGCTGTTCACTCTGACTGAATATTGAGCTGTTCACTCTGACTGAATATTGAGATGTGCACTCTGACTGAATATTGAGCTGTTCACTCTGACTGAATATTGAGCTGTTCACTGTGACTGAATATTGAGCTGTGCACTGACTGAATATTGAGCTGTTCACTCTGACTGAATATTGAGCTGTTCACTCTGACTGAATATTGAGCTGTTCACTCTGACTGAATATTGAGCTGTTCACTCTGACTGAATATTGAGATGTGCACTGTGACTGAATATTGAGCTGTGCACTGACTGAATATTGAGCTGTTCACTCTGACTGAATATTGAGCTGTTCACTGTGACTGAATATTGAGCTGTTCACTGTGACTGAATATTGAGCTGTTCACTGTGACTGAATATTGAGCTGTTCACTCTGACTGAATATTAAGCTGTGCACTGACTGAATATTGAGCTGTTCACTCTGACTGAATATTGAGCTGTTCACTCTGACTGAATATTGAGCTGTTCACTCTGACTGAATATTGAGCTGTTCACTCTGACTGAATATTGAGATGTGCACTGTGACTGAATATTGAGCTGTGCACTGACTGAATATTGAGCTGTTCACTCTGACTGAATATTGAGCTGTTCATTGTGACTGAATATTGAGCTGTTCACTGTGACTGAATATTGAGCTGTTCACTGTGACTGAATATTGAGCTGTTCACTCTGACTGAATATTGAGCTGTTCACTCTGACTGAATATTGAGCTGTTCACTCTGACTGAATATTGAGCTGTTCACTCTGACTGAATATTGAGATGTGCACTGTGACTGAATATTAAGCTGTGCACTGACTGAATATTGAGCTGTTCACTCTGACTGAATATTGAGCTGTTCACTCTGACTGAATATTGAGCTGTTCACTCTGACTGAATATTGAACTGTGAACTCTGACTGAATATTGAGCTGTTCACTCTGACTGAATATGTGAACTCTGCAAGCAAAATAAATCACAAGCAACATATAAATTGCAAATATTTCATTAAAGACATCTTTAACTAGTGCCTTTTAAAAGGGAAACAGATTGATATTGTTTCTGTCAGCTCAGGGTATCAGGACAGTGAAAGGCGTGAGACCGTGGGAGTGCCATGATGTCATTTCCCCCTTGGCTCCAGTATGATTACTGACATGGAGTCTATGGCTCAAGTGATTGGATAAAATGTTGCCTAAAATTGGCTAAAGTGCCCATAAGTAAAGATGAATAAACCAGCAAAACAACTACCCTTAGGATGAGTGGGAAAGCTAATGGATACTTTGTCCAACTAGTGTAGAACTCCATGTTGTTTTTAAACTTTTGGCATTAACACATTTGCAAATTAATGTGTTGTCATGTAACACTGCACATGACGTGTTAAACGTTATGTCATCATGTACTCTTGAATGATGATTATAATAATTATTTATTTATTAATATTACACTGTTTCAACTCACTGGCTTTACCTTTAATTATAGTCTTGCAATCAAAACATGTGAGACAAGTCTTACTAAACTCCTATCAAAGTGAGATTATTTTCTGTGGTTGTGACTAAGAACTAATTATTGTGGGTGCTCTGCTTGTCCAGGTATAAAGCTTTAAGGGGCCACACCCCTGTTGTCCTGCCCATTAAAACCGGGCCTGCTTTCAAAGGCTTTAATATTAGCCAGAGTTGGTGTTGATGTCCGACTCTGTGGGCTGTGGGTTCTGCATTAGTGTCAAACTCTCAGCTGGATTTGCCCCTGGGAGGAATGCAGGCATCTTACACCCTGTTTTTGTGCCTCATTACGCCATGTCCAGAGGCAGCTGGGAGGGGCAAGGTCAGTTTCCCTGGGTGCTGGTGGGGCAGATTTTCCAAAGGTCTTCTCATTCTACAAGTGAAATGAATGTTGAAAGATGAATCAATGTTTGTCTTCAATGTTTGTCTTGTCATTAAGGGTAACAATAGTAAACGTTGGGTACACAACAGTGAAACTAACTTTTTCTGTCAAGTACATAAAAAGCAGACTGACTATACTTATTTTTTTATTTTAAAGAAGTATACTAATAGCACACTTTAATAGACTAGTGTGTTTATGCAAATCTGGCAGTAACAATGTTTAATTCTAGTACCAGTTTTGTGTTTCTGTACTGGTAGGGGGCAACAGAGATATCTTTTGGTGTGTGTGTTTATTAAACCAGATAGCTGTAAGTGTGACAACTAATTTCCACTAAGTTCCCCTTAAACTGTTTCTTCACAATGACACAAAACAGATCATAGTACTTTACACAATGACTTTCAAAAACATGTTTTAACTTGATTGCATCCTGTGAAAGAATACATCTTATATTTCACAAGTCTTTCTGGAAAAAGTCCCCCAACCCAATGTCAGAGTGTTGTTGTCTAAGCTTCAAGAGTCTGTTAATCGTCATTTCCTTTCCTAAGGAAGTCGTAATAATTCTAAATGCTTTACGTTTCTTGTTTCTGCGACATTTTAATGGTGCACTTGAGTGAGTTATGGGGCCTCCATCTGGGCCCTACTGTTTTACAAGCTCTTATTTGGCTGAGTTAATCACATCTGCCCTGAGAAGCAGCGCACAGCACAATTACTGCAGCCTGTTAAGTGTTTAGTGTATCTTTCAGTCAGTTTGGTATTAGATAATGAGTGCGGGAGCTGAAAGCTGAGCTTGCCCATGATACTTGTCACTTCTTTAAAAATTTGACGGTGAGTTTAAAGGGCAGCGTTGGGGATAAAGAAAGTGCGCTGTGAAATGAATGAATGTGCATTTAATGTGACATCAGGATTGTTCAGGGTGACGTGTTGTAGCTGCACACAGCTGGATATCATTGTAATACTCTCTGCATGAAATTGATTAGCTGTGTTTACAAATGTTTACCTCACAACTCAGGAATAATACTGACAGACACCCAACATGGCCCGCCCACAAATAACAATCTTTTTCAGCCGAAAAAATCCGGTTGTATTTAATTTGCTTTCCGGGACTTTGCTTATTTAAGCTTTATCTGAATGTAATGATACACGCACTGCCAGGTCACTCATCATTTTTTCAGTAGTTGCAGTATTTCAGCATGTCTCAGAAGTGCTAATAGTGAACTATTGTTGTGGTAGTTTATCAAAACGAGCCTGAGGGGAAAGGAATAGTTTAGGGGTTTAAAAATAAGCAGATTTATCACAGCTGAACAAATCCAATCAACAAGCACATAGGTCATTTCCTTCTAGAGAACCGAAGAACTCTGAGCTGGATTGAAAACTGTTTATTTAAACACACAATGGATTTTTTTTGCTTGTCCAAATGTTTAAACTGGTTATTAGCATACAGCAAAATTAGGTTTACAGTTGTAAGGAGACAGAAAAGTCATTGATAAATGAGCTCTTATTATCATTAGAACTTAAAGAATCAATGATTTTTAAAATGAAATCGATTAAGAGCATTTGAAAAAAACACTTTTTAATAGACTTTCACTTTCAATATAGATTAGCAATCTAATTATTCACACAGACAGGATGATTGTCTCTCTAGAAACATCACTGTAACCAACATCTGGACAGCTGATGTGAGTAATGTGTCGATATGATTACAACACATGAACTTATGATGATAACTTTTTAGCTTTCTTTGATGGTTGTTTGTACAATTGAAGCCTTTTCACAATCGAAGCAGCTTTACAACATGAAAGTAAGAAGTAAACACAAACATATTTTTCGCACCGAAGTGTCAATGATAATAACGTTAATTCTAACTCCACTCAGAATTGTTTCATCTGGAATATTTAGACTTTAACATCTGTAACAGAAATTATATTGAAAGCTAGTTATACCCCTAATGTTCTCTGACTGCTGTTACTTACAAACGTCACATAAACAACTACAATTGCAAATTACTGTAACTAGCATTACTGCTAACACTAAAGATCCTTGTAATCATAAAATGTTTGTAATAGAAAAAACCTGTGATCTACATTTGTTTCAGTCTGCAGTCTTGCCAGTTATACAGAATGTGATCAAATAAGAAAAGACATAAACAAAAAGAAGGAGCAGAGGAGAAGAAAGCAAAGAGGGAGAAGATTATATGTCTTTACAGTTGACGTATGACATAACTTGTTGAATTTAGAATATACCAAGGTCACATTCTGCCTATTATAACTTGGAAGTAACCAAAGACAAACAGAAACCTTTAATCTGAGTTTCAAAAATAGGCCACTGACTGATCGTCCCGCATGCCAAGTGGGAGCAGCAGCGTTTGTGTCGTACGGTCATCTGTTGAACATGCTCAGCCACATGAAAGAGCGCTGATGGAGGTGACCGCATCACAATGAGGGAAACGCAGCGTGCCATGGTAAATGCCTTTAATAAAGTCAGCGTGTTCAAGGAAGTCTGTCCCCGTGTGTTCCTGCCGTACTCACGCTTGGCCTGCAACGTCTGGCAAGGCTGAATGGCACACTAAACGTGACTCGCTGAAGACAGAGCACGATATGAAACTTTCCCAGTGGATATTTATGACCTACTGGCCAACATATTAGAGGAGATGATAAGTCAAATTAAAAAGGAAGTTTGTTTTAAGTTAATTCGGCTAAAGCCAAAAAATCTCTGAAAGGTTGAGTAGCACCGAATGATAACAAGAACTAGATCTGAGCCGTCACAGCCCCTACACTAAGGTGTGTGGGTGGTTGCCAGGATGTTGCTGTGCAGTTGCTAAGATGTTGTAAGTAGATTTTAGCATGTTGCTATGCAGTTACTAGGATATTCAGGATGGTTGTTAGGTGGTTGCAAAGCTGTTTTATTTATGCTGGAGGGTATTTTTTGGCAAACACTACAAGTGAAACAGTGAGAGTAATTTCATAGTTTTATGAAAGATAAGATACAAATGTCACAAATATACTGTCACTAAATATGTCACTACCCACAGATAATTTTTCAGTCTGGATGAAGAATTTAAGTGCTTTTTTTGCTAAATTGTCAATTTTGTTATTCCAAACAGTAAAAAACTGCCTGAAAGGTTTTCTCTCTGTCCAAAGCTAGTATGATAAATTTGTTTTCTCAAACAACTTACTGGTAAGTGACTTATGATGTCATGTTGTGTTTCTTAGTTTGAAGCGTGCGTTATATCCTACTCACCTCAGATTTGTTGTCTCTTTTTCCAACTGTATTTTTGGCAAACAGCATCAGGGCCAAACCAGCTTTTCTCTCGTGTAGACCTGCAGAGATGTAAAACAAACATCAGTTTGTAAAATAAGGTGAAACTATTAATCCAGTGAATCAGATGTGTGACTGTATGTGTTTACTCTAGTAACAGTCTCTCATGTGTTTACGGTGAGCCACTCCTCATAGACGACATTCGGGTGAATCCAAACCATGGTTAAGATAAACTGAAGTAAGGCTGAGTAGAATGTGGTGGACATGTAACTAAACATCAGATTCATCTCACAGTATAAGGTGAAAACAGTTACAAGATCTTAGAAACGGATCTGCTTCATAAAGAGTGTTTCTGCTGTGGGCTGATTACTACAGTACAGTTTTAATGTCCTTAAAGAGGCAAACACATCCACCTCAAACAGTCTCCTTTTGTGTTTAGCAGAAAAACGCTGAGTAAATGATCTGAAAATAGTTTAGGGGTGAAGTAAGCACTTGTGTGCTTAAATACATAAGCTAGTGCTGAGTCAAACTCTTTAGTATTAGATAAGTGAGGTGTTAGTTTGTACAAAAAATCTGACAGATGTAATGTTTGGCCGTACACATTGAACAGTTGCAAAAGCTTCTGTTGAGTCTATCCAGAAATGATTTCACAAGCACCCTGTGTCAGACACAAACATCGAACATTCTGAAGTCTAGTGATTTCCATCCAACAGACACATCTTTGTCTGAACTGCAGCTTTCATAAGAGCAGTTAATTTGGTCAGAGGGTCCTCAAAAATGTTTATGTTCACACTGGGGCAGCACAATGTGTCAGCACAACCCAGTGACCTCTGCTTCCTAACACATCCTACACTGTGAGAACAGTTGTGTTCGACACACAATTAGTTTTTAAGTTAACCCTCAGAGCTGTGCTGGATTTCTCCACACAAATGAAAGATGTATAAACATCCTGTTACCAAACTGACTGCAGTGATAGTGTAACAGTGACAACAAACATGCACGTACCTCTCAGCAGTGTTTGGTAAACGGGCTGTCCTCAGAATTGTTACTTGTAATATATGCAATGTAATTCTGTTTATAAATACACTTAAAAACATAATTGACTAGAAATAACTCTGCCTGAGAAGCTGCATCAATATTTAACTAAGAAACATGCAAAAAATATTTTGAGAGCAGAAATGCATTAGTTTAAATTGCTAATACATCCAATCGCTTGGAGATTTCCATTTTTGTACTAATGCTACGCTTTAACACAATTCATTTAATAGAAAAGAGCACAATCTTCACAAAATAATACTAATATACTTAAACCAGACATCAAAACTGACTAGAAAAAGCTTAGACGAGATATCTGTTCATTGTATCAAAATTAGCAGCCCTTTTGTGAAAAGAAAACTTTCAAACCTCATTTTGGGTTTAAGGTTGGTGACGTTGGAGAAATAACATGGAGCATATGTAAAAACTTACCATAACGATCATAAATGCGCCTTTTATATGAACTGGAGACTGAACCTTTTTGATGTTTTTTTAACCTGTAACACATTTGTGATATTACTACAGAATTTACTTTTTTCAGATAACAAACTGTGCTCAGGTCTGGAAACTATTTGAGGTTAATACAGCGTGGCAGGCACCTGCATTGTGGCAGAAACTGTTGGGTTGAATCAGGTATACGGCTGTGTGCGATATTACTGCTCACCCTGTTATTTTAGTTATGGCCGCTTGATCATATTTACACAACATGTAATATTTTCTGTGTGGATCATTTTAACCAGATCTTGTGTTCAAAATCATGGAACAGCACAGGATGATCAAAGTTAATCTATAGATTTATATTTTAATAAAGAACAAATGTGAGCATACCCTTACAACAATGCTGTAGGGTGTTGTGGGTGGTTGCCAGGGCATCGCTATGTGGTTACTAGGCTGTTCTGAGTCAAAAAACAATAGTCAAATATATGGCATCCTTAAGTCACTGTAATATTCTGGTTCTTCTTTGTATTTTTTATTGTCTGACAGACTAAGAGAAGTCTCTTAACAGTGAGGGATAATCAGAGCACTTTAATACTCAGAGTTTGTTCAGCTCTCAAACCCAAAGTGTATGAGCAATTGCCATGGTTGGTTAACATTAAAACATGTTTACTTGCAAACAAACCTTCTGCAGTTCATACGCTCTTCAAACACAGAAAAGTCCCACATTCCTGCAGCAAAAGTGACCCCAGATAAGTCCATTAAAAGTGGGTAAAGCTCTCACAAATGCAGTTTCCAGGGGCCCGAGCGGGTGGTGGGAAAGTCCTGCATGCCTTTCAGCCTGACAACAGGCCCAGACCGCAGGGACTGTGCGAGAAGTCAAAGCCAAGCATGACAGCGGAACAGAGGAGTCGATATTTAATCAACCACATGCCGCGGCAGCTTTTGAATATTTGATGGCGCTTTTCTTCGATGATTACCTTCCCATTATGGTATCTTGTCAGCAGTTGAAGGGGAAGGTTTGGGTCTCATTGTCTGTGCTCAGCACAGGTTTGGTGTCCTCCAGCGCTGGACTCTATTGTCAAGCTGTCAGCTGGCTGCTTTCCTGTTACCCTGCTATACACTCTCAGTTTCACCAGCCCTGGTACTCAGTCTGATAACACTTGCCACTCATACTGGACCGTCAACTCTGGCTGCAATAAAAAGCAAAGAAAAGGAAAGTTGTGGGGCGAGCGCTTGTACCACACAGACTGAATGAATAAATAGCGTGTTGATCTGTATCCCACAGTTTAATTTAGTGCTCTCCATGAGGGAAAACAGATTATGAGATGCCATGCTTCATACTCACAGTAGGAAAGAGAGAAGGGTCTCACCCAGCTGGATGAACATGAGAAGTGAACGGTCAGCCATTGTGCTGGTGATGTTATTAAAAGACCATGTGCTCTGCATTTGAAGTCTGCTGTCAGGGTTTTCAGAATCAAAAACATTTTAATAAAGCTGTAAATTAAACAGTTTAACAAAGACCAACTGGAATTTAAGACAAAAAGTACAGCAAGTTAACAATTTAAGTAAAACTGACTTCATAAATAAACCACTGACTCTTTTCTGACTCTTTACTGAGTACTGAAAATATGGAGAAAGGAAGTCAAATCTGAAATGCACACTTCTGAAATAAACACATTTATAGGACTACTTTAAAACAATATTTAGAGGAGACATTTTACAGTGTTGAGATCTTCTGAAACACCATCCTGGTACATTTAGGAGGTCTATCTTTACGGCATGTTACATAAAAAACCTCCATACAACAGTTACGGAGTTTCTTTATTGTGGCATCAGTCACCACAGGCATTCTACAGCACTTCCTGCAGAAGAGAGTCCATGAGATCTGGATCAATAAATGCCCCAAATGCACTAGTGAGTGTACATGTGTTCCACAGCGGCGGCAACATCCTGATCAAAGACTGCATGCCATGTGTGATAAGATCTGTTTGTGTAGGCATCACTCCACCAGCCTCTGAGGCAGAGGGAGCTATGAGCCTGTAAAGGGAAATATCAAACAACACTAATGTCCTTTCTCAGGAAGTGCTTTTGGCTGATAATTATTGGCTGGGCGTAAGCACTTCCTGTTTGATGAGCCACTGTATGAAATCAGCCTGAAGGACCTCTTCTGCGATGTAAACTGTTTATTTAAGACAGTTATTCCAAGGGAAGAATTCACAGATTTCTCTGCATGTTGGAGCGGTTCCTAAAATGAGGGAATTACTTACTATTAGTTTTTATTCTTTTTTTAAATACTAAAAAAATAAAATTAGGTTAATGTATTTCAGCAAATGATGTGTGCAGCAACACAATACTGTCAATGTCAAATAAATCGCTCCGTTAAATCATAATCAATACTGTTGAGTAAGTGTTGAATGTTCATCATTTATTAATGATTGTTAATGATTCCCTTAATGATTATATTAATGATTCTCTTAATGATTATATTAATGATTCTCTTAATGATTCTCTTAATGATTATATTAATGATTCTCTTAATGATTATATTAATGATTCTCTTAATGATTATATTAATGATTGTTAATGATTCTCTTAATGATTATATTAATGATTCTCTTAATGATTATATTAATGATTCTCTTAATGATTATATTAATGATTATATTAATGATTCTCTTAATGATTATATTAATGATTCTCTTAATGATTATATTAATGATTATATTAATGATTCTCTTAATGATTATATTAATGATTATATTAATGATTCTCTTAATGATTATATTAATGATTATATTAATGATTATATTAATACATATTATGTGTCTGTCTGTGTGTGTGTGTCTGTCTGTCTGTCTGTGTGTGTCTGTTTGTCTGTGTGTGTGTGTGTGTCTGTCTGTGTGTGTGTGTGTCTGTCTGTGTATGTCTGTGTGTGTGTGTGTGTGTGTGTGTGTGTGTGTCTGTCTGTCTGTCTGTCTGTGTGTGTGTGTGTGTGTGTCTGTTTGTCTGTGTGTGTGTGTGTGTGTGTGTGTGTGTGTGTGTGTGTGTGTGTGTGTGTTCTATTAGAGGAATCACAGCTGAAGTTCATCACACTTCATATGTCACTTGTCATATCTACTGTGCAGTACATTGTACATTTATGCACATCAGCATAAAATGTCTTGACTAGACGTATATAACCATTATATAACGGGTCTATATCAGTGATCATGTGGTTCATTATGTGTTAATTATTATTGTTTACCTACGTTTTTTAAACAGGCTTTTGCAAGTCATTTGTAGTTCACCTGGTAAAGCACTGTGTTAGCAGCATGAGGATCATGGGTTTGATTCCCAGAGAACACATATACTAATAAAATGTGTACCTTGAAAGTGTTGTAAGTCACTCTGGATAAAAACCATCAAAATGCATCAATACAAATGTAATTTATTTGCAACATTCCTATAACTAACTTGACATCACTGTCCAGGAAGTGACATCAACATATAGGTGTGAAACAAGCAAAAACATCAGTGAGTATCAGCATGAAATGTAATAAATACTGTGGTGTTGTTTTGGTATTAGCTGGTTTGACTCTAAAACATCATAAAATAATAAAATGGTTTCAGTACTTCATATTTCTGTAGTAGGTCTGGTGTGCAATTTAAAGAAATACTTCTTTAACTTACAGTAGAACATGTACATTCACTGGTTGATCTTATTTAATTATTCTTTATCCAGGTGGTTTAATGTCCTCACAAGTGAAGGCTGTCTATGACTTTATCTGTGATGTAGTTTAGAAAGTCACCTGGTCTATGACAGATCTCATTTCCTGTCCCAAATGATTTACAGTAACCATATCCACTTGACCTCTGACACCTCTGTCACTAGTGCTCTTCAGTCATATACCTTTAATCAAAGACAAACTATTGAGGGCATTAGAGGAGGTTGTCAAGCTAATAATTTTGAGGTATTAGTTATTATAATTATGGTCATAAATTATTATAATAATTAGACATTATTGAAATATTCATGTAATGTTCTTTACAGTGACCTCTGGTTTCTCTCCACAGCAGTCCATTCAACCTGAACCAGGAGAAGTGAAAGAACTCAGTGAGCAAAGGGTCATGACCTGCAGCAAGGGCAGGGTTCCCATACAAACACCAGGTTCTCTTTCAGGTAAGCTTCAGGTTGTTGATTTCCATTTTCTTAGCATTTTGTAATAGATTAAACACATACAAACACATTGTTCTTTAGGCATCGCTCTGCCTAAATAATTTAACATTAATAAATCATTTAACATTATTATCATTAGTTTTTGTGAGGCAAACGCTGTGTTCAGAGTGTAAGTGTTTAAAGACCAGGACGAGTCGAAACAGAAACCTGCTTTAATCTCTCAGTAATTATGGAGGTTTGACTTGCAATCATATTTGCTGCAGCAAATCATATCTGCTGCAGCTGATTAATGCTTCACAGGAAATTTTTATTTTTTGTGCCAATGACAAACTGTCCAGCCCTCAGAGGGTGTATATCCAAACAAATCTCAAAAGGCTGGCCTGAGGTTATATTCTGCATTTAAACAACTGGATGGGCAGTAACATGGTGAGCATGTTAAAACATGCAGCTCGACTTGTGTTGACTCAGTGTCCAGCTCTCACAGCCTTGAATTCTAATAAAGCCTTTGGAAGAGCATCACCTCACACGGGCACCCTGCGTCCACCTGCTGGGCCTGATGACCAGCCATCTTTATGACCCCTGCTGTGGTCCAGGTGGCCCATTCACAATCTGCGTTTGCCCGTTGATGTTTCTGACCCAGAAACTGTCTGACTAATTATATCACATTATCAGCCCCACTGCTCTCCCTCCCCGATTTCCGTCTCGGTGGAAAGGTTGCGAAAATCCCAGCCACCCGAATCAGAGAGTCCACATTAACCTCTGCCCCCCATCTGATGTGTGTGTGGCTTGGAACGTTCTCACACCCAGCCGCGGGCCCATTAACACATCGCTGCTAAAACAGAAGCTGTTTTGACGGCCTGAAATTATCCCTAAGTGACGCTGAACAATGTGCTTCATTGTTTCTGCCGAAAAGGGGGAGGTTGGGGGGGCTCTCAGACTCCCAGCTGATAGTTTCTGCAATATGAACATCACCCCCCTGTTCCAGGCCCCCACCTCTATCTGAGCGAGTGGTGTTTCAGCGGGGCACTTTACCACAGAACTGAGATAATGAGAGGCCTTTCAGCTGAACAGGTCCAGTGGAATTACACGCTCCACATCGGCAAACGCTAATTAAGTCGTCAATGGCGATTCCCGTTCGCGACTGCTCCAAAGCTTCCGCTCCGCGAGGAATGTAATTAGTTTATGTTCACTGGTAAAGGTTAAAGGCTTCTGAAGGGCACGGTGAGTGTTTTTTTGGAGAGGTTTTTAGGCGAGATGTTGCTGTAATTGCTCAATGTTTGGAGCTGCAGGTGCGAGTTGGGGCTCATTTGCGCTTTGGCAGTTGGAACTGCGCGCTGACCGTGGAGATTGAGGGTGACAGGGCCTGTTTGTCTGACAGGGCTTGAATGAGCACTCAGTGTTTGTCTGCTACCTGTTTTGTACTTCAGAATGTTCCTCTGCTTCTCTTAGGCCCTGACACACATTTACATTGAATCAATGAAGAAAGACAACGAAGACCCAAGAACAAACCGGTGAAAAACCTGCTCCTGCACAAATCTGCAGTCTGAACTGACTGGTGAGAAACAAAGACATTTATTCATTTGTCAGATGTTTCTCTCCAAAGATAGTTTCTCTTAAGCTTTTACCAGTATTCGTTTACTGAGAACTAAACCCCTGACCTTGGTTTTGTTAGCGCCATGCTTAACCAGATAAGTTATAGGAACACATGAAAAGGACACAAAATAATTATGACTTTCATTTTAATTGCACAAAATGCTGATTAATTCAAATGAGTTCTAAATATCATTATTTGCTGAGAACCCCCTTAACCTGAATGAAGAGTTCAGTTAGAAGAAAATACAGTGCCAAACATGTAATGAAATCAGTTATTATGACTTGTCTTTGGAAGTGAATATATTGTTTATTTCCATGTTGATCCATCAATATAAGTCTATCACTGGCCAGCAGTTCACAGGCATTCATTTACTGAACTGATTTGAATCAGACTGATGAACTGCATACTGTGTCAGACTGAACACTACATGAACATCAGATTCACTTACAGTGTCCTGCAGAGTTTAGCTTCAACCCTAATCAAGCACATCTAAACCAGTTAATCAAGTGCTTATCAGAAGGCTACAGGTGGGTGAGTTAAACTCTGCAGGACACTGGCCATCCAGGGCTGAGTTTGCCCATCACTGCAGTAACTGGACAGGATGTTGTAAGATCTTAGCCCCTGCTGGTAGATATCGTAACTACACTTTGTGTACTCCATTAAGATAAATGGTTCTTAAACTAGTTCTTAACTTCCTCCAGCTGAATGATTCACACCTCTCTTCTAGTCTTTATCTGCAGTGTCAAATGTATCACACAATCTCATTTGATTTGATGACCAGAGCTGCAGCAGTGAAAGGAAATTGATTTAACACGTTCACCCAAACTTGAGTGTGTCAGTAAGTGATAAATGTTAAAGGCTCTTGGAAGTGGCTAATCTGAATGCTAATTACTGAACTGAAAGACATCACAGAGACCCGGCCGCATGCAGACACATGCAGACACATGCAGACACATGCAGACACATGCAGACACATGCAGACACATGCAGACACTTCACCCCAGTGTGGCGCACCAGGTAACTGCAGCACATGACATGTGATCTGATAATGATCTATGACGACAAACACGGCACTCACAGCAGTACAGTAACCTGTTCAACTACTAAACTGGTTGCTCATCTGAAATACCTTTATCTGAAATAAAGAATATAAAATGCTGTCAGTATTTTTAGTTCAACTGGAAAATGGTTTCCCCTCTACTGTTATTTAAGAATATATGAATTTTAGCTACTCTGTGTAAAGTCTCCTGGAAATAACAAACTTTACTGGATTTACACTAGCTGGTTTAGCTGGTCCTTCAGCCTGGTCAAGTGCTGTCTGGCCCTTTTAAACCCATTAAACAAGTGCTAAAAACTACCTGACAAATCCTAACTATCTTGGTGGCCATAGTTAGGATCAATGAAAGTATTTAATCGTTTTTCCTTTTCTAGCAGGGACATTTTCACAGCGTTTATGTGCATATGAATCGCAAGTTTTTTGGCACCAAAACATCTAAGTAAATTAGACACCTTCTGTAATTTGTTACTGGCTACGTTCACACAGTTAAACCTCTTTTAACTGTGTGATACCTCTTTTTAACTGTATTAACTTAAACCTCTCTCTGCTCAGTTACATCATACTGTCCAGTTTCTAGAATCTGTATGATATAAAACATTGCTTTGATAGAGACAACAGGCTGTTCTGCTGGCTGACATTTGTAAAGCATCTGTGAGAAGAATGTGGCTCTTTATGTCCCTGGACCAGGTGCTGGTCCGTCACACTAGAACTTCTGTATGCTGGAGACCCTGATTCTGTCCCCCGGCCTCAGCAAACGGCCCTCCTCTGCCTTTGTGTTTCTTTGCCCTTTTAGTTCTCCATCATGAGTGAAATCCAGCAGGACAAAAACATCATGTAAAAGCTTAGATTTATTTCGTAATTTGTTAATACTTATTACAGACATTATGAACAGAGTATTAGCCTTTATTTATTCATAGAAACAACTTTAAAATAACCCATGCATAGTTTGCATTATATTCAACATTTCAACAAAAACTGAATTGGCCAAAAAAGCCTATTGTATGAGACCACGTCTAAAGAGCGACATTATTGACATTACATATAAATAAGGTGCAATATTATTTGTAAACAGCACATTTTCTTCCCAGAATGTTTCTCAGTATTGTAAAGTGTCTGGGTGTTTTGCCATTGGCTTTGTGTGTAATTCTGATTTTTCCTAAGCAGCAAATACTGTCCAGTACCCTCATATTACAGAAACCAGTTTTAAATGAGTAAGCAGCATTTATTTTCTTCAGAAATTCTATAAAAAAATTAAATACCACTTATTTTTGTGCTGCTTATGTGGATATGATATTTTTGTTTGTCCTCTTTACTTTACTAGGCAAACCAGTAATTACAAGCTTGCTTATTTTTCGAGGAAGACTAGCCCATCCATGCAATAGTATTAAAACCTTAGACAAACAAACGGTGAGACCCTTGAGGATCTCTTGTTTTCCTGGCTGATGGTTCAACGTTTGTGTATGAAAGCAAAGAGCGATTCAATTACAGCTTACATTGTTTTTAGTTTGTGTTTGGACACATGGAAACACTTCCTTGCATTGAAGAACAAGCAAAAGTGAAGGCATTGTGAGCTCTCGCTGTTGACTTATGTGAGTGTGTGTGTGTGTGGTTCAGTGTGATGTCACATCTGACAGGCTGTGGTGGGCAGTTTAAAATTTTGCAGACATCTGAATGAGGAAGGCAAGCACCAGTCAGGCTGGTCTGTTTAGTATGTTCACTGGTCAGATGCTTTGGCCTTGTTAACTGTTCCATGAAATTTGCATTTGGAACAGTGTAAACCTTCTGCAAACAGAACAAGCACTGTTAGACAACAGAACATGCTTTGTGTGAAAAATGGCAACACTATAGACCCTGATCATCTCGCTTTTCATCTCAACCCTCAGCTGTGACCAGACAAAGCATGTTTGAAGATGACGAAGACGTTTTCAAGTTGACGCAGCTGAGCTGTGATTGGTCAAAGTGCTGCAACCCTGCATTACTTCCTGAGTCAGTTAAAGAGCCGCATCAATGTACCAGCTGTTAAAGTCTGTAGACCTTATTTATTTTTGCACTGGTTCATTTGAACACCTTCAGTTGTAATGTCTGGGAATAAAACAGCTGATGTTTTTAGTTGATGATATCAGTGAGTTCATGAATTTTGACCGTTAACATTCTCTCCCGTATCGAACATAATTATGAGCCACATGCACACTCAGAAGTGTGAACACACATACTCATATTGTTGTCTGACTTTTGAATGACACTTGACTTGATTGGAAGGAAACCAATAGTATCAGGCTGTAAGATTAAAGAATATCTTCAAATGATTCTAAAAACATGGTACGTGTTCAGAGGTTATTGTCATGACACATATCATGAAGCATTTTTTGTGTTTTAATATGTACTTTAGCAGCACCAGCGTGAAAAACAAAAACTAGGTATTACCACTGTACTTTCTGCTAGCATACCAATGCCCCAGTTCAGGCTGGGCAGCTTCATACAAGATACAATGAAGCAGATCAGAGCTCTGCAGTAATAGATGTCGTGTGTGTTAGTCTGAAGATCCTGAAGTGTTAGTAAACCACACGATTATTCCTCAGAAGCGTTACAGCTGGTGAAGCTGCTGAGCTCTTCACAGAGTCATTTATTAGCACATGGCTTTCATTATGAAGGAATTTGTTAAATTGAAATGGATACCGGTAGCAGTTGAATCGTCCAATCCAGCGGTTCTAACACTGTTCCTGTAGTTTTCATCACAGCCTCTGCATGTGTCTGCAGACCTTTGTTAGCACAGTGGGTCTCCAGGCCTTTTGTTCTGTTGTTTATGGACTTCGAGGAAATAGTTCATGCAAAAATAATTCTGTTGTCATTCACTCTTAGGTGCTGATCTGTTTGACTGTTCTGAGTAACACAGAGGAAAGGTGAGGAGCAAAAGCAAGCCATTTTGACACGACACAAAGGTGAGTAAAGAATGATGCAGTTTTCCATTTTTGGCAAACTACACAAAGTTTCCACATGGTACAGATTGCTGTCTTGAGGTGTCTTTGTGAAAACTGACACCTCACAGGACTGAATATGCTGAATCCCATTACAGAACTCAGAGGGGATTCAGAGCAACACTGTGTTTGAATACTGTGTTAAAAAAGGGCGGAGGTGCTCCTCAGAGGAGGTTGTTTGTTTGGCAGTAGATTTGGGCTTGTGTAATCCGTCTGAGCTTCTGCACCCCTGCACTGTAAATGTACAGCTTTCTGTAAGAGAGAGAGAGACAGGCAGTCAGGGCTCGCTGCAGGTGCATGTCTAGTGTTATTCCTGACAGAGTCAATGGCCCGAGCACAAAGAGCTTCTCTTGCATTCACACACAGTCTCTCTCTGATTGGCTGAGCTTGTGCTGGGGGAGGGACAGACTCGTGTTTTTGAGTAGCTCACGCTGCTCTGTGTGGACAGGATTATTTCATTTGTTCATATGTAAGATCTTTACAGCACACCTACAGCTACCAATGAGAGCTATTTATATGACTTTACCATCTAACCAAATTCCAATTCTGGCTCTAAATTTATTTACCTCATTGACTAGGCAGTTTCTGTTGCAAGCACTTTATTGAAATAAAATGGGTTATAAACCATGTTTCATGGTAATTTAATCTCATTGTTTTAATATGTTTTAAAATAATAGAAGATCAATTTTAGGATCAGTTTTAAGAAAATTGCAACTGGTACTTGTTTGGTGCTTATGATTTTAATGTTTTGTGCTTGAAATCAAGCCTGTGTTAACAGATTTGTACCACTTCACTGGAGCACAGCCAAAGACACCCCCCAAAAAACTGTTATGCTTGATGATGTGTTATACTTTGTTTATTTGTGTATTATGGCTGATGTTTCCACTTCCTGTGGGTTTTCTTGTTTGCAATATTGTCTGAGAGAGAGAGCCACACATTTCAACATCTCAGTTGTTCCCTGCACACAGGTCCCACCCCAATTTATTAGTTGTTGTGGATACATGTTTTGTGTGTGTGTTTTTCCTGTTGGGGTAAAGGTACCTTTGCCAAAATCTAACTCAGGTAATGGATTCCAAAACATCACGACCTGAAGGCAGAGTGTAGGTCCTAATGAACCAATACACCATAAACATACGCATCACTTCCTGTTGATGGGCATCCAGACGTAGCCTATTAGAAAACGTAGCCTGTTGCTACTTTGTAGGGCAAAACCACAAAACTAATGCCAGATTAACTTGTCATCTTAATGAAATGACTGAGAAATAAATGTGGTAAATATATTTTAAAAAAGGAAAAGTAAAGAGAGGTAAGTGTGTGTGTTTTAACCAGTGGTGTTTTCTAAGCAAGCATCACTACTGATTTTCCTTAGGGCTTAAAAATCCCAAACTCTGAGTGTTAAACTTTAGAGCTAATCTTGTCGTATGCCAAATGCTGCAAAAACAAATGAACCCCGAGGTTTTTATGTTTTTAAAGTGATCACTTATAGAGTGATCCCAACACCATAGAACATTCTAGCAGCAACCTAGCAACTCCCTAGCAACCATATAGCAAAGCAGCAGAACACCAAAGAAACTGCATAGCCGTGCCCTGGCAACCTCACAGTAACAAATCATATGTTGCTGCTCTGTATTCAAAACATTTGGTTATATTGATTGTGCCATGTTTCTTCTGTTGGGACCACAAATCAAGTGATCTTCTCATGGGCTTTCTCCATGTCTTTTGGTGGAGAGTGTTTCTCGTATCCTGCAGGCCTGCTCCAGCAGAGAGGGCTGGATGATTTAAACCTGCTTGTTGTGTTCCAAGTGGACTTCAGTCCAAGACCTTCAGATGAAGAACTGTAAAGCATTTCTTTATGAGACACTTTGATGCGTTTTCTTCTTTCTAAGTCCATCCGCAGTTATGAGTAATCTCAGTAAAATATTTCAGCTAATTAAAACAATAATTCAACAGAATCAACATGCTTTCTTCATAAAGGTATTCATATTGTTATATCTGAGTACCTTATATGCGCTCATTGCATATCTGTTGACTGCATGAGCGCATTCCATCTGCATTATGGCCACACGCTTAGCTTAAAGACAGACAGCTGAATCTGCCAGACAGGCTACGTTCCCAATAGGACAATTAATAGAACACTCTCAATAGAACATTCAATATAACACTCTCAATATAACACGCTCAATAGAACTCTCTCAATAGAACATTCAATATAACACTCTCAATAGAACTCTCTCAATAGAACACTCTCAAAAGAACACTTTCAATAGAACACTCTCAATAGAACACTTTCAATAAAACACTATAAAACCAACATGTCACATTATGAAACACAGAAAACAGAAAAGAAACATACTCTAGTCTCTCTGCATCCACTGATGGATGCAGAGAGACTTTGACTGTACATACAAATGTAGTTATTACAAACCTTCCTGAATAAGATTTCGTGATTTAAGTGTCTGAGGGTTTAGTGTGCACTGTAGAGAATGAGGCAGTATGCTGCTCCGGCTGCAGCCACACACACCAACTTTATTTCTGCACATCTGCTGCTAAATGGGAGGAAAATAGGAATGCAAATCATGGCTGAACATCTGCTGAGCAAAGGGCCACAGCCCAGCCCAAGAAGAACTAGTGCTGGTCCTGATCATCAGCAGATATTGATTTTAGATGGATATCTGACACACTTCAGGCAGAGAGAGAGAGAGAGAGCACATACAACGACCTGCCTCATGTCTCATGGATTCAAGCACTAAACGTCCGTGAATTGACAAACAAAACAGAGAGATCTGTGGGAAATGTTTAGTAAAACAACAGGCCCAGATGTTGGACTCTGACTCGTGGTAGTAAAACACCACAATGACTGAAAAAGAATTCAAGGTTCCACAATTTTGATGTCAACAGATGTGTGCTAGAAAGCTCTCTCTCTCTCTCTCTCTCTCTCTCTCTCTCTCTCTCTCTGTCTCTCTCTCAGTCTCTCTGTCTCTCTCACTCTCTCTCCATTCCCCTCTCTTTTTCACCGTCTCTCTCTCTCTCACCGTCTCTCTCTCTCTCTCTCTCTCCTTACCCTCTCTCACCATTTCTCTCTCTCTCTCTCTCTCTCTCTCTCTTTTTCTCTCTCTGTCTCTGTCTCTCGCTCTCTTACCCTCTCTCACCTTTTTTCTCTCTCTCTCTCTCTCTCTCTCTCTCTCTCACTGTCTCTCGCCCTCTTTTCACTGCTGCCTGCTGCAGTGCTGCACACTAGATGTTATTAATCAGGTGCAGCTGCGAGTTGCATATTTGAAAACATGTACTGTCACCCGGCCTGTGTGAAAATAAATGGATAATTTGGGGAAATTGTCACTGAGTGTTAAAGAGTGTTCGAAATTCCCTTTACCACAATCATATTTCTTCACCTGGTACAACTTAACGGTTATTTGAAAAACTTGCACATTCTTACACATAGAGAGAAAGAAAACAAAGAATTTAAACACTGTGTCTGATGAACAGAAACCGTTAACACCCTTAAAGGCTGTGTCTGGAATAGCACACTACCATACTAGTATAGTATGCACACTGTGCAGGGGATAATGGGCTCAAACACTTGCCAAAGTGTACATTGACTTCAAATCCTTAAATCAAACGTATTTAAATAAACACTAAACTGTAATGACATGTTTGAAAACAATGTTGCATAATAAGTACTATTGTACACAATAAGTTTAAACATAGAATGCAGTATGCAGTAAGCAGAACACTAGTATTCATGAATTTCACACTTTTCTCCTGCAGGATGTCCTGACGGCAAAATCCTCACCCTGATGACATCACAACACACACAGTTTTCTCCTCTGCTTATTTCTCATCTCAGATGTCTTGACATGTTGAGAGCTTCATGACAGTGGTGTGTCAGTGGCAGCGCAGGGTTGCTTTAAGACCCTGAGTGTTAGTTTAGATCTGCACTGGTGAGTTAACAGTGCTCAGGCAGATGACTACTGTGAGAAGTATGATGGAGGAATTACTTACATACTGATATAGTGTTCCAGGTCATTACGGTTTGTGGCACAGGAAGGAACTGCCTTGTTCTGTTTGCTGTATCTGATCCAGATCTTTTGACTTTTGGCAGATTTTCTGTCAACAGTTGGGCTTTAAAGAGTAATAAAATCGTTAATCAGATGCATTTGCTAAAGTTTAATGAGGGTATAACTCAACACAATCACAACACAACACAATTTAATGTGTATTTGTTTAATGTGCCACATTGTGCCACATTAATTTGAAGCGCATTAATCGCATCCTGCAAAGATGTTTTCTCAAAAATAAGAAAAAGATGTTCGGTGAAGCAGTTGTTGAAATGAAAACACACTTACTTGCTGTGGCTCTGCTGATGGTTTTGTTTTTTCACAGGGAACCCAATGTTCAGAGGGTTGTCTCTTGGTGATGAGAAGCGAAATGTTGCCCTCTCCTGGATATAGGGAATGAATCTCTTGTGTGGTGTTCCAATAAGAATTTTCAGCATTAGTGAGCTGCTCATGTTTGGCTGGTCCAAAAATGTTCCTTTGCAGTGACTGCATTGAGACAGAATATGGTGGATGAACCAGAAGAAACTTATAAACCTGCATTTCATCTAATACTGAAAAATATTGATAAAAAGTCCAGTCTGTTTTGAAGTTTAAACCAATGTGTATTTTTACTATACTAATATTTGTACTGCTTTACTCCAAATGTTGATGCATAACTTGTCCTGCACCTGCAGATGCATGAAGGAGATTACTCATTTCTAAGCAACTGGACCAGCTGATAACATATCATGGAGACTACAGAGTGAGAACTTCTGCATTAGGCCAGTAAGAAACACCGTAGCAATGTCTTAGCAGCCACCCAGAACACTCTAGAGTCATGGCGGCATGTTTTCCAGTCCTTAATGATATCTGCTATACTCAGATGCAGCATATGGGGAAGAACTTGTATGTTAGACCTTGTAAGCAATGGAAATTCTCCCTTGGCTTCCTCTTGTTCTGTCCACTGAGATACAGCCGGAGGATTCGCTGTCTAGACACACAGGTGCAGAACTGCAGATCTTTATTCTTTCTGAACGTTCCTCAATTCTCCAGGCCTGTGTTCAGAGACCTTCATTCAGTGTCTTGTCACTCCGACCGCAGCCTCAGCCAGACACACCCTGTCCCAGTATGACTTCCCCCAGCAGCCCTCAGTGTGGAAAAACCAGAGTTAAAGCCATAGATGCTGGCCTGCAGCCAGAGGCTGTATTTCACAAACACAGACGGTCTGACTGTCACGCCACTCGCCTGCCAGGTCACGGCTGAACAAATCAGACTCTATCGACTGCAGCTGAGGACAAAACATTACAGATGAAATCTAATGGAAGTATATTAAAAAAGGAAGTCTGTGCATACATTTTGATGTTTGCTTGATAAAGTATTTAAAAAAGGTTTTAAAAAACCTTAAATATACAGACAGCCATATACATGGATGGATATGTAGATATCTGCACTGCAGGCCGATCTCTCTGGATGAGCTGCGCTTGTCTACTTTACTTGCTGGTTTGTGTGTAAAGCGGTTGTGAACAAGCACTTTCCTCTGGTCACACAAAAGTGCCATAGTAAGCAAAACCTCTGCTAACTTTTAAGGGTGATGTGGTCTAGATGCTATTTACAAACTCTCAAACAGATGACAGTAAGAGCTGTGTGATGCTGCCACTTCTGATTTCTGCTCATGGCCACACGCTGTTTAAAAATGACACTGCTCTGTTTCTGTGTCCGCAACATCCAGCTGTGTGTTGAGAGAAACCTTATCTGCCCTCATAGTTTGAACTGCAAATCAAATGCAGCAACATGTTTATCTTGTATATGCTGCTTCACTCAGAAATAGATCACGTTATTACAGTAAAGGGTTGTAAAGTGTATTTTATACTTTTAGGACATTTTCAGGAGGTGTTTGGACAATTAAAACATACTTTATTTGTTTGATTTGCATTAGATAATAGAATATTAAGCCAAATGTTTTTCTGTAAAGATTTTAAATTATTTTAAATAAAGGAATAGGCCTATAGATACATTTATACAATGTTGTAATGCTTTGTGATTGTCAGATATTGAGAACGGTGATTTGCACCTGTGGTTACTCTGTGTGAACCTGAGAACTGACCTCATCCTGTCACATAAAAACGGGAAAAAACTTCCTTTAAAAAATGTCCCTTTCAGAAAAGTGAAAAACATTTAAATAAAACTCCAGAAAAGTGTATTTGTTTGCAGATGACGTTTGTATTTGTTATCTGTTGCACACAGTTTAAATATGACAGTATGTTATTACAGATATGACACTGTATATTCATCATGTGAATATCTTAAGTGTATGCTAACAATGCGTAACTTCTGGAAAATCTCATAAACTGAAGTGTTGGTTGATTTCAGCAGGAGTGAACTTCCCTCTTGGCCCCTGCGCGAGTGGGCAGTTCAGACAAAGTGCTGGGTGCTAACGAACCACTCTGACAAAGTTTGTTTTCCTGTGGCGAGTCAACATATAATGGCTTCATTCAGGTCCTGTGGTTCAGCTGTGAAAAGAGCCGGTAAAAAACACATGCCTTGTGAGTGACCTTCCTGAATCTCTCACAGACCTGTTTGCCTTTTGGGCACTGTGGAGGGAATCTAAAAATTCATGAGAGACTCTCTGAACAGTAGAGCAGAAATCGATCTGTGGACAAGCTGTTATTAGTGTCAAAACAAAACATGAAAGTACAACGCAGTGATATCTTGTTTGAGCTTTTCAAGGAAGACATGCTTACTGTACATAAGCAATCATGCATGTGATGGGGTCTAATCGAATGAAAAGCACCAACACATCATTTGCTTCATGTATTGCTGCTCCTTGTGCTGTTCCATATTAAAGGAAATGAAATTCTCTGCCGATTGCAGCAGGTCTGATCTTCACTGTGGATTGGATTGGTGAACTTCACAAGCTTCAAGGAAACAGGAAGGATTACTGCTGTCATACTCTGTAAGTTTGTGCAAACTAGCATCCAAATGCTTTTAATAATTACAATACTTCCTGACATACTCTAGAAATGCTAGCTAATCTGATGTGCTGGAATGGGGCTGATTTAAAGAATATGTTTAGCAACCCAGCGTGCAACAGTTCTTAGTGCTTTTAAAGGAGCGCAGATCTTATTTAAATGGATCAATCAACTTCCGTCAGAGAACAGCAACATGTCAGAAACTATCACACAATTCCTGCAACCAAAGAATTTTACAGTAATGTTGTTCTTACTGTAAATGACACAGTATCTTTGTAAGTTATTACCTTTTATTGGGGACAAATACTGTAAAAAGAATCTTTACCTGTAAATGCAATGCAGGGTGAAGTTTCTCTCTCAGTAACTCCAGCACATTGTTCACACTCTTGTCACCCTAAAGGCAGAGAGGGCGATTTTCCTTTAGACCCCTTATTTTTACTCTTTCACAATTCAGAATAATAATAACATTATGAAATTGGCATAACACAACTGGATGACTGTGAATTACAGAATGAGCAAACAAACATGTTAATTTAAATATTCATATACAGTATTGCAGTAGTTCACAATGCATACACACTGTATATACTAATTGATATTCTTCTGCCAACCTAATATCATATATTTTAATATGTTTATTTAAAAACAATATTTAATAGTACAGTCAGGTGTGTGCAGATGCTTCACTGATCAGTTCAGATCTATTTCGTTTCACAGGTTAACACCCACACAATGGATGACCCTACAAATGCAGCTCTTGCCCTCAGCACCAGAGCTTTCACTGCATCTGTGCCTTCATCTTCACTTCTACAGCCTCCACCTTCTCAGGCAGGACGTCAGTCTGCACAAACATGTGAGCAGGTGCTCATCCACAGAAGGTCCTCATTGTTCAGAGCATCAGGAAATCAGTTATGGTTGGTTCATATGTTTTATGTATAAGATTCTTGAGATCTTCTAGAATTTCTTAGAAGAAATTGTCTTCTAAACATCTTTTTCTAAAACATCTTCAGATCTTTCTTTTCCTATAATCAATTTTAGCAGCAATTTGAAGTCGAAATGTTTTGTAGTTACTCTTCATGTCATGATTTACGTTTGACAGATAAAAGTGTAAAAATCCTGTAGATTTACAATGAAGGAGGAGCTCATTTTAGGGACCAGAAAATAAAAAACACATAAAATAGTGTGTTGTAGCAGCCTGAGCACCTCAGCAACACCCTAGAAACTGCCCAGCTAACAACAACTCTGAGAACCGTAGCAACAGCATAGCAACACCCAGGCGATCACCCACTGCTTGACATCAGTCGTTTTTACAGAAAACCACCCACATTTTCTCTTGAAAATGTAGTTTTATGTAGTTTTATGTGTAATTTAACCTCACAGAATCTTTACAGAAGAACAACTTTGAAAGTGATTAAACTGCATTTTTCTTTAAGTTTTCCAAATAAAAAATGATTCTTCACACAAGAGCTGAAGTAACTGATGGTCTTCTCTAACACCATTTCCTCATCAACACACACATTTCCCAACTTTCCAGAAAAACATTTATATTGTTTGCTCTGTGCTAAAATGAAAACACTTTTTGGTTATTGTGTTAGTGCTGCTTTTTTTAAAGAATCTGTCATTTCCAGAGACAGAGACTTAAAAGATAAAAGTTTATCTAAGGACACAATAACATCAGTGAGGTTTCCGAGATAACCTTGCGCTGAGAGTCGGACTGCTTTTCCTCCCCGGAGATTAATGAACGTTATCTTTTAATTAACAGCCCCCTGCTGACAGATGCTTTGCTTTGTTTAGTTTTGTTTTGATAAGATTATGCAAATGGCTCGTTCTGTATCTGCGGAAGGTTGAGCATTCCTGGAAAGAGACGACAGCAGAGAGAAAACAGAGCCGAATTTCATCCTGTGTTTTGGCATTTGTGAAGTTTATTTATGAGGATGTCTGTATGCCAGGGTGCTCCTGATAAACCTGTAGCAGGTATGAACAATTACAATTAACAGTCCTCATTTTGTTGACACATATACAAAATATTGTCCAAAACACTGTTTTAGTAGATAGAGAATCCCTAAGCACAGCATTAGTAGATAGACTATTAGACATGAGATTATTAACCCTCTTTTGAGGAGAATGCTAAATCAGGGGATTTGAAATTGGCCATTCAGGAAAAAAGTGAGAGTGCAAAATGGAATTAGTCCTGGGAGTCAGGATTTACATTTTCTGGTCAGGATTTAAATCAAACAGCAGAGTCTAAACTCAATGGCACCTTGTTGCCTCTGGTTCACTTTGATTTGTGGGGCTGAGCAGAAGGTCTCCAGGAAGGTTGAGATGAAGTTCATGGTGAGTAGCCGCTGAAGGAAACAGAGACACTAGCACAAAATACGGTTGAAACCTGATGCTGTTTTAAATCTTTAATTACCATAATTCACCTCGTGGGATACAGAGCAGACTTTCATGAGGGCATTTTTATAGCTGTTGGCAGATCTGAAGAGCAGCTGATAACTGAATGTTTCCCCACATTAAAAGCTGATGTGTCCAGTGTTGACTGAGGTGAAGCAGTCAGTGTGAATCCCCATGAGCTGCCTGATTTACTGCATTTTGTGAGGAAATGGAAGAGATTTCTGTTTCCATAAATACATAAAGCTCTTCAGTCAGCAGCAACACAACTGTTAAATAATCTGTCTGTGAATAAGGGAAAACCGAGGTTTTGTTAAGCACAAATTCTCAAAAGCATTATAAAAACAGCTGATGGTTTTATAATGCAATCACTCATTGATTGCATATGTGCTTGGACTGTTTATAAACAAACTACAACTGTATTTTTACATAACATTTTATTTTACAAGAAATGTAAGTGATGCTTGTCCATGTATATTCACCCTTGCAATGTTGGTGTGTGGTCCAGGTCTTCACCAAAGTGTTGCTGTGCAGTTGCTAGGATTTTTTGAGTGGTTTCTAGTGTGTTACTATGTGGTTGTTGAGATGCTTTGTGTGGTGGTAAGGCATTGTGAGGTGGTTGCTACGCAGTTGCTACGGTTTTGAGAGTGCTTTCATTGGTGTTGCTGTGCAGTTGCTACAGTCTTCCGGGTGGTTGACAGAATATTCTTTACCAAGCGAAATTCATTTACAAAAGTAGTAGCACAGCCCCACTTAACAGGCTGCGGGCTGAGGCGTGCATGTCTGTAGCACAAACAGTGTGACGAGATACTGGTTATATTACTGGTTATACTGTTTATAGCAGTTAATGTGTGTGCGTGTGTGTGTATAAACATATATTTGTAAATCTGAAAAATTAAAACATTTAAAAATTACTCCAGAACAGCAAAGACAGCAAGTGAAAGCTTAATAAGAAATGTTGCTAAACTGTATACATACTCAGACCTCTAATGATATATTCAGATTTCCTGTTTGATAAAGAATCTACTCTGAGTCTATGAGCGCACACACACTCCCACAGATGCACAAACACTGGCACGTCTGCATGTTAAACATGCTCGCAGCATGAGCATCCCTCACGTGCTTCAGCTTTCACCTCAAATGAGAGGGCAGCTTAAATCAGCTGCACACGTCATCACCTCGCCTACCAAGATAAGGTGTGTCCACTGTGACAAAGTTACCCTTATACCCAGCCTCTTCTGCCCGTCTGACCAGCGACTGAGTCAGTGCTCAGTCCTTCTGAAAGTACAGCTGCATCCAGCACACGGCCCAGGTGCCGCCTCAGCCACTTCCTCTATGGTGGAGGTCGTTAAGGAGCTCAACATCAGACCCATCAGACCCATTTTAAAAGAAGAGCAGCAGACAGAAGAGAATAGAGCAGAAGTCAGTACAACACAGCAGTAGCTGCAGGAGTGTGCTGTGGTGTACTACAGCACATCTCAACATTTCTAGAGCACATCTCAACATTTGTGATCTAGAGACAAAGCCCCCCAATGTCCAAAACAATATGTGAAGCCCCACCCCACAATTTCTACCCAATAAAATAATCTCCACATAACTAGAGGGATGTATATTAGCCAAAACACTGCATTACCATAGTACACTTCTCCAATAGCAGGGGTTACTGTAGATGCAGAAAAGGCTCATGGCTCCACCATGTGGTCGGATATAATACTGTAAACTGCCTTCATCAGTTTATGTGAGGTGTGCATGTCTGACATGAGCTTTTGGTGTCAGATCTCTGTCTGTGGCCACTTCTCTCTCAGGATGCATCATCCTCTGAATTGCTGTAGCTGCCACACAGATGGGCAATGCTGACTCTCTGCCTCAAACCTGTGGTAGACATGTCCACTGCAGACACATCTCTGAACACAAGAGGGTACATGCACCACTTACAGGACACACCAGAGAGGGCAAGAGATTTTCAGAAACGACAACTAATGTTGCTGTTGTTACATTTGATGCAAAAGTAATCAATAAGTAAAGTTAATAAGTAAAGTTAAACATCACAGACTGGATTTAGATGTCACAGGCAGAATCCGCATTTTAATTATAAAATAGAATATTAAGTAAAAAAGAAATGAGAAATCTTACACAACTTATCTGAATTTAAAATGTAAACATGCTACAATGGAGAATGTAATGTAAATAGCAAAATATCAAACCATTGTCTGAGCTTACAGACTAATAAATAGCAATTAAACAACTGGATAAAATGACTACATAAAACAACATGTGACAACATGTTAAGGTCTATTTTATTGATATACTTGACATTTAATGTATGCTTTTACAAAAATATGATATTTGCTGTGTGTGACAACTAGCCCTGGAGTCTTCTACTATCTGAAACTGTTTCTCACTACAGTGAAGTTGATGTTTCCTGTGGGAACTTTTTAGTACAGTGTATGAGTTGGCTTAACTTTCTATAATGCTTGTCTGTGTCTGTTTCTTCATAAAGAAGAAAAAATATATATAGTTGTAACGTAGTAAAATCAATATGGGATTTATAATCTGATTTTGCTAGAAATCTGTTGAGTTAGCATTGATTTTCTGTTGTATACTGTCAAGCAATTCAATCTAAGCATATGAGGCAAAACTATAAAACAAGCATGTAAATATTTCTTACTCTGATCCACACTGACAGCCGGAAGAGAAAAGCCATGCCTGACACTGTAAACACACACACACACACACACACACACACACACACACACACACACACACACACACACACACACACACACACACACACACACACAGACACACACACACACAGACACACACACACTCACACACACACTCACACACTCACACACACACACAACACACACACACACACACACACACACACACACACACACACACACACTCACACTCACACACACACACACACACAACACACACACACACACACACACACAACACACACACACACACACACACACACACACACACACACACACACACACACACACACACACACACACACACACAACACACACACACAACACACACAGACACACACACACAGACACACACACACACACACACACACACACACACACACACACACACACACACACACACAGACACACACACACACACACACAGACACACACACACACACACACAGACACACACACACACACACACACACACACACACACACACACACACACACACACACACACACACACACACACACACACACACACACACACACACAGACACACACACACACAGACACACACACACACACACACACACACACACACACACACAGACACACACACACACACACACAGACACACACACACTCACACACACAGACACACACACACACACACACTCACACACACACACACACTCACACACACACACAGACACACACACACACTCACACACACACTCACACACACACACACACACACTCACACACACACACACACACACACACACACACACACACACACACACACACACACACAACACACACACACACACAGACACACACACACACACACACACACACACACACACACACACACAGACACACACACACACACACACACACACACACACACACACACACACACACACACACACACACACACACACACACACACACACACACACACACACACACACACACACACACACACACACACACACACACAAACACACACTCACACACACACACACACACACACACACACACACACACACACACACACACACACACACACACACACACACACACACACACACACACACACACACACACACACACACACACACACACACACACACACACACACACACACACACACACACACACACACACACACACACACACACACACACACACACACACACACACACACACACACACACACACACACACACACACACACACACACACACACACACAACACACACACACACACACACACACACACACACACACACTTGTCTAGGGTTAGATGTGATTTTGGGGTCTGCAGGGGGCGCAGATGAGTCGGTGGAGACGCTCCGTCGCTCCGTCGCTCCTCTCTGTGTTTCAGACGCCTGTTGCTCGTGATCGACGCCGCTCTGCTGCACTTCTTCTCGGGCAGAAGTTCGTCTGTGAGCCGTTCGGCTGGTCGCTGCAGGCGGATGGCGGGCGCTCAGTCTGGCGTTCACGCGCTGCAGCTCACGCCGGTGTGCGTCGCGGAGAGTCTGAAGCGAGGCGGCAGATTTGTGAGATGGGACGAGGTAAGTGACCTGCTGCAGACATCTGCTGCAGACACTGCAGACATCTGCAGACATCTGCTGCAGACACTGCAGACATCTGCTGCAGACACTACAGACATCTGCTGCAGACACTACAGACACTACAGACATCTGCTGCAGACACTGCAGACACTACAGACATCTGCTGCAGACACTACAGACATCTGCTGCAGACACTGCAGACATCTGCTGCAGACACTGCAGACACTACAGACATCTGCTGCAGACACTGCAGACACTACAGACATCTGCTGCAGACACTGCAGACACTACAGACATCTGCTGCAGACACTACAGACATCTGCTGCAGACACTACATACATCTGCTGCAGACACTGCAGACATCTGCTGCAGACACTGCAGACATCTGCTGCAGACACTACAGACATCTGCTGCAGACACTGCAGACACTACAGACATCTGCTGCAGACACTGCAGACACTACAGACATCTGCTGCAGACACTACAGACATCTGCTGCAGACACTACAGACATCTGCTGCAGACACTACAGACACTACAGACATCTGCTGCAGACATCTGCTGCAGACACTGCAGACATCTGCAGACAGCGACTTTCATGCTTTAAATCACTGTCTTCTTGCCTGCCTTACATTAGCTAAGACACGCACAGCCGCCCCACTTATATGCAGTTTGAATGCGGTCGGACCCACGCAAGATCCAGAACAACAATCATTTACAAGCTGGCCTTACAGAGGGAGTCCTGCGTGGACATGCTTTTCTCTCTTTATCAGAGGAGACATTAGCCTGGTGTCATGTTAAAACAGCAGCTCAGACTAACCAGTCACCATTACAATCCAGAGTATAGAGGTCTATGAGACCATATGCAGAAACATGTTTTAAAGTGGATTACATATCAGGCAGAATTACTGTTTCTCCTCTACAAAAAACATGATGTTGGTTTACAGAAGATAACTGTAACTGCATATTGTCATGCCTAATATAAGTCACTGAAACAAAATATAACCATCAGCTCAAAGGACAATTCATATGAAGCTGTTATGTTGTTGTAAAAATGTGGCCTGCTTGAATATTTTTATACCTAAAACGTCATTTTTCTCATCAGGACTCTTCTACTGTCACCCCATTAACGCTGCGTGTGGATCCGCAGGGCTACTTCCTGTACTGGACAGATCAGAACAAGGTACAATTTCTCAAATCATTTTAAATTATGTTTGCAAAAACAAAACGTTTACAGTATCTCATTGTTCTACTGTGTTCTGTTGAGTGAACACATGCACTGACCAGAGACTGTCAAAGCCTCAGGCAAAGTATCAGACGGTCCTGATGCTATAGGTCACAAAATCAACGACAAAAGCAGTTCATTTTGTTTGTGGACTAGTGTCTCCTCAGTCCCAAGTTGATGTCTAGCTGGAGGGAATGATGTTGCATGAGTCTGTTGTCCAGATGGACCACCGACAGCCAGCTGCTCACATCACCTCAGAGTTTGGCTTGTAGAGATGCCCCACTTTAAATCAAACATTTTCAAAGCGGTGGATACAGTTTTAGTCTTGTAGTGTTTTTAAACCAGAGCCTGCAGGCCTTTTTTAATAGTTTTTTCCAGTCTATCCATCCATCCATCTGTCCAATGAAGAATAAGGCACTGGCAGTCAGAGTTCACTGTGATCTTTATCTGGGGTTTCTATATGGAGAGGTTGATTTAGTTATTGGAATTTCATCTAACAGAATGTGCTCGATATTACTTGTTTTAAATGATCTGAATAGAGTTGCGTGAGGGTGAGGTGGAGCACAGAAAGTCACAACATGTTAAAAATCGGAATTGTTTCTCTGTGGGAGGCCAGACAATTAATACACTTAAATTTCACAAGAATCACATCCGTATTTGGTAGGATAACATCCCGTTCATTCTTCCTTTAGATCTGCATTGGAATTTTGGACAGCAGTCTTATTGTAGTTAAACCACTGAACTCTCTACAATAAAGTAACATCAGTGAAGTGGTTACCTGTCACGACACTGATTTTGAACTGTGGTCTTGACTCTAAACTAATTTCAGACCTAATTCATGTCTTTGCTCTTCCTGGAATGCATAAACTGGTGTATTTGCTGACAGAAGTACTTGTAACTGAGTTGTAGCTGAGACATCCTGTGCAGTAAAAAGTACCAAGAGAAAGTGACACAGTAGTAGTTTTGTTATTTTATGTTATCAATTTATGTCAGGCTGTGTGCATGCTAATTACCACAGCATACTGTAACAACACAGCAAATAGTCATTTTAAACAGTCCTTTATTGGCAGCTCATGTTGCAGTGCATTGTGGGTAAGTGTTTTGCTCTCACCCTGTAGCAGGAGTGGAGCACTGTTACCAAGCTGTTTGTGTGAACCGTGAAATATTGCTAATAATGTATTAAAGTGATAGTTTAACATTACTGTATTTACATAGAGAATCATGTTATTTAAAGGCGTCAAAATTCCAGGTAAACGTGATACTTGCATAAAACGTTTTTCATCAAGTGGAATGTTTAAAGCTTTGACTTTGCTCAGAGACAGTGATGTAAGTTGATAGTGAGCAACGTCTTCACAAGTTACCAGACAGCAAACTCAACAGGAAGTGAGGTCGTAGAAGTTGAGAGGGTGTCATATAACATCCTTTTTCTCCTTTTTCTTATAAAAACAACAATATGCTGTTATGTTTTATAGCATTACAGTAAATCATTTAAACCGGCACTATTGCTGAATAGTGTAGCATGTTTGTGAGATGTCTTTTATGGAGTCTGCAGTTTGTTTACACATATTTGATCATACAGTCTCAGTGGATCTGCAGCCTGTACAGCAGACGTCTCAGCTCACTGACTGCAGCGGCTGCAGGCTCATGAAACTCATTCTGCTGCATGTCTTGAAATTGCTTTAACCCGACTACCCTTCATAGACCACCCCTGTTGCCATGGAGCTGCTGAAGCGCTTACCACCATACTCGAATTTTCACAGCTAAACCAGGTTATAAGGAGAGAGAGACATGACAAATGCTTTCATTACTCAAGTGGCCGTGACCTGTTATTTGCAATAATCATAAATATCATACGGTCACACTCAAGTGGAAACTGCTTCTATTGTTAGAGGTGTTTGCTTGAAGTGTCAGGCTTACTCTAGCATATGTAGTTATCATTAGTGATTCGAACCAACCAGAATTCAAAGTATTAAACTTCTGCTTTTTTTACAGAAAAGGTTCACTCTGTTGAGCTCAGCGGTGCTCTTTTCTAATCAGTCAGATTTACTGGTGGCTGATTAAACTGGCAACCACTCACAATGCATTGTGTGGTTTTATATGGATACCCACTCACTAACTTCTCATTTCTTCAGAAAATGTACAAATTTACTTTGATTAGTTTAGGTGTGTGTGTGCATCACTCCTACATGTTTTTATATATATTCCTTGAGTCTGGCCTGTTCAGATCTGCTGGTCTTGTTCAGATTGTGACCGTCTCAGAACATTTAAAAATCATCACAAGAGCATGACGTGCAACTTTCACAGAGAATAATGTTTTTCATGATGTTTTTTTAACTTTCCACTAACAACAAAAAATAACACTTGATTTATATTTGGTTTATAACATTAAGAAAAGTTGTACCATGCAAGGACCTTTTGGATAACTATGAGAGAACTATGAGAGAACTATGAGAAAACTATGAGAGAACTATGAGAGAACTGCACATTACACACTGCACATTGCACGCTGCACATTGCAAGTACTGCAGTGCCTCAGACCTGCCTCATATTCCTTGGAATGTGCTTTTCAGATAATCATTGGCTTGTTTTTCTTTTAAGTTTCTTTCAAGATTTCTGTGCATGAATTATTTGCGGCTTTTTCATCTTTAAATTTTTGTCTTTATTTATTTTCTCTGTCAACAGTTCCTGTGCCATTCCCTAGTGACTTCTGCTTTCATTGCTCAAGTGGCCGTGACCTGTTATTTGCAATTATCATAAATATCATACAGTCACATTCAAGTGGAAACTGCTTCTATTGTTAGAGGTGTTTGCTAAGGCAAGTGTCAGGCTTACTGTAGCATATGTAGTTATCATTAGTGATTTGAACCAACTGGAATCCAGAATTCCCTAGTAACCTCTGAATCTCTTTTTGTGATGTTTAAAAGAATATTGATTCAGTTCATTGTACATAGTTTTCATCTTGCGGTGTGTGACATTTATTTTGGGCTGTGACATAAAATGCATATGCCCCTCCCTCTTTCAGGAAACTGACCTGTTGGACATCACCTACATCAAGGATGCAAGAACAGGGAAATGCACCAAAACCCCAAAGGTAAGACAGTTTGTCATCTGATATCAGCATGTAACAGTCATCCCCATGACAATGCAAAATAAGCAATGCTTTTTCTATGCTATTTTTTGCTCCATATTTTAATGTCTTAACTAAAATGCCATTTATTTCAACAAAACTGCTGTGGATATGTATCCTTAACTACACGATATAGGAGATATAGGAGATATTGATATAGTGATATAGTATATAGTGATATAGTATAGACTTACAAATGAGCACTCTGAACGTTGCTTACAGCGTCTTTTTTCAGCATCTTATGTTTTCTGACATCAGTAAACAGATGTTCTGCTGACCAGATGTTGTAAATTATAGAGCAGTTATCTTTCAAATGTCTGTAGAGAAAATAATTGAAGAACTATTGAACCTAGGTCACTCAGAGGTGGCTGATCCCTGTGGCGCTCTTTAGAGATACAGCAGGCACCTGGTAATCGTCTCTCTGTTGGTTCCCTTTCGTTTATAAGTATGTCCTATTTTAAAGGCGATTTGGCTATTACTGCACCACTCTGTTCTGTTTCCTGTGCCTATATGGGTTAATAGTTGTGTGTAAGCATCTCTCTGTGAGGGCACTGGACTGTGCAGTCTGGTGTGTAATAGCTGCGGGCACGTCTCACCCGGGCTTTATCTGGACCACTCCATGGGCCAACAGTCTGCCAGGTGAACTCTTTCTCCGATTCTTTGAGTGAAACATGAGAACATCAGTGTGGCCCCTTTTTTAGTGGATGAGTTTCTCTCTTTTTCTCTTTCTGTCTCTCTCTCTCCCCTGTCCCCTCTCTCTCTCTCTCTCTCTCTCTCTCTCTCTCTCTCACTCACTCACTCTCTCACTCTCTGTCTTTCTCTCCCTTCCTCTCTCTGTCTCTCCCCCATCCTCTCTCTCTCTCTCTCTTTCTCCCCATCCTCTCTCTGTCTCTCTCTCCCCCATCCTCTCTCTCTCTCTCTCTCTCTCTTTCTCCCCATCCTCTCTCTGTCTCTCTCTCTCTCCCCTGTCCTCTCTCTCCCCCGTCCTCTCTCGCTCTCTCTCTCTCTCTCCCCCCTGTCCTCTCTCTCTCCCCCCGTCCTCTCTCGCTCTCTCTGCTCTCTCTCTCTCTCTCCCACTGTCCTCTCTCTCTCTCCCCCGTCCTCTCTCGCTCTCTCTCTCTCTCTCTCCCCCCATCCTCTCTCTCTCCCCCGTCCTCTCTCGCTCTCTCTGTCTCTCTCTCTCTCCCACTGTCCTCGCTCTCTCTCTCCCCCCCCTGTCCTGTCTCTCTCCCCTGTCTTCTCTCTGTCTCTCTCTGTCTGCACTTTGACACTGAGCATGTTGTCTGCAGGATGATTTGAGGATTGTGATTAAGAGTGTTTCTGGGAAATGCAGTGTGCGGGTGTCAGAGCCAGCTGAATAAATCTTGTAGTGCCACGTTTATATGAAGGTGTCCACAAGACACAACAAACCGTCCATCAACCCTTGGACGTAGAGGGCGAAGCCATTTACAAAGACAGAAAATTAGACACTGTCATTTTGAAGCAGTTAGAAAGGAATGTTGCCAAAATGAAAGACTGGGTCACTAAAACATAGTGGCCAGTAAAACATAACAGATGAAACCTGCTAGAGAAATGCTAATAAAACCACAACACTGCTGTAACAATGTTTTTCTGGAGAAATGAAAGGCTGTTTGTGGTGGGGCTCCAAAGATCCAAAGCTATACCCACTCTCAGCTTCTTCCAGCAGCATGTTCCTGCAGCATGTATGAAACTCAGATGACGTGTGCAGTAATTACTGGCATAAACTCGGATTCATAATATTCCAGACATTAAATTTGCGACTGACTGTTGTACCACTCAGCTCTAATCTACACTCAGAATCTTTTGGGTGAATTAGTATCAGTGCTAATACATCATGTTTGTTTTCAATTGTATGTTTACTTGTATCAGCAGCATGAAAAGTTCTCTGTTACAATGAATCACGTGTGTGAGCTCAGGCGCTTCAGCTGAAAGAGATCTTCTGAGCTCAAAGCCAGCCATCCCTGTTAAAGCAAATGCAATGTGGCCCTTCACTTTGATATGAGATTGTTTGGTTAAATCTGGTTGCCAAAGGCAGTGAGGTCTTGATGCATGTTGCCATAGAAACTCTTGTGGAAAAGCTTCCTGTATGTGACCAAAGCCAAAGACACAGAGCTGATGAGGTTGTGAGAAAGAACATCCAGCAAGATGAGGAGATGCACAGAAGACAAAGTGACAACAATGAGGAAGGTTTAAAGTGGAGAATGGGACACAGCCGCCCATGGGCCATTAGCACTGACTTGTTTGAATCATGTGATGATAAAACCACCCTGCCATCATTAAAATGAATCGGCATTTTGGAGGATTCTTTTGTGGCGGCAGGAAGCCCAGAGCGGTGCAGCTGATTACTGCAGATTTGTGTTGTGTGTGTATGTGTGTGTGTGGATCTTTGAGAAAGATGTTGTTTCTCTGGGGCAAGAATCACTGTGTTAATACTTCAAAAGTATAAGCAGCTTTTTGCTTTCATTATATACTCTCATTACTTTTAAATACATTTCTGAGTTTCATTTCTAAGTATTTTTGTTTGCACTGTGTAGGATTTCAATAAACATCTAACAGTCATATTGGTGGTTGAAACTTTTGAATTAGGCCTGTAAAAATCCACAGAACTCACTATGAACTGCATAGCATTAATACCCTGGCAACTACGCACAAATACCTAGCAACAACATAGCAATGTGCTATAAACCAGTCTGTTCTCCTTAGCAACCCCCACAACACTCTGGCAATGTGGAGCAGTGTGTTCCCCTCAAAAGATGTGTGAAAATGTTTGCTCAGGTGAACATGTAAAACCATGTATATTTTCACTGCATTATGTCACCAGAGGGTTCTGCTCTTGGTTTTCACTAAAACAATTACAGGACATGAATATTGTTTTATCACACTGAATTCCACGAGACAGAGGTTTCAAAAGAAGAGGCCTCCGCTTTCAGTCAGGGTAATTGCAAAGGCCCGCCGTGTGTCTGTGACTGTCGGTTTGCTGGGGTGATGTAATATATGCAGGTGTGCAGATAAATCGAAACGCAGTTTATTTCCCTCTCACCAGGACCTTTTATTACAGCCCGTCCTGAGGAGACTCACAGGGAGATTTGCATGAAATATGCAAACATGACAGAATTGATGAGTTTATAGAGATAATATCCGTATTCAGCAGCTTGACAGCCAAAAGATGTGCTGAAAACAGGCCCTCAGTCCGGTCCTTCACAGACCCCTGCAGTTCTGCACAGACAAACTGACGTGTTGACATGATATATTAAGATTCTGATCCTCTTATATCACATGATTATTCTGAAAGATTTACTGACAGCATAAACATTCACACATGTAAGGTAAACAGTGAGACTTCTTTGTTTATTTGCTTATATTAATATAAGCATAAGTGTTAATATTGCTCACACTTGTCGTGTTTTTCCATGTATCTGTTAAATGTTAAAAACATTTTAAGAATGCTTCATGTTTTCATTTAGAATAAAATATTTTCTAACAGCCTGAAGCTGTAATTGTACACATCTGTCCAGTTCACACATATCTCTCCTTTGAAAGAGTAAATTTAATATTCAATAACTGCATGTATTATTCATATGATATTCAGAGCTCACGTCTGCGGTACACACGGCATCTCTCACTAATGAACCTGTGTCATTTGTCATACTGTCGTTGGAAACCTCCTTAAGTAAAAGTGTAGCCACAGTGTGTGTGTGCTTTCTCCCTGGGACCCAAACAGAAACTTCAGTGACTACAGACAGATCCCACTGATAGTCTAGCCAACAGTGTATAATGAAAGTATGTGTCTTATCACATACAGAACTAGTGCTTGTCTGTGCCAAGCTGCTGGGATGTTGCAAGGGTGTTGTGAGTGGTTCCCAGGGTTATGCTATCTGGATACAGGTTGGTTGCTAGGGTGTTGCTAGGTGGTTGCTAGATCATTAATAGTCAGGGTTATGAGTTGGTGTGAGCATCAATGATTCTTGTCCAAGCAAACAGAATGAACAGATGTACTCTGAATGTTCAGCATTATTTTTCTCCTGATAATCTCCTTACAGACTGAGACTGAAGACAGATCATGAGGAGCAGCTGTTGTAGGTTAAGATGAAGGTCCTGCAGAAACTTGGTTTTATGGGTGTGCAACAACATGAATAAATCAATTGATGAATGTTTTGTTTCACTTCTGTGAACATTAACATGAAAATATCTTGTCAATGCTGATGAATGTTTGCTGTTTAGACTCTTGTTCGGTTATTTCATTTGTATTTAACAGTTTTGTGAAAAGCTGTTTCTTGGTGTCTCTTAGCTGCTATGTTGAGTGTAAAAAGACCATTCATCTTTTATTTTAAATGACACTAAATAAAACATTTCTGACTGTCGTTGTGTTCTGCATTTAAACTCTGGTTTGAAGTGAGACCGTAGCACTGATAAATCATTTGTCCCCTCAGTTGCAAAGATGACATTTCAAAATATAATATTTCTGATTGAACCAGCTCTTAAAAACTAAAGACTTCTGGGATCAGTGATGGATTTGGGCTTTTACATGGCTTCATGCTTCATGCTCCTCTGGGGTGTGTTGTTGTTTTACTGTTTTTTGTAAGTCACAGCAGAAAATGATAAAACGCTGATGGAGATCCATTGAGTGGCTTCATTATTTGTCTACTGTCATGTCTTTACATGCACTTTGGGGTTTTGTTGCTGTTATTTCTGGTCTTGTATTCAAGCCATCAAACCTCTTCAACTCTGTGTTTTATACATGTGATTACATTAGTATAAGGGTTGCTTGTGCAGAGTTTCGCCCATCAGCGCTCAGTTGAAGAGTCTTGGTGTTCGGTTGTAATTACTCACCTGCAGCCAGAGTCTGACACACCTGCTGAACAGCTGCAGATGTTGTTCAGGGAAACGCTTCAACACATCTTCCATATTTTCATTTATTGTATTTAGTTGTGAAAAGTATAATAATATATATAAAATCGTATTGTGTAAATACCAATTCACCATTTCGCCCAGTATTTGATGTCATTTTTATAATCATTATTTTTGCTCTTAGGAATATAGGAATAGCTAATTTTAAAATAATATATTTAAGAAATAATGCTTAGTTTTGCTTCTTTGCTTGTAGTGTCTGTCCAGAAGGTGAAAACGATAGTACCTGATCAATCTGTCTTGTATTCTGCTCTGAAAACTCAGCAATGTTTATGTCTCTGAGATGTTTATTAAGAAATGTTTTGAGAGTTGATAATTACACAACTAATATTTCTTTCTATAAAATTGTCCTAATCATAATTTGTCAGGCATTCATAAAGATGGGAAGTTGTTGATCACAATGATCTATTTAAGATAAGCCATCGCTCAATCCGTTACATGTTTGTTCTCTGAGCAATTTATGTTTTCTAAACAGGACAGCAATGAATTTCTAGGTCCCTGGAGGTAAAATGCTTCTCACCGTCGTTAGGTGCTTAGCTGCTTAGTGGAAAGAGTTTTTAAAATACAGATAAAGTGCTTGTGGGAAATGACTGTGGCAAAATCTCAACAACAGCTAAGCACACATTTTGAGATGTTTAATGACTTCATTCCTCTGCTCTCTCAGGAGACGAAGCTTCGTGAGCTACTGGATGTTGGGAATCTTGTGGGACGGATGGAGAACAGGATGTTAACTGTGGTGACAGGTCCTGACATGGTCAACATCCAGTACCTGAACTTCATGGCCTTTCAGGAGGAAGTCGCCAAGGTGTTTCCATTAGCAGCCATGATGCGTTCTGCTCTGAGCTTGTTATTAAGAATCACATATGTGTCATACTAATTAAAACCTGGAAACAGAACATTTTAAACAAAGAAACTTTATGATGTAAGAAGACAAAAACTGTACAATCAGTCAATTTTTTTCCTTCCACTGAAGCACAAGGTGATTTTGAAACATGCTTAGTTCATGCCTGAGTTAAAATGATTCAGAATTAATATTAGATTTAATCATGATTAGAAAAATAGGAAATAGGAGCATTTTCACAAGTGGACTGTATTTCTGTGGTTGAGGTATTTGAGTAACTGTTAGTCAGGCTACTGAAGCAGATTTTCTCTTTCATCTCTGTGATGCAGGAGTGGGCCGATGAGCTGTTTAGTCTGGCATCCAACCTACTCGCTCAAAACATGGGCAGAGAATCGTGTCTGGAGAAAGTGTAAGAACCTGAGCGTGCTTCTTCTGAATCTAGAACATGAATTTATGATTGCAGAATGATAATAAATGTGTTTAAAAGTTTCAGCGTTGGTCTTTCTCAGGTGACGGGGGCTGAATTTACACTTAAAATGTTCATAATTTTGAACTTTAAATTGTGGCACGTATCTAACAAAATAAGACATTTAAAAGCTTACTGATAAACCTTATTTTTTGTACCATACTTACATTTGTACCATATTTACATATGTTTTCCTATATAAACCATTAAAATATAACCATGATGAATAAGGATGTCCAGCTAGTCTGGTTTTCTTTTCCCTAATAAAATTGTTTTATTTTGTTCTGCATTGCAAGCAGATCAATTAAAAATAGTTTAGTCTAATTTTAGATGTGAGTGGCACAAACATGGCATTGTTTCCTATGAAAGACCCAGATAACTTGACATGGAATGACATGAAACTGTTTTTGTTTTTAAACAGTTACACAAGACTCAAGTTGCAGCCCAATCAGGAGGGTCGAATTCCTGTGAAAAAGTAAGACAGCAACTGTTTTCACTGATTCATGCTGTACATCAGAAAAATATATTTTAGTTATGAAGATCACACTTCTTTTATTTCTCTCTGTTTTGTCAAGCATCTTCCGTATGTTTTCGTCTGACCGGAAGCGTTTGGAAACGGCGCTGGAGAGCTGTAACCTTCCTTCTGGCCGGGTGAGCATATGTGCGGCTGATCACTCCAGAAACCCGCTGGCAGGCAGGAAGTCTGCGCGTTTCTGCAAGAAGAGAAACATTGTCCTTACAAAACCCTTTTAATTTAAAGTGCAATACCTTTCTGGACGCTTGACAGATTTCATCCTACACTGTCATTTCCAGCAGTAAGGCCGGTCTTATTTGTTCTGTAGTAGTTCTTAAGGTTGAGAGGTGGACACACTGAGAGGTGGATTTGAAAGATTTTGAAAACTTGGCCTTTGGAGAGCTGCAGAGAATAAAGTGTGTGATAATGAGAAATGATTGTGTGCAGATCTCTGTGTTCTCCACCTCTGACTCAACCGCATTCAAAGCTTTCATGCGTTTTGTTTTTGTTGTTTGCCGCTTTTATATTTTGACCAACAAAGCATTAACCAGCCTCAGGTGCTGCTTTCAGACCCGCTCAAATATTTAGAATGTTTACTGTGAGAGATGAATGTCTAACACAAGAAATGTTTGCTCTCCGACAGCTTCATCCTTTATTGGGTTTTTAAAAACAATCTAGTTAATTCTGCGTCACTGCCTCTAGTCTTGTTTTAGCCTCTAAGATATTTTGAATGATAAATTCATTGATTGTTTCATGGAGTTGTCATAGTAAGACTGAAGAGTAATTTTTAAAGGTTGTCCAGACAAAACATAAATATGCGTAAAAAACAAATATGAAGGATAATAACATAAATAAACATCAATATAAATATATGCAGTGTCTAAATGTCTGTGCTCTCTGTCTTAGAATGACTCCATCGCTTTGGAGGATTTGACCCCTGAGGTTTACAAATCGTTCATCAACAACCTCTGCCCGCGATCAGAGATCAACCAAATCTTTACTGATCTGTAAGTCTTTATCATATCACGATATAATAAAGTTTTCAGTCAAATCCTCAGCTTACATTTCATTTGAGACGTCAATGATCACATTTATAAGATGAGCACACATGAATGCCACCATAATGACGTAAACACCAGTGAGACAGTCAGGAGTCAAAGCTGGAGGGAGTCAATTGAAGAAGCTGATTGGTTTGGCTCTTTGGCAGTGAGATAATGATAAACACACAGATACAGCATCAGTTACACACCAAATGTAAATGCATTTTTTAAAATAAATATTATTTACACCATATTTGAAACCCGAATTTACATCAATATAAGCCAGAACTTTCCAGGAGGGCTTGAAACCTACACAATATACAGTGTACAAGTCACTTCCAGAGTTAATATGTTTTTTGTTCTGCCCAGCTGCTGCTGTGACACTTCTGGGTCAGTTTCTGTTAGCTTGAGTTAGATTGTGCCAAAAGACAATGAGACAAACCTTGTAGGACTATAGAGGAATTATAGAGTCACTTTATAGATCAGATATTAATGCTCTTATTGAAAGCTGACACTAATAAACAGATGTCACTGCATACTATACATACTGCATCTCTCTCTCTCTCTCTCTCTCTCTCTCTCTCTCTCTCTCTTCAGTGGTGCAAAGAACAGAAATTATCTCACTATGGAGCAGATGACGGACTTCATCAACAACAAACAGCGAGACCCGCGGCTCAACGAGATCTTGTACCCGCCCCTGAAGCCCAATCAAACACAGCAGCTGATGGAGAAGTTTGAGCTGAACCCCGGCCTGATTCACAAAGGTCTATGAGATGTGTAACTTCCTTCATTATCCTGCCTCATAAGATGCTTTTCTATCAGGAGACCGCCTTAAAAGAGAGCTGACTATGTAGGCACCCAACTAGATTTTAAAACAAAAGCATTATATTTGAATGGTTAAGTTCACCAGAGGAAACTATCCTGGTGATCTGCGGATGACAGACGTCAAAGAGAGCTGCATCAGCTGAGACTGGAGCTGCTGATAGACTGTATTTGTTTATCACAGATCATTTATGTAGGAGGTTTTTGGTTAACAGTCTCTGAGGTGTCACATGTATTAAGCACAGGCCTTTTGAATCAAATGCTGTTTGTTCCTGTTATCTTTCTGTTATCTCTTTCTCATTCTTTTATGCACAATTTGATTGACAGTGAAGTGTTTTTCACACTCATGTTCTTTAAGCCGGATTGTTCCCTGCAGCCTCAGACAGAAGTTAGGCAATCTACAATGACTTTTCCGGTGATATAACATTACGAAATCCTGTGAATTTCATGTTTTATTTCTCTTGGTCATTAACTCATTAAGGTTCTAATAGCATTTTATTTAAACTTCAGGTATAAGCAATTTAGGTAAATATGATTACAATGTGTTGTTACATTATTGCATAATATAAAAATAATCAGATATCATTAGTCCTCGTGTTCATTTAATGAGAAACCCTGTGATATGCCTTGATTATATTTACTAAATTTGTACTAAATGTAACTTTTTTGCATGACACATTTTAAATGTACCTGCTGTGCTATAATGACTGTTTGAAATTTTGCTCTAATAAAATGAAATCTTTTAATCTAATAAGCAAAGAGATGCACTTGTCCAACCCTGTATCAAACTGTGAATGCCTTAGGATTTAATTTGTATGCTTTAAGTTTTAGTTTTCTTTTTCATTATAAAATTTTCCACCTTAGTTTCATTACCATAGCAACAGTAAGTCCCGAGATGCGGTCCATGCCTTCCAGCGCTGCAGAGTCGACCCAGTTTATTTATATCTCTCAGAGCACAAGGCTCCACGGGCAAACTGGAGATCAGGTCGCTGGATGATAATGTGCAGGAGGCCGTTAGCTTGTGACAGGTGATTGATTAGACAGATTGAGACCTGAGGATTCAGTCATAGGGATAGATAAGGATGATCAGTGGGCTCTTTATATCGAGGTTCTGGTGTGACACCTTGCTGTCAGACAAATTACAAACTCTATTGTCTTAGTCCAGTATCAAAGTCAGGCAGAGGACAGTCAGACACCCACACGAGATTTTTTTTTTTATTGTAGATTTGGTAACAACCTGGTATGTTACTGCAAGAATAGTCTGTGTTGGCGGGATTACATTGGCTCTGCTTTTTTGCAGAATTTACCTTTTTGGTTCTTTTTGCTGTATCTCAAACTGCTGTTAAACAAGCATGCGAACAAGCTAACTGCTCTACAGCTAAGATCAGCAAACCACCTTAGAATAGTTTAAATGGTTTTAATTTCTGTAGGACTGCGACAAGAGTCTACAATCTTATTCTGTTTTTGTTCTTCTCCATTTAACCTGACAAGACAATTGCTGAATATCTGCCGGCTGCAGTAACTGTAGTTTTGAACAAAAATCATTTGACTCCCCTTTTCGTTTGTGTTATTTCAGTGCATAAATCAAAGGCTGTTTGCTCTGGAATGACAGAAACCGTGTCAGTCCCGACTGCACAGCACCTGCCTGCTATCAGAAAAGGGCCACGGTTAATTACCTTCAGAGCTCAGCAAAGAATTAGTTTAATTAATGTAAACTGCGGGTGAGAATTAGTCACAGGGGACATTGTGTCTTTCCCTTCGACCCCGATTTCTGTTCGGGGAGTTCTGATCTTCCAGCTTGAGTTTAATTTCAGTCTGTTTGCAGTTGCTGTGCTAATTTACTCAATGAGACTGATTGTTACTTTAGATTAAAAAAAAGGAAAAGGGATAATTTTCTATTCTGAGGTAAAATAAGCCATTTTATGGATCACTTTTAATGTTTTAACACTGTAGGCAACTGCATAGCAACACCCTGGCAACCACCTTCTTAAGTAAATAGTTACATTTTGATTTTACAGCATGTTGAATTGTTGAATGTGACATTGTAACATCCTTCATGTTGTGTGTTATTTGTGTAACAGGACAGATCTCTGTTGAGGGTTTCGCAAGGTATCTGATCAGTGAGGAGAACAGTGTGATTCCTCCAGAAAAACTGGACCAGAGTGAAGACATGACTTTCCCCCTGTCTCATTACTTCATCAACTCCTCCCACAACACGTACCTCACAGGTGCCACAGCTCATGCATTTTAGCCTTTGGATTTAATGGGCTTTTATCATGAAAGGCAATACCTGTTTTGTCTATATACATAAAAAAGAATATAACATTACTTTTTATATAGCCATTTTAATATCTTGACAGTTTTAAAGAAGAGAAAGTTAAAGAATTTGAAAATTATTCTGTTGTATCTCCCTAACATGTAATTGATGAGACAGCTCAGCTCAGTGCAGCTCAAGCTTGACAACATAAAGATCATTCCACATACAGTAAACTTCTAATCTACTAAACACAAGTCATCTGCATATTGGTTGCTGTATAATGGCCCTGTTTGTGTGTGCGCAAGCGGGTCAGCTAGCAGGAAACTCCTCTGTTGAGATGTATCGGCAGACTCTTTTGTCCGGCTGTCGCTGTGTGGAGCTGGACTGCTGGAAAGGTCGTACGGCAGAGGAAGAGCCCGTCATCACCCACGGCTTCACCATGACATCAGAGATCTCCTTCAAGGTGATGCAGACCTGCCATGGCCCACTAACACACTGACACCAGAGTTTAGGTTCAGTTGTGAGTTCTGAACCTAAACGGTATGAAGGGAACTGATACACTTTGAGTGTATTCAGATGTTTCAAATTAGTGGTTCAGATGTCTGCAGTAAAGCAGTTTACATTTCATGTCTTGTTGCTCCTCAGGAGGTGATTGAAGCCATCGCAGAGTGCGCTTTTAAAACGTCTCCCTTCCCCGTCATCCTGTCCTTTGAGAATCACGTGGATTCGTGAGTGTCAACACCGCACGTCTCTCCTGCACCCGCTGTTACTTTACAGTCCATAGTGCGGCTGATCCACAGAACCAACTGCAACTATGGCAACAAGAAGTGAAGCGATTGTAGGGTCTCTGAAATGCATCATTAGTTTGCTATCATTGGTTTCCTGTGAGGTGTCACACACAGATGAGGACTTTATTTTCTGCATGAAATCAAAGATGACATGATGTGCACCGCCAGGCAATTTCATTTTAATAACATTGCAGGTGAATGCAGGATTCCAGGGAAAAAGATGCACGCAAAAGCACTACAAAAAAAGTATTTGTTTTTCTTGATCAGTATTTGTCTGCTTTTCCAGTAAAAATAATGAAACATCCTTATAACAAGGTAATGTAGGAAAAACAAAATTGAATTTTAATATGTCATTTCTTTCTCCATTGGCACATAATGTTTGTGTTGTCTGACACCTTGAAATGGTTACAGAAAAAAAGGGTGTAAAAACATTAAGATACTGATTAAAGTTTTTTGAGGCTATAGTTGTTTTTCTGTTTTGTCACAGCCCCAAACAGCAGGCCAAGATGGCAGAGTACTGCATGACGATATTTGGAGACGCCCTGCTGACTGAACCCCTTGAGAAATATCCTGTGCGTTTATTATGGTTATATTCATTGATGCTCCTCACGTCTTCTCAGTGTCTCATCACAGACTGTGTTACAGCTGGAGCCGGGAGTTCCTCTGCCCAGCCCTCAAGAGCTCATGGGAAAAATTCTCATTAAGAACAAGAAGTCTCACCCTAAAGTGACAGATGGAAGCACAAAGAAGAAACTGTCCGAGCAGGTGTCCAGCACCAACAGTGACTCTTCCAGTGTGTTTGAACCTTCCTCCCCTGGTGCAGGACCTGCAGGTATTAAAACACAGCACCACAGTCCAGTGTGGAAAAAAAACATTTAATGTATAGTGAATGAAGCTGTATACACTGCATTCATCATATAACAGTGTACACTGCCTCTTTCATTATATCTGGATTATCATACATTTGGTTCTTATATTCACTTATAGTGTAGACAGTGTCTTAAACTTTAATTAAACTTAATATATTTCATTTGTCTGGGTGTTAAGAACTTGAGTCAAGTATTTTCTGTTATTTTTATCATACTTTTGAACCCTTTTTACTCTGCTGTTGTGCTTTGTTTTTTAGATCTTGCAGAGTAATTTCATATTTGGCAGTTTATCATAGCTCATCTATTTTATTCAAACTCTTATCATTAATAATGAAAGCATTGCTCTTAATTGTTAAATAACCATTGTGGAAATGCAATATAGGTTTAATTGAAAGAAATAATTCACTCCTAAATGAATGAATGTTTTTGTTCCACTAAAACTATAGTGACCAGATACTGTTAATCTTCACAAATATGCAGCAGTAAATTCCAAATGTCCTGAAGTCATATGCCTCTAAAATCAGTGCTTATAAAGCACATAGAACAGCAACGGAGCTGCAGACACACGAACCTGAAGAATACAGTCACATTGAAAGATGAATTGTTCTCACTTTAGTGAGTGGAGTGGAAAGGAAGAAAGATAACACATTTACATTTAGTCATTTAGCAGATGCAGCAAACCCAATAAACACAAATAACACAATGAACACAGACTGTTAACCCCCTCCAGTCTCAGTCTGTGTGTTTAGTAGCATGTGGAGGGAAAGCGTCCGACATTTCAGACTGCTGAGGGGTGGTGTGGAGCTCTGCAGCTCGGACGTGGAGCTCTGCAGCTCGGACGTGGAGCTCTGCAGCTCAGACGTGGAGCTCTGCAGCTCAGACATAGGCTGATGTGTGTATGTCTGATGGATGTGAGGACTTTTAAATGTCCAGACAACATTCAGAACAGCTGCTTGCAGGATGTTGATTCCCCAAACTGTAAGAGAACCCTAGAATAACACCCCCCACAGAATAACAGCATGTTCTGAAAATGAACATCTTTTCCTGTTCTGCTAGCCTGATTGATTACTATCACCTTTAAACATCACACATGAGTCCTCATCATGGGTTTACTAGACCTTCCTGTCATCTGTGTTGAGAGCTGACACACACACACAAATGAACACATTCTCTCTCCTGACGACTGATGCTGTTGTGTGTGTGTGTCTGTAGCAACATGAGTCAGAAATCATTTCCATTTTATTGTTGTGACGTTTGTGCTGTAAATCAAACATCAGATCTTATTCAAGTGATTTATCAGTGGCACTGTTCTGTTGTTCAGCATCCACAGAGGTGGAGGCAGATGAAGATGATGATGAAGATGATGATGACGATGACTGCAAAAAGTCAATGGATGAGGTTAGAATGATTTCACCCACACACTCATTTTTGGGACTGTAACTGCGGGTTTTTAAAGGCAGGATAGGTGATTGGTTTTTGTCATTTTTTGTAATGCTGGTTGAAAGTCTCTAAATTTTTATTTTTTAAATTGTTTTTCTCTAAAATGTTTGTTATTTTGTATCTTTATTCATTTGAATTGGGTCATAGAGATCTGCAGTAATAATCTGTTTGTGTGTGCAGGACACGGCGGGCTCTGAAGCATTTGCCACTGAAGAAATGTCCACATTAGTCAATTACATCCAGCCCACCAAATTCCACTCCTTTGAGATTTCCAAAAGTAAGATGGTCACATGTGGCCTTGTGTTAGCTGAGCTCTTATTAAAAACAGAGATCTCACTAAAACCCAGATTTGTCTGTTTTCAGAAACGAAATGCAGTTATCAGATGTCATCGTTTGTGGAGACAAAAGCTCTGGAGCAGCTCACCAAGACACCAGTGGAGTTTGTCGAGTATCTTTCACTGAATCTACTGTGTTAACAAACTGTGATTGCGCTGCTGTACTGAGATCAGCTGTACAGAAACCCACATACAATATGTGATCAGACACAGGCCTGGTGAAGAGAAAAAGGTACAGTTATTCACACCAACTTGTTACCCAGATGATCAAATCTGTCAGATACATTTGCTGACGCATTGTTGCACAGGATTTTAAACGTTATAAAGGCCAAAAAGTGACTTTTTAATACAGTAAAAAAAGCAGAAAAGTAGTTCATGTGACCTCTGAAGTCAAACGAAGCATTAAGTCAATATGTGCAGGTCATATTTCACCTTATATTTCACATCATGTAAATGAGGTGTATTGTAGAACCATCAGACTTTGTGCATTGTTTTATTTTTACATTAAGATAATGAGGACTGGAGGGAAAGTGTGGTTATTTGTCACATGATGTCATAAACTTCACAATGACCCTAAAAATAAGCTTATTGTTCTTTTTCTAGTCTCATTTTCTGAGTCTGAATCTGGACAGTGTCTGTGAGATTTATTCAGTTTCTCACCTCATATTCAAGTGTTGCTGCTCGTCTGTTTCATGTTTGTGCTGCAGGGATTGTGAATATTCATTTCTCTGTCTTCTCCAGTGCAGCTGAACAATATTTCACCCTTAACAGTGTTTGTGTAGATACAACAAGTTTCAGCTGAGCCGAATTTACCCTAAAGGAACTCGTGTCGATTCCTCTAACTACATGCCACAGGTCTTCTGGAACGCGGGCTGTCAACTTGTAGCACTTAATTTTCAGACTATTGGTAAGCAAATGAAAATAATTTGAAAATAATCTCATATTGGTAAAATGAAATGTCATCTCTCATCTGACAGCTTGTTCTGGTCTCCTCTGTTTCAGATCTTTCCATGCAGCTCAATCTTGGTATGTACGAGTACAATGGAAAAAGTGGTTACAGACTCAAGCCTGAATTCATGAGGCGGCCGGATAAGCATTTTGATCCCTTCACAGAAAGCACAGTTGATGGGATCGTAGCCAATACATTATCAGTAAAGGTTAGAGCTCCAGTCAACTGCTGCTTCAGTCAAACCACTTTGAAAGACATCTTTATCTAGCACTTTAAACAACAGAACTGTTAGCAATACTGTTGAGTGTTTTCTTGTGTTACTGATTCTCAGCTGCTTTTGCTTCAACACACACAGATTTTGCACTGAACATCAAGTAGAGACCCACAGTACCTACAACTGTTCATTGTACAAGACTGAATTTCAGTGGTTTCATGTGCTTAACAGCCAGTATTATCCTTGTTGGCATCTGTGTAATTTGACTAGTATCTACCAGTTTCTGTAGCTCAACTGGCACTGCGTTAGCAGCGCAGAGGTCATGGGTTCAATTCCCAGGGAACACATGTAATAATGAAATGTTTACCTTTAAAGTGCTGTGCCTTTAAGTGGCTTGGGCTAAAAATATCTGCCAAATGTGTAAATGTTGACAGTACCAGGTGACAGTAACGTTTGACTGTACTTCAATAACAAAAGACTGGGAAGTGTTTTCAGCTCCTTGATAAGCCTCTTCATTTGGCTGGGCTATCTACACAGCACAGTTACAGTCTGTTATTTGCATGTTTTGTTTCCTGCTGCCCATCAGATCAGATTGTGACAGTATGGGGTCACGACCTGCTGTCATGTGTTAGCATTGTCATATCTTCTTGTCTTTTCCAATAGATCATATCAGGCCAGTTTCTGACAGATAAGAAGGTGGGGGTTTATGTGGAGATTGACATGTTTGGACTTCCAGTTGATACAAGACGGAAAGCTTTCAAGACAAAGACATCTCAAGGCAACGCCATCAACCCGGTGTGGGATGAGGAGCCCATCGTCTTTAAAAAAGTAACAGATATTTTTGGTGCCTTTTAACAGTAGATGTGCACACAGGAAGTAAATGATGGTTTTGTTTGATTGTTTGTTTGTCAGGTTGTTCTGCCCACTCTTGCGTCTCTCAGGATAGCCGTGTTTGAAGAGGGCGGAAAGTTCATTGGCCATCGTATCATTCCTGTCTCAGCCATCCGGCCAGGTGCCAGTTTTATCTGTGCTACTTCTTACTCGTTGACGTGTACAAACGACAAACTTCTTTTATAACATTTTCCTTAGGTTATCGATACATCGGTTTGAGAAATGAAAAGAATCAAGCACTAACTCTTCCAGCCTTATTTGTGTATATTGAGGTGAAGGATTATGTACCAGATACATTTGCTGGTAAGAACTGAAGTACAATAATCTCCTGTCAGACTCTCACAGCTCTTATAAAACATCTTCATTTGTCATGTTACATGTTTTCTCTTATAAACCAAAACAAGAAAGTTCCATTTTTGTTTTGGTTTTGTTTTTATTATTATTTTCATTATTCTCTGGGATAATCTTCTGATGATTGCTGTAATCCTTTGATATCTCTGACAGGTTTGTGTGTTTTGTGAATATAGTTTTACATTGTGAAAGTGTGTTTTGCATCACAGCATTACTGCTGGACACTGTCAGTTCCATCTTAATCACATCGGTGTTTTTTCTCAGTGGTGAAGATCCTGAAACGTCTGTGAGCTTGTGAGACTGGATCACATCCCCAGTTCCCACAATGCATCTCTGCATGTTGAGTTTTTGATAAAAAGTGCTACACAACAGAGGAGCAACACTGCCCGTCTGAAAAGCATTTCACGTGTTTATATCTCAATACCATCTGAACATCCAGTTGTCTTCACTCACAATAATGTCAGGGGTGTCACTTTTCTTAAAGTGACATTTTCTTAAAATGTCTCTAGAAATGTCTTTAAAAGATGTTAAACAAATGTTATGTGATAGACTATTACAAATGTACCTTATTTTATAAGTTTATAAGTGTTATAAGTTTTTTATAAGTTTAAGTTCTAATAGGTGCACATTTTGATGTTTTTTGCAAAGTTGCAAAATACTGTCAAAACTGTGATGATGCAAAGCAGGATTTGAGTTTTTGTCTGTTCTGTTTTCCTTCATGTTTGTAGTGGGTTGTGTTTGACTTGGCTGACAGCAGTATGTTTGTCTGGTGAACAGATGTTATTGAAGCGCTCTCCAACCCCATAAGATACGTCAACCTAATGGAGCAGAGATCCAAACAACTGGCAGCTTTGACTCTAGAAGAAGGAGAAGAAGAGAAAGACAACAAAGAGGTGCAGGAATCTCTATGTTCTCTCATGGCTTGAGTGTTTAAAACAGTTTTTGTTTTCACAGTTTTGTTTGATGCTGCTAGTGGTGCAAAAATGACCCACAGCACTCTTAAAACTGAGGAGGTCAGAGAGATGGTGGAGGTCAGAGAGATAGAGGTGGTCAGAGAGGTTCTTGTGATCTAGCAAGATTTCTTGTTTCTCAGGCTGAAAGCAGTGTTGAACACACCTCAGAGGTCAGAACCGATCCCGCCCCGGTGGAGAATGGCTTGAGTCACACGCCCAGCGCTGCTCCCAAACCAGCATCTCAGATCAGCGTGCAGCCGCAGTCAGCCGGTAATAACCCTCGCCATTCTCTGCAGGTCTGACACTTTGACATAACACTGCACTGACGCTACATTCACTTGAAGAAAGACTGAGCAGAAATATGCTGAAGATTACAGTGAATCCTTATGAAACCATATCGGCTGAGATCTGTGTATGTTTCAGGCTCAATAAAACCAGCTGTGAAGACTGAAGATCTGATTCAGAGTGTTCTAACTGGTCAGTAACCCTTCAGACCACATCTGTCAGCTGAAACATTGGAGCAATGTAGTCTAACGTTCAGTTCAGTTTGTGTCATTTAAAAGAATTTGCTGCTATGATTATATATGTAAATCTTATATTTTCCTTTTGCAACAGTATTAAAGGAGTTCTTGTGGCTAAGCACGTGTTGACATCTTCTTAACACCCATAATTAAAAACGAAATAAATCATTAATCAAAATGTTTTTCTTGTTAATGGATCATATTGGGGAATTCAGATATATTGATCATCTGCTGGCTGTATTTAGTTTATTAGGCAGTCAGTGAGTGTAAATCATTTTAAAGTGCTCGGTAATCATGAACATTTCTGATGTGCCCCTTTAGTAGATTTATGTACGTGAGCTTCAGAAAACATAAAATATGGAGATGATTACAGTGAACTAATTTTACAGTCCATAAACCCTCTGGCTGTTTGTTTATCAGAGGTGGTGTCGCAGTCTATAGAGGAGCTGAAGCAGCAGAAAGCGTTTGTGCGGGAGCAGAGGAGACATTACAAAGAGATGAAAGACCTTGTGAAGAAACATCACAAAAAAACCACTGAGATGATCAAGGAGCACTCAGCCAAATACAATGAGTTTCAGCACGACTACCTGCGCAGACGCGCCGTCCTGCTAAAGTCTGCAAAACGAGACAGTAAGAGAAGGTAGGTCGACTTTCTCTCTTCTACTTCCTGTCCAGCTTTCTTTGTTCTTTCTGTGGTGAAACGTGACACTGAACATCCTCATCTGTTGGCAGGTGTTTGTCCTCCAGTCCGATACACGGACCTTCATTCTTTGAGCAGGAACTGGTGAATCTGGATGAGGAGAGTGGTCAGAAACTGTCAGAACTCAAAGAACAACAACAACAGCAGCTACTAAATCTGCGTCAGGAACAATATTACAGTGAGAAATATCTGAAGAGAGAACACATCAAACAGGTCTGTTCTGAGGCTGGTTCGGTAAATACTGACTGATTTAAAAAATAATAAAACACATTGAAAAAACAGGATGCCATAGCAGAACAATTTTAATTTTAAATAGAACAATTTTTAGATTTTAGTTTCACCTTTTTATCCTCTGAATATTTCCACCACAAAGAACCTCTTGTGAAACAGAAAGGTTCTGCAGATGTTAAATGTTTTTTATGGAACCATACTGCGAAAAATGGTTCTCCTATGGAATTGTGAAGCACCTTCTATTTTAGAGTGTATGTAATTAAGACCAGTTATTTAGGGTTGGGTTGCTACCTCGAAAGTACTCAAGTATCATTTGTGGAAATTGTTGAGAAAACAGACATGCAGGACCCAGTGAGTTATTGATGCATCGCCATATTTGAATTTAGCTCTCTGATCACATTTATTGCTAGGTAAGCCCAGGAGACATTTATTTTAATTCACTGATGTTATCTGGATTACTCTGATGGATTCATGTGCTTTTTAGAGCTTCATAATGATATCCATTTATTGCCATTACAAAGCTGAAAAGAGACTGAATAATATATTAATATTAATATAAGTCTGATTGTTTTCGGCTGAAAAGAGTCATAAACATCTGGGGTGGCATAAGGGTGAGAAAATTACCAGATCATTTTCATTTTTTGGTGAACAGTGATTGCTATCCCCAGGAGAGTTAAACCCTCCCCAACAGTCAGATTAGAGGACTTTACCATCCGCCCATTTGTGGGAGTTCAGCGGATCAAACCCACAGTTGAGCATTTAGAAACCTGGAATGAGGAGAAAAGTCTGGGTGTTCTGGAGTTTCCTCTTGTTTGGTGTGGAGTATTAATGTCCTAAATCACAAGAAACACCCTGAAGTTTTTACAGTGTTGATGTGTAATTAATGAATTCGGCTGTATTTGTAGGTTATTGAGAAGCTCACCGTCATCGCAGAAGAAGGTCAGAGCAACCAAATGAAGAAGCTAAAGGAGCTGTGTGAGAAGTGAGTGTTACAAACATCTTGATCTTCTTCAAAGAAGAGGCCCTGCAGACTCATGAGTGAGCATCACACTCACTGTAATATCTGTATTTACAGAGAGAAGAAGGAGCTCAAGAAGAGGATGGACAAGAAGAGACAGGAGAAGCTCAGTGAAGCCAAATCAAAAGAGAAACACTTAACAGAGGAGTAAGAGTTGACCTGAGCTATTCACCACACCTGCATCCGCTCAGACTGAAGATGAGGCCACAGTTTCACAGAGTTACAAGGAATCAAACTCTATAGAAATAAAAGATAGATCTCTACAACTAAAATAAGAGATAGATCTCGACAACTCTATAGAAATAAAAATTAAAAAGTTACAGAGCTTTGATGAGTCTTTGATGGTTTATACAGACCCTGAAGACAGACACATAGACAGAAAAACACTCAGAGAAATGAGCTTTTCTAAATGATGACACTGACTTTTCTCCTGGAGGACAATAAAACAACCCTAAATTAACACTGAATGAGAAACTCTGAGCTATTTTTGGTCTAGTTTGCAACCACTCAGTACCCCCTAGCAACACCTTGACAACACCATGACAGGCTTCACTCACTGTTTGTTAGAAAATATAAAAATCTAGTTTTAACCAGCTGCTTTAATCACTTCAGAGAGAAACTGTTAAAAAATGAGATTTTTTTATTGGTGTTTGATGGAGGCAATAAAAGGAATAGAAAGAATTGAGGAGAAAATGGCCTCTAGGTGGCGGTAAAACACAGTTAATGGCATACCTTTAACTGACCCTGTCTCTGTCCCACCGTCTGTGAATACTACAAAAGTGAGCCAGTTTGTGTTGACAGGCGGTTTTCTCTTTGATTTTAGAGAGAAGCTGGAAATCAACAGGTCGTATGTGAATGAGGTGGTTCAGCACATTAAGAGGGTAAAAGAGCTTCTCCATTAAGTCACAGCAGAACCAGATTATGATGATTTCTCACTCTTCACTCATTATCACTGAATTTATTATCATCAGCTGGAAGATGCTCAAACAAAAAGATACGAGAAGCTTCTGGAAACCCATAAGAGCATTCTGCAACAAATTGTAGATGAAAAACCCAAGGTAAGAATTTACTGTACTGTACTAAATGTGGCCACCATAATAAACAGTGTATCATGCTGCAGTGTCATATCAATCACAGGGTATATGACTGAGTATGGTCTTATGATCTAAAATACGGCCTGGATCAACATCAGACCTCAGTCTCTATGTACTTGATTAATTAAATTGTTAACCCGGTCATATTGTGCATGATGCTCTTGGGCATATTATTTATAATCCAAATGAAATTTGCTGACCAGCCTCTCAAACATCTTTCTTCTCTTTAGCCACATAATGTAGTCCACTATCAGCTGCTCAGAAAGAAAGTGGCTGGTCTAACTGTAGCAAAATGACTGTTACAAAAAGCTGTGTTTACTGATTTATTATATGGATCAATATCTCAGATTTGAAGCAGGTCATCCGTGTTGCTGCATTCCTGCGTGTGTAGCGCTGACACGTCTGTATCTGTAGCAGCTCATTTTGCTATTATTTAATTCATTCTCTTGAAATGTATAGTTTTAGTCCTTTTTCTTGCACCAGAGGTACAGTGGTCAGGCTGGTTCTTAATAGTTTCCATTAGGAATTTTTGGTAGTAAAAGGCGAGTTTTAATATGACAGGTGGTTAAAGGGGAGGAGATACAAAGTATAATGATAATGACATCAACTAATAAAGAAAAACTGTTTCTGAGATTATCGTGATGAAAGATTACAAAGGCAAACTTCATTTCATTCTTTGGAATGACATGATTCTGATCCGGAACCTGTGTTAAGATCTTTGGATCAAGTTCTGGTTCTTGTTGATGTCTCACAGCTTCAGAACGATCTGGACCAGGAATACCAAGACAAATTCCATCGACTCCCACTGGAGATCCAGGAGTTTGTGCAAGAGAGCACCAAGAGAAAGACTGAGGATGGAGATCAGGATGTTCTGCCTTCTGCCACGCTGGAGAAACTCATGCAGAAAGGCACGCAGTCTGAAGACGACATGGAGGAGGAGAAGAAAGACATATTTGTGTGATGTCATACAGAAACTCCTCCCACTTCAGTTTTTTATGTTCTGTCATTTGCATGTTAGATATTTGGAGAGGCTGTGTTTGCTTCAGAAGATATCAACAGCAGGTGAGCTTGAAGAACTAAAGCCCTGGACTGTCTCATGGCTTATTGTGTTGAGAGTTCCATCATTATTTTATTTTAGTTACGCTCTGTTGATCTGGTGTTCTTCTGAATTGTATGGTTATTAGTTGTTGAGTATGAACACTGTACTACAATATGTATATGATACTCATATTTCACCCCAAAATCAAAGAAAAGTGAAGAAACTAAAGCAGATTTTTGGAGCCATTAAGATTTCTTTCATTTCAGGTAAAATTATATATCAGATACAAATACATTCTCTATGTTGTCACTGTAATGCAAACCAAAGGTTTTGGTTTTTTGTGTAACTCTCATTGATGTTTCTTATTGGACTTTTACTTTTAAAATGTTCTAGTTTGTGAAATATGACTCAGACGTTCTTGATACGTTTTGTGAGATTTACCCTCATAAATGAGGAAGTTCATGAAAGTTTCCATTTGCACTGAAATGATATTTTTTTAAAGGGTCTGCTTGCAGCTGTTGGTGTGAATGGAATGATAGTGCTGCTGTGTGGATTATAAGAGCTCAGACAGGTGATTGTGCACCTGCGCTGTACACACTGTACACTATCTCAAACACACACACGTCGGTCTGCAGGTACTGAAACACTCAAACTCTGACTGTAACTGTTGTCACAGGGGCACATGATTTCAGCCAGTCAAACGTTTGTGCTTCTACACATTTGTTAATGTCGGCAACGTGTTGTCATGTGAGAACTATTAGCAATTTGTGAAGATGTGTTTAAACATATATGCATTATTTTTTTTTTTTTTTTGGGCAAATAACAGACATCTTTATTAGAAAGTTTACAGTGATATTTTCTTATTATATTAAAGGGTTTTATGTGCTGTTTTAGGGGACTATTTTAATTCTGTTCATTTTTATTCAGGAGATTCTATGAAACTACTGAAGTGTTTCACTTATAAATAGGGCAGAATTAGATATATATAATATGGACAGAATTTTCAAATCTGTATAGGGAATTCTGATTAGAAATGTGCTTGACCAAAGTCTCAAGCAGAATTAAAAATGAGAAATGCAGAAGAAAACAAAAGATAAAATAAATATGCACTGTGTATGTGGAGGTATTTTCATAATTATGCAATCTCTGCACATAACAGCATGTAATTTTTCATTTCAACCCTTCATGTTGTTATGGATGTAGAACAGATTGGGATGAGGATTTTATGCCAAGAAACACTGATGCTTTATTCTTTTATATATTATATCATTATATATATATATATATATATATATATCATATATTATATATACATCATTATATACTTCTATAACTACTGATCTCTTTAAGCACCTTGGCTATTATTTTATATATTTTGTTATTTTTATTATTGTGCTGTTTTAATATATGATCTATGTGAACCACTGAAAAAGTGCCAAATGTTGTCTTCTCTGTATTCCGTTTTATTATTGTCTGAAACTGATGGATAGATTAATAAATTATAAAACACAACATTCATGCTGTATGTTGCATAATGTCTATTTAGTCTAAACTAGACTAAACCAGTTTAACTATTTGACTTGATCCAGTTGCAGCTCATAAAGAGTTTGTGTATTCACTGACTTATATTGACCTGTAAACTGAATCTTGTATATTCACTTCTAGAAATACTGTATTGATTTTTACAACATGATTCTTTTTGCAGTGTAAGATTACTTTAATTTCTTTTATATCCATGTATATCCAAAATTATGATTCCTTTTATATCCATTGATGGTTTAAAGTAAAGTTCTGTGAGGGTGGAATCGATGTTAGATGTATTGACATTCATACAGTGAGAGAAACAGATGATGTACCAAACTGTAACATTCACCTCTGATTTATCATGTAAAACATTTGATTTCTCACAGATATCAACATGTTTGGAAGACAAACATTGTTGAAGGTAAGTTTTGCTTGTGCTGTGGATTGATTTGAATAAAATTGTTCTTGTGAAATGTGAACACTCTCAGTCGTGTTCATTTTCAGAGCAACATTTGTGTGATGTAGTGAGGAGTTCATCTCCATCTATCATCATTATCCATCTGTTCATCTATCATTAAAGTAAATAAGATCATGTGAGCTTCTTCAGTCTCTCATACGACCTATAAACATGTCTGTGTCATCACATAACGCTGTACAGTTCACAACTAGACTCATACTTTTTAAATAAACATGAAAATATCCTCAAAAACATTTGTAGATGAAGGCCTGTGGGTGGCACTGTTCACTCATCTGACTAACTGATCTCCAAACAGTACAGAGTCTGATCTGTAAACTCAGTCAGTCAGCTTCAATCACAACCCGTGCTGTGGTTATTGTTGTGCTGACATATCGTTATTAAACGAGATTACTGAATCTGAATCAAGTGTCAACAAACATCTGCCGTTCAGATCAGATCACGACAACAGTCGTGTATTCATTTAGCAGACGTTTATCCAAAGTGAGCCTGAACGTTTAAGAGGAAACATCTAACAAGCCTTTTCTACAAGAGCTGTATTTCCAGGAAGGAAGAAAGGAAATGCGTGTCTTTTTGCCCTCCAGATTGCTCTCAAGTCTCTTTATCATGTCAGACATAAGGAACTCTCAGTCAAACTCTCAGTCAAACTCCTAGTCAAACCACTTCTGAAATCATTCAGGTCTGTAGGACAAACAGGACGAGATGATTACTGGGAAAGGTGCTAAAGGTAAGCTTATGGAGATCACAACATCATGTGGAACAGTCGTGTGTGACAGGCTGAGGTCTTTATCTTAATGTGCTTTATGTTAGATGTACCCTCCACTGTAACTCTGTACTCTGATCAGACGTAAACGTCTCATGCAGGTCACATCGACTGTAACAGCTTGTTCTGTAGTTCCTCTCTTCATGCAGGAATTCATGGCGTGATTTTGTATTCTGGGGGATTGAAGAAGGTAGGAGTGTTTCACAGATTGATAATCTTTTAATATCTTTAATATTTTAATCCTTAATATCTTTGTTAAGTATCTTTATAAGTTATATAACATAAAATACAAACTAAGCACTGAACGTGACACTGATTACTGTGTGTGCGTGTTTGAAGGTCTGGCTGATATAATAAGAGTTAAATGAGATCACTCATTTTTCCTTTTCAGGCCCCTTTCAAAGTGGTAAAAACCTCAGACCTGGTTATTATATACCTCAGATTTTCTGGAATGCTGGCTGCCAGATGGTTGCTCTGAACTTCCAGACCCCAGGTAATGCAGAAGACATCCTCTCACACACACAACATCTTCAGCAAAATAGTGTTTCACAGTTCTCTTTAACACTTCAACAGTTCATTTGCTGCCATCAAATAATGATGTGTGATCACGCTGTGAGTCAAACTACAACAGTGGGAAACTCCAAAAATATTACTTAACACATTAATGTATTGTGTAATGTAACATGTAATATCCGTTATACGTACAGTATGTGTTTAGTGGTGTGAATTGAATATGAGACCAGAGGGACATCTTTAAATGTGTCTGTTACAATAGCTCTTATAATAAACCGCTGTCTATTACTGTTTGCTGCTGTTTTTATTTGGTTTTGTTAAGTATCTGTTGAAGTCAGATTTTATGCACTGGCTGGTATGCATGTTTGATCCGTTTTCTATAACGCCTGTGGATGGAGTGATCACAGCCACCTGCAGCATCCAGGTAGTGACGGGTGCTGTGATGCAGTGGTTGAAGATAGAGGCTGATGGATTACTGCAAGTCTTTCCTGGAAACATATCGGGGAATATTCTGAGATTTATTAATTTTGTGTTTTTAGGCCTGTAAAAGTCACGATGATCTCTGCAATGTGCAGTTCATACACTTTCAGTTTTTATTGTTTAGATTACAGTCAGCTAGAGCCATTTTAATTCCTCAAATCACTTAGATGTATAATGTGCATCAAATAAGACTAAGAACATATATGAAGAGAGTAAATCAAGTCAATTGATTTCATGTTGATGTGGAACTTGAAAGTGGTCTTAACTCTGATTTTGATGTTTTAAAGGGTTCACATGCAGTATAAGACAATTCTTTCAAACCACTTTCAAACCATTTTCAAACCACTGAAACACCAAGTGTGTAAACACCTAAATGATGACAGACACAAGGACGGACACAAGCATAGTGGACATGTATAGACTGCCCACAGACAACATATACAAAGAGTTTTGCAGGAGGATGGTAATGAGTAACAGCCTAAACCCAGTGTATGATGCCGAAACCTTTGTCTTCAGAAAGGTAACCTTTATAAAAGTCATGCCAGCAATGATTTTCATGGTGATGTAACGTGTAATGACAGTGGAATTGTTCTTTGTACCCTACAGAGTCAAGGTCTTGATTCTTTATGATTTTATATTGTAGCTCAGAATACCAGAGGCATATATGACATTATCTAAAAGCTGGCTATCATTATACTGAAATTATATGATGTGAACTCATATAGTGAACTTTAATTATATATAAAGAGTTCAATGTAGTAGTTACTATAGCGATCGCTATTATAAAAGCACTGTAGTCTAATTATCTATAATACACCACCTGAATGTGAAGTCTTTGTATAACGCTGAAGACTGTATTCAAAACCAGAAAACACATGGCCAACAGTTTCACCATCATTTCAGTTTATAAGTTTTATACAAGCATTACTGCCACTGCTGCTTTTCTAAGTGATCACACAGTAAAACAAACCATCACCCTTGCAAATGCCTAGCAACACTGTAGCATTGAAACGATGAGTTCTGAACACACAAGCCTCTCTCTACACTTTAAAAATGTAAAAATCCACTTCAGCATCTTCAGGCCATCATCTAATGTCAGTCACGATGTGTTTGTGATAACAACAGTAAGCTGACTGGATAGAGAATTATGCCTCTGGACAGGCTGCAGTTGGGCTATCTTTTTAAGAAATGAATACAACAAACCTCTCTGGCTACAGTCTTCTGTAGCATGTCCTCAAACATACATGCCTGGTGGCTTTGCAGGACAGGAGATGTTCACATCCAGTGAAACCTTTGTGTTCAGACAAACTCCTAGAATCCCATTGAAAATTTTGGCTTGATGTTTTTGTGTGTTTTAAACTATTGCAGATGCTCTGTCTGATCCTGAAAACTACTTATACATTTGTGAGAAAAGAGCAGACCAAATGAGAGCTATAGGCATCACGACAGTGAGTATCTTTATTATTAATACACATGACCTTGAGACACTCCAACAAACCCATTCGTTGATTTTAATAAGTTCCCTATGTACTCTGTTGAACTTTATGAATTAGTTAGTATCATAAAAATGTAACTTTAAAGTGATTCATTGTAGCACGTTTGGGAAGGTTCTGCATTAAGATTTTTCTGGCGTCCCTGAAACTTTGAGTTTTATTTGACACAATACACTAAAAACTTTAACGCAGAACCATTTTGTGTGTTTGTGCTGTTTTTATAGACAGTTTTATATAGAGGTTTGATAGATGTTCTTTCACACAATGTCCGACATAATAATGTGCAACAATTTACCAGTGAGTCACTGAAAACTGCACACTGTTAGTCCTGCAGGGTCTCAACAGTACAGGCAGCACAAATGTGTCATGTTAGAACTGTTGAAATGGGTTTGGATGTTTATTCAGTCAGATATTGCTGACGTGTCGACTGACAGCTGTGAGTGTCACAGACTGAGGTTGAATCAAGGTGTAATGTTGTCACAGAAGGACTCAGAGAGGCAGAAAACAGCACAGGGCCAAATTACTGTCATGTTCTCCAAAGAGGGTAAGATTACATCACAAATCTCCTTATTCAGTTAATCACACCTACCAACCAATCCAGTTTTAATTCATTTTAGGTTAACATTGATATTGTGACCTAACAAAGCATTTGGACACTGAAATTTCTCCTACAATGAGGTTTTGTTATTGAATATGTCACATTGTCACAAACAAGGCAAACTGTATTTGCAAACTCTTCTCAGAACTGACTAACTCTGGGTCTTTTTTTGCTATAACTTCCAAGCATCTGGTGTCAAGGTTTGTGGACGCATGAAATCCATTTTCTCTAGGGTATTTTTCAGGAGTTTTCTCCTGTTGTACAGGAAACGTAAGGAGATGAAACCATCCAGGAGCTTGATGGAGAACAGTAGAGCCCATCACAAACCACAGAGGCATCAGGAACAAGCTGAGCGAGAGCAGTAATATCTGCTCAACAGAAATGTAAGCTCCTCAGATCCTCACTGCTTTGTAGTTTCTCTGTCAGTCCACTCTGCCTGTATTTTACAGTAGTTTAAAGAATTCTGTAATTTCATGTGTCATCTTGTGCAATTTTATGTGCTACCTTTTGCTTTTCTGTTTTAACGGGATGCGTTTGAGAGCTAAATAGCACTAACACCAGGAAGTTTCTTATAGAGGAAGAGGGCAAAGTTTTTAATCTGATTTTATTTAGTTTCTTTTTTCAAAGATCTGTTTCTAATTATGTAAATGAATGTGGGTGTTAATTGACAGTTTGTCATGAAGCAGTGTGAGGAGAGCGAGCAGCTCCAGACAGCTCAACGAGAACAACTGGAGAAACACAATCAAGAGGTAGTTCACCTTCCATATGTGAACCAAGAGCTGTTTGAATTGAATCCATACAAACACACTGTTGTAATGGACAGAAGAATTTCTGTAGCTGTGTATAGAAGACTTCAGTGCTGCGATCGTGATATTGAAGACAGATTGATTTTCACTTTTCTAATATACTCACATAATAATGTGAGGTTAATATTTTATCCACTAAAGACAGACATGAACCAGCGTTACTGCATGACAGGAATGAGCAGATGTTTCTAAACACATGAACAATCATGAATATCTTCATCACTTATCATTTCTCTTTATTTAGTTGTTGAACGTGTGCTGTGTGAAATCACAATGTCGAGGTACAGTAAGACTTTCCTCTCACAATTCAGTTTTAAAACACCTCCACTCTCCCCAGGTTATTTCATTTACTCATACAGGACTTCAGTCTGTCATGGCTATGAAATATTGCTTCATGGTGCTAACTTTTCAACCTAATACTGTTTCCTTAGAATGTTTTTGTAATGTTGCAGTTCTCTTCCTCTTTTTCACTTTTCACTTTCAGTTGCATGAAGAAGTTTGTTTCCCAGAACATGTCTCTTGATCAGTAAACAGCATTTGTGTATTTCTGTGCTAACATGAGTATTGCAAAATTTATAAATACTGTAAACAAGAAGTTTTATGGCTTGTTAGTGAAGAGATTATTTAAATCCAAGTGTTTGACGTTTGAGTTTTAATTAAACAATTAAGAGCAGCTAGATAAACCTCCTGTAAAGTGGAAAACAGCAGTAATATAAATCACTTCATTACAAAGCAATACTAAGAGGATCAAATTCTTATGGGAAATGATAATTTTGTGTCTTTATACCTTTATATAGGAAGTTATGCAAAATATACAATTTAAAAGAGACTCTATACTGGCTGTCAATATATTAATATAAACATGTTTTCATCTAAAACTATTTTTCTCTCTCGTATCAGATCATAAACATTGTGACGTTAAGATATATTCTGGGTTCAAAACAAAACAGATTGTGTCTGTAAGGTAAACTAAACCTGGACCATTACTTTATTGCATTCCAGTTTTCTTCACATGTCAGTCACATGACCTCTCATCACAGATTTCAATGATCAGAAAGAAACTGAATGAAATTGTCACTGTTTATTATTGTATTTTATAAAACTGACAGTTCCCACTGATGTTTTTGTATTGATATAACCCTGATATAACACTTTCCCATAATGACAGTCTGCCTAAAGTCTGCTCCACAACTCAGAATATTCTGTCCAAGATGCATCCATTGCCACACAAAGAGACTGCCTGACTGAGCAACAAACTAAGCAAACATCATTGTGGGTGTAAGTGTGTCTTAAATACAACGTGAATATATTTATGATACCATAAGCTGCAGACTTAGTTTGATAGTAACAAGTTTTTTCTCGGAAACGCTTACTGTAGCAGCTTGGAAGCTGTGAGCTTGTTGGAATGATTGAAGAATTATTGTGATGTAAAGCTGCCCAGTCAGATTGCACTTGGCATTTTCAGGAGCATTGCCATTTCCTGTGTGCAGTTCACAAGTTTACTCTTTGTGTCTTTCATCTTAGCACTCTCGATTAGTGTTGGTTGTTTCTGGTGTCATAACAGATGTTTATCTGCATGAGCAGACAGCGTGTTGTAATAGAGACATGGCTCATGTTTTGTTTGCCATCGCTGAATCAGTCTTACAGTCATTTGGTTAGACTTGAGTTAATTGAGTGAAAAGCAAAGCAGGATTGTTTATTTTGATATTTGTGTGGTTGTATTTTGATAGTGTTTAAATAGCCCCTTTTTGATTTAAACATGCTGTTTCAGTGTGCTTGCATATATGTGACATAAGAGAACTTCTATGCAGCTCTTTTGTTTTAACCTGTCTATACACTTCATTCAGGTTACGCTGATAAATAGTGTTACACTTACAACAGAAGCCTAGCAGAGAGTTGGGCAGGACAGTGAATAAGGCCAGAAACACACACTGAAGTGCAGGGTGATATTATTTTCTTTTTCACAATACAGGTGAGATGCTGCAGGTGATTCTTGATAAGCCTGAAACATAATCACAGGTCATAATAAAAAGGGTGAATAATGTGGTTAGCTGTTGACCCAGAGTAGCTGTACAGTCAGAAAGCTGAAGGCATGTTCACACACTGCGCAGTGAGGCCTGCATCTCGTTCTGTAAGCACATGATCATGATCATCTTCATATAATCAAAATATAATCACAGGTCATAATGGCCGGTGATTACGATCTTGATCGTGTTAAGATGATCATGATCATCTTCATATAATCAAAATATAATCACAGGTCATAATGGCCGGTGATTACGATCTTGATCGTGTTAAGATGATCATGATCATCTTCATATAATCAAAATATAATCACAGGTCATAATGGCCGGTGATTACGATCTTGATCGTGTTAAGATGATCATGATCATCTTCATATAATCAAAATATAATCACAGGTCATAATGGCCGGTGATTACGATCTTGATCGTGTTAAGATGATCATGATCATCTTCATATAATCAAAATATAATCACAGGTCATAATGGCCGGTGATTACGATCTTGATCGTGTTAAGATGATCATGATCATCTTCATATAATCAAAATATAATCACAGGTCATAATGGCGGTGATTACGATATTGATCGTGTTAAGATGATCATGATCATCTTCATATAATCAAAATATAATCACAGGTCATAATGGCCGGTGATTACGATCTTGATCGTGTTAAGATGATCATGATCATCTTAATATAATCAAAATATAATCACAGGTCATAATGGCCGGTGATTACGCTCTTGATCGTGTTAAGATGATCATGATCATCTTAATATAATCAAAATATAATCACAGGTCATAATGGCCGGTGATTACGCTCTTGATCGTGTTAAGATGATCATGATCATCTTAATATAATCAAAATATAATCACAGGTCATAATGGCCGGTGATTACGCTCTTGATCGTGTTAAGATGATCATGATCATCTTAATATAATCAAAATATAATCACAGGTCATAATGGCCGGTGATTACGATCTTGATCGTGTTAAGATGATTATAATCATCTTAACACCCGTGAACATGTTGATACATATTCTGATGCTTTCTGCGACAGGACAGTCGTGTAATATCACCTCCAGCTGTCAATCATTGAAATCGTCGTGGAGGTGCGCGTCATGAAGGGACTAAATGGGCTTTTAATAAGAAAAACAAGGTTAGTTTGAAGGATAATTGAACCTAAATAACTTCTCTGTTTGTTATATGCAGATGATGTTGTTAGAAACTTTATATCACAAGTCGTTGCATGTTAATAGACACAATAGTTTATTGTTTTAACCAGAGCAAGATTTACATCCTAAAATCATCTAAAAATCTAAACAGTGAAATAAAAATACTTTCTTTATTGTGAAAATAATTAAAAAACAGAATATAATTGAATAATATAACTGAATAACAATAACTGGAAAAAATAACAGAAAAACAAAAGCGACTGATGTTTTATGTCACAGATGATTCAGTTGTCTTTTTAGACTAAATGATGTTGGGATTTGCTAAAAATAACATTTATTAATATTTATTAATGCTGGTTCAGGGAAGTCAAGAAGCCACAGGATTCTTTTGCGATGTGTGGACCGGACGTCACTAGGGTTTCTGGGGTCTGACGGTCCGTGCGTGATCATGTTCCTGGTCCTCCCTCATTACAGCAGCCCTTTGTGTGGATATTCAGTGATGGACATTGATAGACACAAACCATATAAACAGAGAGCATGTGAAAGGAGATTTTCAGGTGTAACTCCACAGGGTAACACCTGAATGCAGATGGCTGATATCAGGTGTGTGTGAGCTGTGCACTGTTTTAACTGCAGTTATTGAACAGCATCTGCTGTACTGCAGATGGAAGATCTGTGAAGAACTGGTTTCTGATCATGTTGGACATACTTCACAGATTTGATTATCTGGATCTGCGTCTACCTGCTGTTTACCACGGGCAGCCCTTTTAACTTCTCCCTGAGTTTGTAAACACATAAGAAATGATGGTGAAGTGATTTATAGTAAAGTGAAGGGTTTGTTTACATCAAGTTTGATCCATGTAAATGCAAGTTTAGTTGCAATTGTTACAATTATGTTACTTGTCTAGTTTCAGTGTGTGCAGGGTAACAAGATAAGCCAACTAGATTTACTTCTTTTACCACTTATGGCAAGACTGGATGATTGGATGTTTCTGTGAAAAGACACGAACAAAAAACGATGCACAGACAGATCAGTTGGTGCGTGTATCATTATGATAATATAATGTCTGAGACACTTCATTCTTTTATTTTCATGCTGCAAAGTTGCATATTTCGAAAGTTATATTTGCTTGCTAACTGTAGTTATTATACAGTTGCTGATTGCTTTTGTCTTCCATTATCTCAAACAAAAGCAGGACAAGAGATCCTGAATGCAAATGTGATGCCTGTCTGTGTCAAAGCGTAGGAGTCCCTTCTCACCGGAGTTTAATTTCAGGTTTACAATGTAAATGCAGTCTACATCTATCTGAATACATTTGTATTCATTTATAGCAATACATAGAAAAAACTAGTGCAGTATTTGCCTCACGTTGGCACACGTTTGGGTCTAAACAGGAGTAGTAGCTTTGTTCTGTAGAGATGTACTGGCCATCTGTACAGTGTTTGTAAATGTTGTAGCTATAAGCTCTCTATAAACTTATGCTTATCTCTTTAATCTGATATCTACCTTTATTGATCCAGTAAGTGGCCTTCAGATTTGTAAGCTGCCAGTTTAATTTAATGCCAGTTTAATGCCAGTTTTGTTGTTTCCATATTTAAACTGGTTGAGTTTGACAGATGAGTGCTGTAGGACTGTGAGAGGTGGATCTGTGTGAAGAATTCTTCCGTCACTCATCAGAGCCTCTAGTCTGTGTAGATGAGCTGAGCATCCCTCATCCTGATTCATTAGCAGACCTGCAGTTGCGTTCTGTCCAGTAGAACGTCTGTTCTCTGATGTGTGTGAATCTGTGCTGATGATTAATGTGTGGCTGTCATTGATGGTTCAGATAAGGTGTGTCAAAATCTCTCCTGTCTGTATATATATATTCATTATTCACACAGTTCTAAAGAATTTAATACACAACAGTTATACAGCAGTTTCAGAACTGCAGGTAATTAATGTAAGAGAAATGACATATATATATCAGTTCATTGTTCATCTCTCTCTCCCTCTCTCTCTCTCTCTCTCTCTCTCTATATATATATATATATATATATATATATATATATATATATATATATATATATATATATATATATATATATATGCCTGTTATTTAATTTATATCCAGCTGATATTCAGCTTCATCTGATCTCACAGCAGAAGTTTGCTGTGACCTGAGGCACAATCTGAGTTGTATCTGGTCTTTCATTTGTTTCAGTTGTATCTGGTCATATCACTGCTTTTGTCCCGCATGTGTTGTGCCCTGAGGAGCAGACACAACCAACAGCCGTTTACATTCTCATCTCAGTTCATAGTCAGCTTCAGGGTTTATGACTGAATAAACACAGTAGAGATGATCATTCTGCATGTCAGAGGTCAGGTCAACGCAAACCTCGGCTGCATTCTGTGTCTGCATTTCTGTGCCGAATCTCAATTGCTTTAGCGCAGAGCAGCAATCCTGCAGCTTCTCCTGGACTCTTGAATGTGTTGCATTTGTGTATGGATGCTGAGGGATTCGCCTAATATTCATTAGAAAGATTCATTTCTCAGCACGTAACAGGTGTGATTTCTGATGTTAATTGTTTTGGCAGCATCAGAGCCTCATAATGGATCACTATCTGTGAGCAGGCAGAACTCTGTGATTACAGGCACTGTGTGAAACACAGGCGCTCAGGGGAATTTGAGAAGTAAAAACCATTTAGAGTGGATGTTAATGTCCAGTAATGTCCACATAAACACACCAGAACTTTCCAGAATACTGAACAGCAGAGGACTGGTGACTCATAATCATACAATAATTCTCCTATTTTCTCTCTGGTATTATAAACTCAAAAGAGCCAAATACAGCCAAAAAACATTTTCTACTTTTTTATTACTGACCTACATAATATATATTACTGAACTGCATATTTCACCATTTTTTAACATTTTTCTTTGCCTTCTTTATTTAAAAAAAATTCAACACACTGCATTATAATTAAATACAGTATGGACAGTTACATACGGTTACGTAAAGTTTTTAACATTACTTGAATTAAGAAATAACATTCAGTCATATATCAACCTGGAGGTTTATTTTTAATAACAGGGTGATATATATTACCACAATTATTACATGACCACATATCAGCTACATAAATGACTTTTCCGAACAGCACAGAATAATATGTGAAGCATGAAACGTCACTGGTTCAACAGATTAAAACAGATTAAAAAACAGAACATTTTGTGTTTGATACAGAATGAGGGTCACTGTTTTTCAGGTGACTTGTTCTTTTTTTGTTCTTTGTTTTTCAGGTGACAAACAAAGCTTTTTTATTATAAACAGAAACAAATTGCATGACACTGATTAAACACTGCAGGTCTACTTCTTTTTTTTTTTGCTTTACAAGATCCGTCACTGTAGAAACAATCTAGAAGCCCCAGAACATTACTGCAGCAGCCCAGCTGTCACCTTCTCTTAACATCTTCATCTGTTTTGTGATCAGGCATGTGAAGAGTAGAACTGTCTTGAAGAGTAGAACTGAGTGCCAGGCAGTGGACGCTCCATCAGTCCAGCGAACTGTACATCAGTATTGTACACCACTTAGTTTCTCCACCAAAACTGCATCGTCAACTGCCTCTAGATCTGATTTAGTTTCAACTCTGTTTATCCACAGAAAAGCCTCCAGTTACTGTCACCTGTAACAGAGAACAGCCCAGAGAACACAACATCAAGGTGATGTGTGTAATTATTTGATACAGATCTTTCAGTTATTGAAAATATAATCAATGTCATTTTCACCACAATGTCACAGGCCAGATCCAGAGACTCTGAGACACTGAAAACCACAAGCCTTTCTGTTAATTCCTCTGGCATTAGATCAACCTGGTTCTGAAGGGCAGCTGATCGTCTCAGAAGACCACACAGGACCGGATCTGTTCCCCCTGCAGACCACAGCAACAAGCTATGACAGCAGCAGCAGTGTTATCTACAGTACATTTACTGCAAACATTCTTCAGTAGCATTTGTCTGCTCACACTGTGTAGTGCTCTCAGCTTTTGGTTCCTTCAGCTTCTGGTGGGATATCACGATCTTGAAGTTTGATTTCTTTCAAAACCAATTTGCTTTGATCAGACCCACAGAAATTAGCTTTTCTTTAGCTGTTTATGGTCAGATGTAAAGCATCTGTTAGAACTTCTGGAGTGTGTATGTGAAGAAATAAATCTTCACACAGCCAACATGAGAAATAATTCAGGTGTTTATTAATGAAGCTGCCAGTAGTGAGACGTTGGAGTTGTTGTAGACGTGCAGGAATAATTTCATATTGACATTCAATATTTCTGTCCCTTGCCTGAACATGTCTGAATGAACAGTCCAGTAATGAAGCTGAATCTCTCTGGAACTCTTTATTTCTTCATTATCATGGGAAGCTTTTCAGTATTTTCTCCCAGTAAAGAGCAGCTGGAATCAGCAGCAGCCTCAATTTCAGAAGACACGTCTACATACACTGCACACAGTAAATGCAGGAGACTGACAGAAGAACTTAGAGGACCTTTATAGTATTATAACTTTATATTAACGTTTATAGTATTAAATCTTTGATCGAGGTTTTGTTTGATATAATTAGCAGCAAGTAAACAAGATATCCACTAGCTAACTGTGTATTCAACTAATCGAGTTGTGTGATTGTGCTCACAAATTTTCATTTCATTCCCAAACATTTCTTTGTTGTTGTCTGAACTGTTTTGTAGGCTGCTGTAGGCTGTTAACTGTAGACTGCTGTGCTTGTTTGAATGATCTACATGTGTGTGTCATAACTAATCGTTTCAGATTTACACTGATGTGGGTAAGATGTAACACATACCAGACTAGCATCAATATGGCTAATAACTAGGTCAATAAATAAATGTTTTTTGGCTTGGACCAAGAGAGGCCACTGTACCTTCTTTTTCTAGTCTCCATGGGCTGAAGAAGGTCTGATAAAGATTCAAACTTCTGGAAACTCTCGTTCAGTTTCCTGAGGGCTGGTGAGATGGTCGCATGGCCAAAACTGAACGCAGTAGTTTCAAATACATTTGACACAGAAGGATTTATAGAGACATCATAACCCTCATATGGCCCCAGATGCTTTTTAAACTCTTCCTGTCCGATGATTTTTGGAATATAATTCCTCATTCTTATAATCTGATAGACCAATAAGATGGTTGATTCTATGGTTTCAAAACCCATTGAACTGTCATGCTGCTTGCTGCCTGCTGCATGCCGCTTATATAGGGAGCTGCCCTGCATTCTGGGTAGGTTACATGCAATACTGTCTTTTTCTTATTAAGGGAATGTATCTTTTAAGGGAATGTAATTATGCTGCCTATCTTTTAAAACAGCTTTTGCATTGGGAAAACAAATGTTGACATTGGGTGTCACAGTCTAGGCAGACTAATGCAACTAAAACAGCTGTCTGAGATATATTTTCAGGTAAATATCTGCCTGAGATGCTGGAGATAAACAGAGACTGTATGGAGACATCTTACCTGACACTCCTCAAACATTCATCCAGTCTTATCTCTAAAAGTGCACTGCATGAGGAGACCCAGCACAAAGACGTTACCTTATGACTTACAAAAGCATGTCTGACTGCCGGCTCGTCTTCCTCTAATGGTATGTCTATATCAAAACTCACTGTCTGTAAGAGGGCGTTTCAGCAGTGTCTCTGCAGGCTGGGGCTGTTTTCACTGACTGGGTGAAGTTGGGTCCTGCAGGACTTTGTTAAAACACACTCGTTCTGTTAGAAATGGAGTGTTTCTTCACTTCTCTTCCCCTTCACAGCCACTTGCTCTGCCTCTTTAATTTCTTGTGCCTGGGCAGCATTCATCCTCAGAGATGCTTGTGAAAGCCATCAAATGTCTCTTTGATTCTGCGGAGTCAAGAAGCTACAGATCTGTGAGTCAAGCTCTATAATCCCTGAATTTCTCTCTGTCCAGTGTTGCAAATCTTATTCTGCCTGAGCTCCTAAAAACAACCCAGTGTCCACTGGCCTAAACTGACCCATCCCAACAGATTTATCATCAGAATCATTTAATTGCACTGACAGAGACATCTACATCCTGCTGTTTTTAATAAGATTCACTATAAGGCCAATAGTGACACTGCCTTCTAAATTATTGAGTTTTTGGCCCCTTAATGAAGCCAGTGAAAGCTAATAATTTGTTAATACAAAGACATTGTAGACAGTTCCAAGTTTGTGACAATGGCCCCTTATTAAAACTAAAAGTAATAAACTTATGAAAATAAAAACATATTATATATATATAAAATGTAATATATATATATATATATTACATTTTAGTATTGAGGTGTGCACAACAATTCAAAAGATATTGAATTTCAAGAGATTATATTTTTGGAAATGGTGACATGTTATCAGTAATTGTTCACTGGAGTTTGTGGGGCACAAGCAATTTATTAAATAAATTATGAATTATGATAATAATGGTCAATCTTTCACTGCTGTTTTGTTAAAAATCTGCAGACAGGAAGTCCTCACTGAAATAAAGATAGTGTAGTTGCATGCATTGAAACAGTAAAGCATTAAATTATGAAGAATTTCATCTGAAGAAAACATTAACTAACCAAAAAATAAATGCTGTGGCAGTAGCCTGTATGATGCTGTCAGATGGTAATGCCATGACACTTTGAAACCAGTGTACTTCACAAAATGCACTTGACCCGTTCACTTGGCACTGACCCTGTTTTCTGTTGACAGCCAGCAAACCTTCAGCTCAACAGATTTCTGAGTGTTTTCTGGAGCAGTGATAAATAACCATAGAAAGTTGATGCATCTGTAAAGGAACAAAGTCTACAAATGCAGTGACATTTCCCTCCCATTCTTCAAAACAAAACTCATCCATCATAAACTAAAATCTCCTCTCTTGTTTCACACACTAATCATTTTTCATAATTTAAAATGAAAAGATATATGAAAATATATATGATGCTCTTATGTCAAATCAAACATGTCCACTGACTGATGTTTACTGATGTTCAGTACTGTTAAAGATGATCTGAAATGTTATGATTCATACAAAGTTTTATAAATACACACGTTTCATATGTTTACAGCTTAATATCAAGATGAAATTAAACTGCAGTTTTACAATCTGTGATGAGTTTATGTTCCACCTGTTAATTTAGTATTGTCTATTGCTGTGTACTTTTATAATGTACTGCTGGGAGCAGAGTTTATTTATGAAAAATTCACTGGACTCCAGGCTGGAGACTGGCTTAGGTTTATGTTAATACAGGCTATAGAATAATATGTAGAATAAATGTGCAATAAACTAACATCCAACCAATTCTGGATAGACAAAACCATGTCCCACCTGCATTGTTTTCATAGTGAATATTCTGTTTTATTTGGAAATACATTAGGTCTGCCAACCTTTGATTGAGGAAACTCTAAGTAATAAATTCTGCTATGAGATGAACTGAGATGAAAGATTAATCAGAATTCTTTTGTTATTTCAGTCTGTCATTTACTGACAGATGCTGAGAGCAGTATACTGTGTGCAAACTGAGCAATTCTTATCCTGAAAGACAGAGGTAAAATCAAAAAATATTTCAGCAGTGTTCTCTATTTTCATAGGTGTTTGTGTTTCATTACAGATAATCACAAGTACAGAAGTGATCAGTGAGATTGTTGAATCGCAGCTGCTGCAGTGATGACCACCAGAGCCAGATGGACAGGCCTGAATATTTAAGGTTTTTCTGTGTGGCGTTTCTATAACACATAATTCTTCTGCTGTTTAGTGATTTTTCATCTGCCTTCCATCTGGTTCAATCTGTGACCCCTCCTCACTGTTGCAGGTCATCTTATCATCTCAGCTGTATCCTGTTCACACAAAATGACGTTCCAGTTGACTTTAGATGGCCTGAGTTTTCTGTTTTCAGTCAGAGAGCTGTGCCTCCTCTATAGAGTGCTACATTACCGATAAATGATTAAGATGTGATTCAAATATACTTTTATTACAGGCTCTGGAGATACTGCGGTATTTTCCCTCCCTGATGCAGGTGTTGGGCTGAAAAGCATGCAGGCATTCAGACAGGTTGACGAGCCACTCTGCTTCCTCCATGGAGAGATCTTGACAAGAAGTTAATGTGTTTATGAGTGCAACTCAAATACACAAGAGTAAACAGTCCACTGAGTCTTCATATCAAGCCTTCTGCATAGATCAGATGTGACATTTAAACTGCTCCCATGATGAAGCTGCTGTTTTATTATACAGTCCTGCACATGAATTATACAGTTAATTCATGTGATTTAACTAGAATCATACAGATACCCTGTGTGTGTGTGTGTGTGTGTGTGTGTGTGTGTGTGTGTGCGTGTGTGCCACACACACACACACACACACACACACACACACACAGACACAGACACAGACACACACACACACACACACACACACACACACACACACAGACACAGACACAGACACTGACACAGACACACACACACACACACACACACACACACACACACACACACACAGACACAGACACACAGACACAGACACACAGACACAGACACACACACAGACACAGACACACACACACACACACAGACACAGACACACACAGACACACACACACACAGACACACACACACAGACACACACACAGACACACACACACACACAGACACACACACAGACACACACACACACACACACAGACACACACACACACACACACACAGACACACACACACACACACACAGACACACACACACACACACACAGACACACACACAGAGCTGGGTGTTCTGTTAAAGCAAAATCTAAAGAACAAATCATTCTGAAAGCATTGCTATGGGTAAATCTCACAAAATCAGAGAAGAAACTCTACATTATAGTTCATCCACCCCCCCCCATCCCCCCAAAAAAAGGTAGAGTTAAAATTTATAAAATGAAAACTATGTGAAAATAATGCAATAATGCAATGTACAGAATTTTTCCTAAATATTTCTGAAACAGGTTGTTTAACTCTCTCTGTATTAATATATATAAATATATATTTTTTTTTTGGCTTTATCAAACAGAAACATTCAGTACTGTCAGCAGTGAACTAACGGTTCCTTTATTTGGAACTGCAACAGCAAACAGATCAGAATAGCAGATCTGGGACAACCTCATGGAACTGGACAGAAAATTAAGTCAGACAGCAGCTGGCAAGACTGCTCAAAGAATTACCATTAAGAATTGAACTATCAGAACTGATTTAAACATGACATGATCTGCCCGTTAGTTTTGTGCATAATGGAGTTTTCTTTAGTTGAGGTCTTGAATAAAACCTAACAAGGGCAACATTAAAATAACAGCAAAAGTCAGAGTGTTTGGTTGATATTACAGCTGGAAGTTTCTTGAAGTTTCACCCGTTTTGGCCAGTAAATTGTTAAATGTAGTGCATGCATTAATTCATAATGCTTTGCTACATAATCAATATGTTCATTTAAACACAACTGTAAGAAATCAAAACTTAACGCATCAAAATATCATCTACTTTCAAAGAGTTTCTTAAACATCATACAAAAATAACAAGCAGTGGATATATATCGATATTGTGCATAAATCAGAACACTGAATCAACAGATGAGCTTGTGCATCATTTTAGCTGTTGTTCAGGTACTTCTGTAAGACGCTCTGTTTGTTGATGAAGACTGGATCCACTGTGGCCACTTTGGCAGCGATGAAGGAGTGAATGCAGTGCAGGACGGCCGTCAGATTAGCAAACTCCAGCTCCTGTTTGTACACCAGTCAGCCATGGAAAAAAGCATTAAAATCATATATATTTTTAATAGAAACACGTAGCATAAAATGATTATTAACATGCAAATGCTTACTGTTGAATTTTCAAAATAAACACTGACTGACCTTCATTTCGATCTGTTTGTTTTCTGAATTCTGGAACAGGAGTTTTACCCGTGTTTTGCCATCATCCGAGGAACCTTTTAGCTGAGAGAATTTATATTTCCAAATGATTTTCTGTAAATAGATGTATAAAAAATATCAAGGGAAGCATACATACTATTGAATAGACTGCTTACAAGTCAGTCCTGAAATCAGTGATTTACACGCGTTCAAATCACTTTATTGAGTCGGTCCTGAAATCCACAACCCTGTGTAAATAAATACATGTACATATGGGATTGTGTTAGAACTAGAAGAAAATATATATGGTGAATAAACTCCAGATTTATGATCCCAAACTGGTCAAAAATATCAAATCAACTTTCAGGTTGTTTCACACAAAAAATGATGTCACTTCCTGGAGAATGATGTCACTGAGGAACTGGCTTTGTTTTTTTGCTATTACGACAAAAAACCTTTGAAAGAACAAATGGTTATTATGTGATTAAGTATACTGAACATAATGTGAAGGCTAAACACTCAAAGCCGCTGTCAGGACACAGCTGTAAATATATCATGAAACAAGTTGTGTCCATAATAAGCCACGTTTGATGTTCTTACCTCTGAAATGTTCTCGGAGCAGGAAAAGCCTGATTCAAAGTCAACAGTGAAGCACAGTATTGCCCCCTGACTGCTGCACATGTAACGTTTAGACTGTTGAGGAGAAACAGTAACAGTTCATGAATGTTGATGATTTAGAGATGCTTGTTTCTGTCAACACAACAAAACAGCAAATATTCATATTTAATGAACATTGGACAGGTAAAGTTCAGTTGCTACAGTAATGATTAAAAAACACCTTATAGGTAAAAAGTCTAATGTATTTCACATTAAGACAATAAAGAAATGTAATATCTTTAATATATTTGTTGACAGTAATAGTAACAGTGGACTAAAACGAGATTTTACACTATGAGTGGGTGGTTGCCAAGGCACTACTATGTGGTTGCTAAAATGTTCTTCTTTCTTTTAGTGGTTGTCAAAATATTGTTTAAATGGTGTAGATATCTCTACACACCACCAGTGAGCCACAGTACAGTACACTCCGCTGAAAGTAAGAAGTATTCATAAGGGTTTCAGGCAACAGTTTCCAAATCAAAAGCTTTCAGTGTCCAGATCAGCAGCACCTGAAGAAAGTGACGTCATGATGGATAAGAGAGAGCCTAAAAATCATAATGTCTTACAGTATTCTGAGATACTGTACAGTTTCTGAAGATCATTACTTCCTAAAAGCTGGAAAAACAGCTGAAAGCTGGGACTCTATTTTATTCTATTCTCTATTTTTAGCTGGAGTTCTCTACGGCAGAAACATTAGTACCTTCAATATGCATGAAATGTGAAAGCATTATTCACAGTTTTACAGTCAGTGGTTCCTGCAATCAATTAGGCCAGAGAGAGAGGGAGAGAAAGAGAGAGAAATGTTTTGAACACCCGGCTGTAGCATTTTCATCCAAAGTAGCAACATCATCCAATCAGCCTCAGAAGAACCAATTAATATTTGTCAAAACTGTTCTGATGTGTGTGAAATGTCCAGATTTCTCCTGGGTCTTCATTAACTCACCCATACTTTTCATTAGAAGTGCGGCTATGATTTAGATAAACTCAATGTAATCATGTATCTACTTGGTCCTCACAGCTTTTGACCAATGAATTTCCATGTCGTGTGATTACTGCATAAGGATTTTAAAATATTTTCATTATTATTAGATTACACTCAAAAAGTGCAATTTCTAGCTCTAAAAATGTTCTCTATACATATTTCCATGACTTCTTAATAATGTTTTAAGACTTAATGAATTGTCATGACCTTTCTGGACCTGGACTTTTAAATGGTAAGATTCTCTGATATTTCCAGCTCACAGATCACCTTCTTTTTTCTTTATCATTTATACATATCTTTGTTTTCGAGCAGTCCGTAACATTGCTCGTTGGATTACGGCTCTCATGACCCATCTCTTTCTGCTGTTTTGGTTAGAAAAATATGCACAAACATATGGCGTGTCTGATAAACACGTCTGAATAAATTTAGTTTCAAATGCTGCTAATAAGTCATATCATAGCACTGTATTTTCATCTTTAGCAGAAACATACACGACCTTGGCTGTAATTCTTCTCTTTAGAATAAGACACTAATAAATCATATGCAGTAAGGTACATGATTTCACTATTTTTTATTGTTAATTAGCATAATTTGCATAAATGTGCAAGACGGACATGTTTGTAACACGTCACTGTTTGTGCAATGTCTCACACAATGAGTGCTTCAGTTTTAAGACGCTGTGTTAAATGGTGTGTTTTCATACCCGTCTTCTGTTCCATGACATCCCTGCACTGTCTAGCTGTTCTTGAATGCAGAAGTGTGTCCTGTGTGTTCACCCACTTGCTGAATTATTGGGCTGTAGAACATTCACAAATTTCACAAGAATCTCCCTCCACAAAATCACTAAAGAGCAAACTGTCATGTTACAGACCACATGTGCTGACTGGGTTTGTTGGTGGATGACTAGTCTATCTGACCATCCTGACACATCCCTGATCAACACAATATTCCACAAAAATACAACACAACCCACCAGACCACAGATGTTTCTTTCTTGCTTTCAGTTATTTGGTTCTTAAAGTCCTTGATGTGGAGTTTTCCCGCAGTACTCACCTGCACTCTCTGCACCTCCAGGAACATCGCTCTCTGGAAAGCTTTCTCCCAGAACACCAGATCTGAGCCCAGCTCAACGCTGAAGTAGAAGCTCTGACCATGACCCACCAGCACGCTAAACCAGAAGGGTTCACTGTCCGGCAGCTCACCACCCTGCTGGAGGCCCACACAGAACTTCTGCGTCTGGATCCAGCAGTCTTCAGCTATCCACAGCTGCACAACAGCACAGAGACCCACATCAGCTCTGAAGAGCAAATCAAACTTCAAATCAAACTACTACATCTCTTCTTCTATACGGTTCAAAAATAGTTTCCTCTTATACTGTACACTGAATGCTCGCAATATCAGCAGCATCAGATGATTACCACAGACTACAATTTTAACATCCCTCGGTTTCAAAAAAACAAGTAAAAGAGAAAAATAGATTTTATAAAATTATATCTGAATTAGAGCTGGCAGAGGTTAACCTGTGCTGCTTCTGGAACATTCCTTGAGATGAGAAGATATTGAGATGATTTCCTACCTTATGAACTTTAAACAGAACCTCACAGAGGTGAAACCTGGCCTCAGCTTCAGTCCAATCCAATGCTGTGACCTGACAACCACATACACAATCACATGACAGCACAAAATCCAATTACATGACAGCACAAGCCAGATTAGTATGTATTCATTTAGACAATCTGACTGGAGCTTGCAGTGTCTTCCAGTCTGGTGTGCAACACGCAATACAACAGAGTTATTAGTCATTTAACGCATGCTTTTACCCAATGTGACTAGTAACACTTATTACAGATTTAATTCACTTGGATCGATAACCAGTAGACATGACCTATACTCCACCTGCACTCCATTCTGTGCTAGAAAACTAGCTTAGCAATACTTTTCCACAGTCTGACTTAAGAAATATATTTTAACACTGACGATGCAGTACATGAGTAATTATCTCTTTATGACCTACAGAGACATGACCCTCATATAACAATCTGATCTGACTGTACACACACACAGTTAACCCACACAGAAATAAATCTGATATATAATGAGAGGTTAGTCAATTTGTTGCTTGGATCTCTCTCTCTTACTCTCTCTCGCTCTCTCTCTCTCTCTCTGCTTTAAGGTGTTAAATGCTACATTTCCTCAGAATTCACTCTTTATTAATTTAGTAATGCACATTTCGTGAAATATCAGCAGTGTTGAATGCTATTTTTGTCAGAAATGCATCAGAATCACTTATAACAATGGTAATGCAGCACACAGCAGTCACGCAGGGGACTAAGTCTGAAAAGCAGCTCAATATCCGGTTGCATTAAAAGCACAGACTCTCTAATAGCTTTAAAAACAGTTGCCACACATGAACAAAGGGTATATTTCAGAACGCATTTCAGAACGCCTGTGCCCTCAGCCTTAATGGGCAAAATAAAAATTTGTCACAAATAACTTGTGTGTAATAGCTTTTCCTCGATGCGTTCCATTAGAAGGTAACAGACTGATTATATATAATCACAGTGATGTCCCCAGTAACTGATCCTAGAACAGTTTGGTAAACTGAACACTGCACATGTTTAGATGACATAATGTAAAAAATAATCTCTCTTTCACTACAGAAATTTCAATGACTTTTCCAAGTCTGGAAATCAAAATGGAATGATCTGATATTTTCTGGTTTTCCATGACCACAGGAGCCCTGGCTAAATAATAATAAAGGCAGAAGTATGCAGTACATACACAGGACTCAGCATGTGAATCCTGAGTTCTGAACACACACACAACTGTTTCTCTCTGTAAGACATTTCTTCAGTTTTTATAATTGACCAGGAGAGAGTTTGAATGTTTATAATGGATGAACTTACAGGAGGATTCCTGAAGAAGAGCAGAGAAGAGCCTCTCAATGCCAGGAACCTGCAGCTGTGAACCGGGCTGGAACCGTTACCCAGGAGATGCTCACTAACCCAACCCATATAAACAATCTGCAACAGAAAAATTCCCAACCAGAAAATCAATTCCACTGAAGCCCAGTGAATCCTTTCAGCACAATATCAGCACATCCACCTTCCTTCTTATTGACTCAAGTCAGTAAGTCATTGAATTATTCTCTGCTGCTTATGAATTTACCCATAATGCAACAAAGAGTCAGGGACTGTCAGAGGTGATGAATCCATCACAACAGGATGTTGATTGTGAAATAACTCATCATTTAGTGGTAAAATCAATCAAGATCAAAAACAGTGCACAACTGAGAATTTTGCCTAAAATTGACCTACCTGATCATCAGGAGAACAGTATTTGTTTGCTGTTTTTATCTGAAATAAAACAATATATACATTTAAAATAAATGAAAGTATATAGCACAGTATTATGTATCTGTATTGTATCTCTATATAGCTATTTATGATTAGTGATGAATGAAAGCGGAAATTTAATGCCAACAGCAATATTCATAGATTCTAAAATACAGAAACTTGAGAGCCTTCCACTCCTCAGCTGTTCATCCTTTGTAATACATTATATATGCAGCCAGACACAACGTTTCAGTTTGATTTCAAACATAAAATTTTAGCTGATTTCTGAACATTACATTAATGCATTTGGCAAACACTTTTATCTAAAGCGACTTACAGTACATTCATGTTACACATTTATGTAAGTACGTGTGCTCCCCTGGGAATTGAACCCACAACCTTTGCACCACTAATGCAATGCATTAACAACTGAGCTACAGGAACACAGAAACTGAGCTGAACGAGTGCTGCTTGTCATCAGTGACTGGCAGAGTACAGTACACCCACTGAATCACAGCCAGAGCTGCTTTATCATCTAATAATACACTCCAGGGTCAGAATGTTTCAAACAACACTCATCTGCCATCATCCTCTCTGCTCAAGAGTGTCATTTGCTCTATTTATAGGTTATAGGTCACCACAATAACAGATCTGTTTCCTCCTCGCGCACACAATCAGCTGTTAATTGAACATTTAGCAATCAGTCTCTGTAGCCGTCATTTGCTGACGTAAGCGCAGTAATTGCATGTAAAACGCGCAGCTGTGCAGCAGTCATTTAAGGCCTGTCTGCTGGAGATAAAGCCCATTGGATCATTAGCGCACTAATTAAGGCATGCAGGAAATGAGATCGTTAGACAATATTCTTGACAAGGGCTGGGTTCTGAGAAGAGCAAACTTGTGAATTGGGTCCAAGGCCACAGAGATCTTTAAAAGATCATTGAGATCTTTTGCATTTGCAGACTAAGCTGATAAATACATATGGAGGATTATATATTATACAGTATTGGCTGTGATGCTGCATAAAAAAGATCTTCTGACCAGTGAAACCTGTATTTTTACCTGTTTGTTTTTTTCACATAATGAATTTACTTACACTCTTGTGGGTCAAATCGTTAACATTGGTGGATATTGCTTGAAGCCAGTCTGTGCTTTCTGCTGCAGTGCAAAACTGCAGGATGTGGCAACAAGCTCCATCTAAGGCAATGACTTCAAAACTGTTCGATCTGGAGGAGAGAATAAAGCCATTCAATTGTTATAGTGTAATAAACATTGCACTATAACAAACATTAACAAACATTGTTAATATTCAGGATGGCAAATAAATATTCTGATCATACTAAATTAACAACTTAAAATATCAGATGATCTTCTACATGTGCAAAGGTTTATTTCTGCAATGCAAGGCTGAACAGTTAAAAGAATTTTACACAAAATTATATAAAAAATTCAAAACATGCTTTTATATCCAATATAATAACTGGAAAGCATCAGCATAGCAAGTTCAGACAGCAATGTAGTTTATAACTGTTTATAAACTACATATAACTACATATTATAACTGTTATAACTAGTTTATAACATTTCACATACCATTTTAAGAAGCAGTAAGCAGTATTCTAGTTTTCTGTTTAAATATATCATCATTGTTATTCTCTCTGTTCCTCACGCTAGCAAAATAAACTCTGATAGTAATCAATTCGTAATGTCAGACATGTCAGAAACAAACTCCCAGTAAAACATCTTTAAAACCACACTGGTTTATTCTGTTACTGAAGAAGCAATAGACATCACGAATAATTCCTGAGGATCAGCAGAGGATACAAGCATTTGTTTTGTTGCAGACGGCTTACAGTAAGAATTCCCGGAAGAAGATCTACTGTACAAGAATTCTTTAGCAGTGTGGGTAAAAAATAAATCCATAGAACCAGACTACAGAAATCTCACAGCAATCACGAGTGAAGTCATTTCAAATCACAGGATCTGATTATTTCGGTTTGTTTTTAACATGATGGGTGTCAGTATAGATTCAGAGGGAGGAATGGTTGTTATCACACTCTCTCAACAGCTGTCTGTAATGGGGCGGTTTTGACATTTAATTTTAGTGTGTGCAGAGCTGTGGATGGTGTTGGCTGTGATTTGCTGGATGGAGTTTGTAATGACAGCTGTCAGTTGTGTTCAACAAAAAGGCTGTGACCGTGACATCCAAACACATTCTGTGTGACGCTTGAGGAGTTTTGTTATTCATTTCTGTAGCATCTAAGATGTAGATTTAACTTCTGATTGTATGAACTATGTGGCACACAGAGCAGCGGAGGGCAAAGCTGATGTCTGATTGCGTGAATGTTTTGAATGCATCAGACTGTGCTGTCAGTGCTGTCATGATTTCCCTACAGACACTGTGAGATATGCACTAAGCTTCATATGTACAAACATTTTCTATAAAGCAATTCAATAAATGCTGTGATTTTAATTAATGCCAAGCATGTGTGGGATGCAGGCATTCAGTGCTTGGCCTTTATCAGACAGAAATTGCCTGAAGATAATGTTCTGCTTAAACTACCAGCAGACTGTAGCCAAGTGCTTTGATACCAAGAGACTGAGTGAGTGAGTGAGTGAGTAAGTGAGTGACAGCACACTCAGCAATGATAAAGCTATTCATCTGGAGATCTGCGTTTTCATTGGTCATTGGCATCCATACAGAGAGGATGACAGACAAGCAGATGGGCAAAGAAAGCAGGATTTAGTGACCAGAACAGTTCGAGTTTATAATCCCATGGAAAGCTGAAGCACAAAGGTGTCTGGAATGAGAGAACCCCTCATTTGTACTCTGGGAAAGTGTACAATCCTAGTGAAAACTTTTTTAATTTTAAAAATATAAAGAGTAAGTATTATTCACTCACATTATTCTCTGACATTTATTACGCACTAAATTACATTTGTAAAGTTTCAAACACATTTACGTGCACCTAAACCTTGGGATTAATCAAGTAGCATTCAGAGTCCAGAAGAACTGCAGCCACGTGAAGCTGACAAATCAATAAATGCTTCAAAATCAAAACACACACTAAACCCTAAAACTCAAAACACAGCGTGCCTCCACAGTTCAGTACAAGAAATGAATCATACATTGCTTTCCAACTGCTGTCAATCACAACTTTGAGTTTTCATGCAGATATTTCTTAGGTTTTTTTCTCTGACTAGGCAACTGATCAGCTGTAAGTGTAAGAACACACATCAGAGAAGGCAGCTGACTGAAGATAAAGGCTCTTGTGTTGGACTTGCGCTTCTCTTACTGGTTGCCAGATCTTTGACCTTTCTGCATACGACTTTCTGCATGTCTCTGCACAGATACAGATACTGGATTTAACACCCTCTCACCTAAAAAGAAAGACTCACAAGCCCACAGTCCACCTGCATGGCATCGCAAGGATTTACGTACCTTAATTTGTCAGTTCCAGCTTTGCGTCTGGAGATTCGGGCCATGAACAGAGGGAGGGTGACGGCGTCCAGCCAGCGCTTCTCATACCTTGGTTCATTATTAGAAGGTGAACAGGGCGGTGACAGGGCCTGGGCGACATGAATGAGAGTGAGAGTGTGAGAGGACATGAATGAGAGTGAGAGACAGAGAATGTGAGAGGACATGAATGAGAGTGAGAGACAGAGAGTGTGACAGGACAGAAATAACAAGTTTTAGCCGCTATTCTGTGCACTTTAAACAGTACATCAGCCGCATCCCATGATTTAAAGTGACCCGTGAGGCTGTTCTCCAGACAGATAATAACCCTGCACGACAAATAAAGGAGGGTTACAGCTGCTTAATGTAAATACACAATATTCAATATACAAAATTCAAATTATATGAGAACGTCTATCGTCACTGCAGCATGGCAAAAAACTATGGAAGTCTAAAGCAGGAGAACAAGAACATTGCAAGAATGTTCCATTTCAAACGTTATCTTGTTTGGGATACAGAGTTTTGAACTGGCACAAACTCTGATGCCCATCACTTTTATACTCCATACACGTTTCTCGTTTAAACAGTGAAATACAGTAAGTGATATGAGCATTAACATAATATTGTGCAGAGGACTGATTCTTTTGCATGAATAAATATTCAGAGAAATTGGTGAGCCTATAAATGAGAAGTAAATCTCCTCATATGGAATCAATCTCAGAAATGCTTTTTTTTAAAACAGGTCGGTACAGACACACGACTGCTGGCTTAACATGAGGATACTGATTTTTGGCTTTGACTCTTGAGTTTATCTACAGTGTTTCATTTAATCTGCTCGACTAGTATTTACTATCTTTTAAAACACTTTCTCACAGTTTAATGAACAGTTTAATGTCCAGCGGAAGTCATTGACAGTGTTTATACTCTTGAAGAGGTCAACCCACCAATCCCACATGCAGTCAGAGCATGGTGCTAGCAACAACAAGGTTACAGGTTCGATTTCCAGGAAACACACAAACATGCCATTTTGGTTAAAAGTGTCTGACAAATGGATACATGTAAATGTCAGCTTCTGGCTCAACCAATGACATGAGTTTGGAAAAGTGTTTTTCTAAACAATATGAGACTGGGGTAGGATCTGGTATTCAATATTCAATTTACACTGTGTAGTGAAGCTGCCAGACAGAACAAATCAATAAAGGCCTCCAGTGCGAAATAATTAAAGTTCAAAGGACGTAAAACTCTTTCCTGACAGACAGTTTGAGTGTTTATGAAACAGTCATTAGTAGTCTTCACTAAGTCAGATGTCACTAATAATACTACTGATACTGTCAGTGATTTGAACAAATGTTTAACTAATTAGTTAGTAATCAGTATTAATCTGATGTCATCAGAATCATGGGGGTGGGCTATTTTGACTCTAGTAAAGAACCACTCTGAACACACTAGCAACACAGTCCCTTTTTCCTCAGACCTGTTTTTGATGCGGTATAGTGTGGTTCATTCATTGCACAGAAACGGCATGTCTCAGCTTTAAGCAATGAACTGATAAGGCAAGACTACATAATCCAAAAACGGTTTCTGCAGGTCTAAAGTTTCAGCACAAAAGAAATGTTCTGGTTTTATGAACTGGTTAGCTGGAGGCTGTAATGAGATATCTGAACAAGTTCCTTGACTTGTGACTGAATACCAAACTTTAAAGCCATCACCAATTACATCCCAAACACTTCTCCAGTGATAGTCTTTCCAGGGCTCTGTGTTCTGGACTAAGGCTGGATAATTAAACTTTCATGTTGTTTTCACTTTAATTTTGACTTTCATGTTGAAGTTTTCAGTGAGATGACAGGGAATGAAATATCACCCATGTGTCCAGATGGATTTTTCTGATAGAGCATCTCTCTCTCTTTCTACAGGAACTTCAGTCCTTGCTTTCATCTTATGTATAGCTGTAACCAAACTTAAATTCCAATAGTCAATACAAATATCAAAATTCACTTCTTTATTACAAAAGAAGATATTTTGAGAAACATCGTTGTGGTTTTGTGTTCATACAAAGGAAGTCAATGGGTGCCACTGTTGTTTGGTTTCCAACATACTTCAAAATATTATCTTTTGTGTTGTGTTAGAACAGACCGGGCCAGACTGGAAGAGCTTAACCTGGTTTGACTTTATTATAAATATTTTTCCCAGCAAGGCAGTGAGTGGAACACTGATCAATTAATATTAACAACATCATAAACAGGAGGTTTGTTTTAAAATGAAGAAGAGGCACCTCTGACAGCTTTACTTCCAGGTGTTTCTATATCAAAAAGAGCTGCTACAGTAATCATCGGACATGGAAATGAATGAATGTTAAAGCACCAGCAAACACCTCGTCGCATGAACACCATGAAAGTAAACAGATTTGGGATTGGGAAACAGATAAAGCAGTGTCACCACAGCCTGGAGGAGAAGGTGAGCTGTGAGGAGTCTAATCACCTCAGCCAATAAAAGAAGATTTAAAAAATACAAGAAAAGCACAAATACTGCTGACTCAGCAGTTGGGGGAGTTTGACTCCTGTTTTTGTGCATTTCCATGACTGCAAAAGACAGAGAGAGTCAATAGAAGAATAGAACTCATCTGTTTACAGTGGCGGCTATTCAATGTTTAATAATAAAGTATGTGTTTACACATTTTTTTCTAGAATAAAGCCTCATTCCTACATTCTTCACTGTTTGTCCTGGAAAAGAATGCATTTCATCTGGGGGCTTCATTAAAAACACCCCACCACTCCTGAAGATCTGAAACATACACAAAACTCATACACAATATCATCTACACAAGAATGTCACACATTATGTGTTCTGTGGTACGGCCACCCAACACTAATTCTGCACAGACAAGCACAAAACATGTCAAAATCTGGTTATTAGGTGACATCAGCAGTATTTCTGAGTTGTGTTCTATTTATAGCCTGAAATCTGGCCGCTCTGAGCTTGGCTCTCTGATCTCTGTCACATTGTGAGTGGTGTAGATAGAATTTCAGGGGCTAAATGCAGATATCCGAACAGCGCCTTACAGCAAATCTGACATAAAGAGACTTTACAGAAGACTGCAGCTTTACTTGCTGATATGCGATGGGTTGTCACCTTCCCTGAGTCTTAGAGTCAAATCATGTCTTCGTATTAACTGCACACATGTAAATCTCTACATGTTCAGCTGCTTTGTGAACAGGTCTTTTCAGACACCTGCTGTACGTCTGCCCTCTGCTTTTAATAAGCAAGTGACGCTGTGGGGAAGACAAGGCCGCTCACTGGACAGATGACAAGCGATTCTCACTGTGACGTGTTTTGACCAGTTGTGCGGTGCTTGGGGAATGTTCTGAAAAGGTCAGATGTGCCAAATGACCGCAGACCTTTAAATCCACAACAACTGGGGGGGGGTCACCAGTGAGAATGTGGCTTTGGTGAAGAAGATGCAACATAATCTTGATTTTTACATTTCCTGAACAAAGTGTGAGGCCTGTTTGCCTGTGCAAAACTCACTGCTGTGACGTTGCTGTGTCAGGTGCATGCTGGACTGTAGCTCTGCGCTTCCAATCAATGCTTAAGTTATACTTGAGCTTAGTGATTTACAACCGCATAACCATAAGCATGAACAATATGTAGGAGCTTTAGCAAGCATCACTAACTAACAGCCCTCACATTCTTTCAGAGTCACTTCCACCTCTGTCTGAAGTTTTTAGCCTGTCATATAGTTTATTTTCAAGCCTTATAAATAAGCTCCTTATCACAAGTGATGCGCAGACCGATACAAAAAATGAACTTACTGTGTTGCTTGAGTTTCCATTCAAATGCAAACCACTGTCAAACAGAGGTGAGGATGTCCTGCTGCTCTGATCACTGGACAGCCCAGGAGAACCTGAGAGAACATCAGAGTTTATTGTACACAGAGCTCCACTCATACTGTGTGTAAATCTGCTCGAATGCACCACGGTTCTAAATCCACGCAGCATAACGCACATTATTTTGTAAAGCTGCTTTATCTGGTGTGTTGATGCCGTGGACAACAAAGTCAGAAGTGTTGGGCTGACACTGATCTCTGCAGAAAAGCAGATCTGTGCTGTTTACCTGAGCTGTGCTATTTGTGTGATTAATCCCAAAGGTGTGTACTGTGTGGAGTTTCTGCTTATGTAGAGCATGCGGTTCTCCATGTTTAGAACTGCTGAGAAGTGAAGCTGTGCTGGGCAAACTTACCTAAAGGGAGTTTTAAAAAGGCTGGCGCTTCCCTGAGGTAGCGAACAGTGATGGTGACCTCATCTCCTGCCGTTCTCAGAAGATGAACCTGCGTAAGCACGTGGAACAGGAAAAAAGCCAAAAAATTTGACATCAGTGTTACAGTGCTACAGCAGTGTTACAAAACAAATTTTTAAAATAAGGATTAAATAAAACCATCAGAAAGGCTTTTAAAAGCCTCTTTTACACTAATTCTCTCAGTGTATGAAGATAAATGATCACTCAAGATCTGTGTGACCACCCTGAAGGAGCTTCTGACCATCATGTGCTGCATTCAGATCCGCTAACAGCTGCTGAGACAGTTACTGCATCACTCTTTCATCATAACTTGATTTACAAACCACAGTTGAGATTAAGTTATGAAATGCTCCCGTCCAAACAATGTGTTATTTTTTGAATATCTGATAGATATTCTTCCTCTCTCAGACAACATCACTTCACCTCATTATCTTATTGTATTTCTGACAATATTTAACTGGAAATCAAGTATAATGAGGCATGACTGGAATAATCTGGATCAGCTGAGGGTGAGATTTCAGTGGACTGAGAAGCGCTTGCTCTCCTGAAATTCCTCCAGCACACACCTCTGATTTTATGACCAGGATGTTAACTGGCATGTTCTGGTGGTTGCTATGGTGTTTCTAGGTTCTTATGAGTTCTCTTTGAATGAATCTCTGGAGGTGCATGCACCTCAGTGTGCATGGTCATTATCTCTCAGATCGGTGAGTTTGTCTTTGTTCGGCTTTTTAATCAGGAACTTCTGCATGAGAATCCTGAAAGTGAAGAAGGAAATCTACTAGAGAGAGTGACAGTTAGCTTCTCACTCGCTCACAGACCTGCAGATGATGGATCTACGTGGTATCCATCAGTCGAGACCTGACAGGAGGAAAGAAACATTCGATACTGAGATAATAGAGTTGTGCGCTTCAGCTCAGCGACTCCTGAATTAATTCAACATCTACATCATTTCAACACCACAGGCAGAAATAATAAAAAAGCTGATGAAATGAATACTCACAACATCCTCATGAGTGCATTTCTCCACGTTTATACCATTGACCTGGGGAACAGAAAAGCCATCAGCAGAAATCAGCTGATCTGTCTGATACCTCAGACTAAAACTCATGAGTCACTGAGATGTGTGATCACAAATAAAACTCAGTGTAGCCAGAAATTATTTTAGATGCATCTGTAAAACATCTCGGGTTCATTCACATCAAGATGGAATCTTACAAAACAAGTTTTTCTTTGCTGATCACAAAATAGGCGTCACAAATAGTGAATCTCACTGACAAACTTGTATTAATCTTAAAGAATGAACACAGTGGAATGGCTTTCTTTTAAAACATTGATCACAATCACGTTTTTCTTCTGAATACATGTAAAGAGCTCCAGTGAGATCAGCCTGATCAGATCAACCAGGTAAACCAAAAACTGACCTGCAACACAGCATCGCCAATAAACAGCATCCCAGACTGACTGGCTGCAGATCCAGGCCGGAGCGGGTCGGAGGTTAATGGAAAGATTGGGATATAATTACTGATGTAACAGTGCTTATGTGGTGACATGACAATCAGGGTTTGGTGTGATGAATCTTTTAATTTAGCATCAGCCAGAGTATCACACAAATCTGATGTCAGGCTGTAGCTCTAGGGCAGAAGTATTGAAAAGATAACATGAAACTGTGAACAACAATAAAACTTCAAATGTGATGTCACCACATCATGCACTTAAAATAAACTAACTTAAAATACATTTGTACGGTATATCATGAAAAGTTATTGCTGTCATATTGTTTACAGATTAAATGAAAACTGCCAGAATGGAGCAGATCTCTCTGCAGATCATTATCTGTTCATGTACATCATATGATTACAATAAATAAACTGCCACACCCACAGGTGCTAATTATGCAGATTTCATTCAAAACAGACTTCATTTCAATTTTAAGTCTTGCTAACAACAAGATCATGAAATAGGAAGTGTTTACTACAGCTAGAAATTACAGGGTGTTGAGTTTCTGCTTTGCTACAGGGTTGCTATGGTATTTTAGGTTGTTGCTAGGTGGTAATGTACTGGCTCAAACAACCCCACCCTCAAGTCTCTGTGATATTTTGACCTTTACACATCCTGCCTTGTGAAATTTTTAGCAATTTTATAGTTCCTGGCAAAAATTGCAAGCCTGATCCCTTAAGCAAGAATACACATCTCCTCAACACACAACCGCTGCAGGACGAGATATGAAGTGCAGTTATTTAGGGTTAGTGTTTAGTTCAAAGCACACACCCTAAATATAACAACAACAGCAAGCACTGGGGCTGTCACAAGATTAGAGTTTTAAATATATCAGTCAAATTCATCTTGGTTTAATTTAGTTTATTTTATGTTTTCTCTTTTTGGGTGAATAAATCACTCAAAGTGAGGCAGAGAGAGAGCTTGTAACCAGTGTGGCTCTTAAGTCAAAATGTTAAACAGGAGAAATATCAACATGTACTGTTTTGGAGTATCAACCAGACATCGGATTATTCATGATATGATCACGTGCAGTATAAACACAATATCAGTAATCATGGTTATTAATATCATGGTTATTGTCAATACTGGTATATTGTTATATTGTTATCGCTCTGACCACTGTTTGTTTAAGACGGGAGACTCTTGTCTTACCTACTTGATCTCTGAAAATCTTTGAGATGACCACAGGCACTTTATGTTCTGCTCCCCCCTGAAACACATAAAGAGTCATTAAACTAATCCTTTTATGCCTCTGTTAAACACACTGAGAGCCAAACCTCCTGCCTCGTCACAGATTTTTCAGAATAACATAATGATCTTTCTGTCCTGTGTGAACAGGGGATATGAGTGTTTATCTGCTCTGTGGACACCCGGACATGTTCAATTTCACACATTAATGTGACTCAACATATGAAAAGAGAAAACTTACTTTGATGCTCAGCCCGAGACCTCCAGTCACCTGTCGTCGAAGTACAACAGTTCTGTGCTTTAAAAAATGGCAATTTAGTTGCTAAAATATTCTTGGCATAAATACATCAGTTAAATGATCCAAACACTTTTAAATACCCACATCTTCATGTTCCATGAATGATTTTATTATGTATTTAACCAAAGTTATGAACAAGAGGGCATAATAGAGGGCATTAAATATTATGATCAACACAATATTTCATGTCTTTAATAATTATAATGAATTATGACCTTTAGAGATGAAACCATGAAGAGATAATTGTGATACAATGACTGCTTAGAATTATTTATAGTAAGTAGAAAATTTGTATTACAATCATATATCCAAATGTATAGTTATAATTTCAAATACAATTAAAATCAGAAAATATCTTTAATTGATTATGACTGTATTTGTTGCTCCAGCATGAATATCACAAATTTATTGATTTCACTGTGACAACATTAGAGATCTAAAAGTAGGCCTTTTTCTGATTTCACTGACTGATGACACAAATGTCAAATATAATGTAAAATCTCCTAATGCATCTCTAATACTGATCCTCTGTAATCTACAGAGAACAGCTACTGTTTGTGATGCCTGATAATGAGCTAATGCAACGGTAAGAAATGGGGTGTGTGCATGTGTGTGTGGTAAAGCTTTAGTACTTACATTTAAGCATGGGTCACCACCACTGTTACAAACCACATCCTGTTTCTGTATGATTAGCAATTCTTTTGTTAACTTTAAATGAACATCGTAGGCATTACTAGTGTGTTCATCAAACAAAAGGGCAAGTCCAGTTTTTGTATGCTGAAAACAAACAAACAAAAGCATCGAGTTAACAGATGTCACATAAGTGAAGCAGAATTTCTGGGCCATTAATGGCACCAGCGCTGCCTCCACCAGTGGTGTGAGTTTGGTGTAAGTGGCACACAAATGACAAACTTCATTAGGAAAGGAAGTTTAATTAACAGGGTAAATCTGTTTCCTGTTTAAATGTTAAAATGTTACTGTTTCAATTTTTCTTACTGCACTGGATACTGAAGACAGAGTTATCTGTGGATCTTTCCATCACTTTCACATTTCCTGTCAGTCAATACGGTGCAGAATGAGAGAGAGCTGAACAGCCCCATAAGAAGCCACACACAGCTAAAAGACTCATCCTGCCTGAACATGTTTTTTAACTTTAAAAAAATTATTTCAGTAAAACAAATACTAAAGAGAAACCAAAGGCCATTTATTGACTGTTTTAGTGAGATAACAGTGATTAAACTGTAAAAGCAACATTTTGGTTCAGCTGTGCATGTGTTTTTTTGTCCCCTGTGATGATAACACTGGTTCTGACAGACCCTCAGTCCCTCTCTCTCTCTCTCTGCTGACCTAGTTCTCTCTCTGGCACCTAAAACATTTCTCTCTTGGGAAACCAGGATGTAGGTCAAGTGAGTCTTGTGTTAGCTCTGGAAGTAATTAATCAAAGTTTTGAGCAGGAGATTCTACAGGAGCCACTTATGTCACAATCAGGAAGATCATTTTGCTGTTTCTACACAATCTGCATGATTCATGGGAAGGCCTTTGTTTCTGGGCACTTTAGGGTCTTTGAGGATTTGCTCATGGCCTCACAACTGCTGGTCATGGATTGATGGTTTGATCGAGACTGAAGGATCTGGCTAAGAGGAACCTTCACCTGCTGTTGCCCTCTGCAAGACAGTCCTCTGGCACTCTCTAGCTGACCCTGTCAAAATTTAGTGGGTAAAAAAAGACCTTATAAACAATCAAATAGTGATAGTACACCATAGCAACCGCATAGCAACATGCTAACAACCACTCAGAACATCCAAGTAACAATATAACAATAATCCAGCAGCCACCCACAACTCCCAAGACATTTACATGGGCAACAGCAGTCACACTGCTCTGTCGTTAAAGGTAAAGTTGGTGTAGCATTTAAGGTACATTTTCAAATCCACAGACAGCAGTGCATTATTGAGTGAGCCAATGGCTGCAAAACATGCAGCCTAGCATGGTCACTGGTAACAATAATTTATTGTACAAAATGGTAGAAAATTTGCATTAAACCAACAACAGAAGACACACCACATACAGTATATGCAGCACAGCAGACAACAAAATGTACAGGTTAATATAGATCAGCAATAAACATTTTCTGACAAACATATCTTACCAAACAAATATATGGCTGTAATGAACAAGTCTAGCAGCACCTACACTACATTTAACTAGTATAGCCAGAGAAGAACTGACCCAGTCATCTGACAGACGTTTGTACAGAACATTATATAAATATTTTTATTTTCTCACTCACAGTACATTAAATACAGAGGAGATAACCCCACTGTTCTAATCAATTTCTGCTAGTAATAATGTTTTCAATGTCAAATAAATGTAGACATTTGTCTGCTAAATAACTTTGTACAGTAAATGAATGTTTTCCTTTAGATTATTTTCAGTGATGAAAGTATTAGCACAAATGTTTGCTTTGTAGTGAAGCTGTGGTTAATATTGGATTAGCAGACACAAAGCTGCAGTATCTACAGTATTTACACTGTGTCATTTCCACTGTGTGTGTTCTGAGTGACATTAAGCTGATTTCTGACTGAATGCCACTGCAGCAACATCAATGTAAGTTAAGACTAACAGATTCAATTCTTAATTTATTATTGAACGTGTCAACGTATTATTGAAGTGTCAAATTTTGGAGTTATGACTGTGATAAGTATAATGCTTAAATAAATTTAAAAAGTGAACCAAATCAAATGCCAGGCTTTCAGATGGTCAGTTCAGGCCTGAACACAACCAGCCGTGATTTAAGACCCTCCAGCGTTACCCCCAGACAACTGCTCCTGTCTGAGAAATGCCCTTATCAGAGGAAAAAGACAGATGTGTTAGATCAGTCTGATTTGAAATACATTTATGGTCAATTATTTGTTCAAACAATTCTTACTTTCAAGTGTTTGGTGTATTAATAATAATAATTAGAAGAGAAATGAAGACTACTGTCTGGGGATCACATCACAGCTTATAATGTTACAGTGCTGAAGGGCTCCAGTTCACACTGTTGCCAACATCCCCAGCCAAACGGACAGCAAAACACAGCAGATATAACTTTCTCCTGAATATTAAGACTCTTTGAAAAGTGAACAACCGAACAGGTCGTGCAGTTACAACACCTGCTGTGTCCTTACTTTACACTGATCAAAAACCTGCCAGTCACACTGACCTAAAAAGTGCCATTTAAACTGAATACTAGAGTGTGAAACTGAGCAACACTTTTCTAGAAAGTGGAATTAGTCTGTGTGTAGAAGAATCAAATCACCCTGATACTGAAGCTGTCAGCTGTAATACAGTCAATGGATTCAGAATAGATACTGTGTCAGCCGGATCTCCTCCACTGATGTGAGAGAGTGGTTACTGTATCAGCTCAATTGTGGTGAGTCTGAGTAATCATCAGCAGTATTTACATCATCTGAAGTCATTTTGGAGGCAGATCTTTGTACTTTTATATAGAATTCTTTGGAATAATGTGAACTAATGTGAATAATGTGAACATGTTGGTTTAATTAATTAACAAGGTCATATTTAACCCATTCTTGACTTTATCACAGTTTACAAATTGTTCCCAAATTAACCTTTAAGTGTTATTGAATTCCTGTCAAACAGTAAGGACTGCATGAAAAGCCTCATTGCCCACACACAGTGAAAACATTCTGTATAACAAATACATGCAGGAATAAATCTAATAAAACTGGTAAATGTCAAAGCCCATTCAGCATGTATCTCAACATTAAATTACAATATTTCAAAAGTCCAATTTTAACTTAATAACAAAATAATGAAACCAATACTTCATTATCATGTATTGAGTTATGAAGAAACATTTAAGCGAGGTGATTTTCCAAATGCAACATGGAGCTCATTAAAATTCATATCTGTCATGAATTAAAATGGAAATGAAAAGGTGAAGCAGAAAGCAATGGATTCTTTTACATGGTGAGTAAACATATCAGAAGAGTTTTAACAGAGTATTTCAGAAAATCAGCTGCCAGTTTGAGTGCTATACACACAGAGAAACACTGAATATATTAAACACTGCAATGGCAGTCTAGTTTACATGTTACCAGATGCCTTAAACAAAAGATTTGATGCCTCTAACCTCACCAACTGCAGCAAATTAAGTAATTCCCTATAAAGCATTCACTGTTTTAATGTGTTTCCAGGTTTCCTGTATGACACACATCACTTTCCAGCTGCGTGTGCATTAGACAGTAAGGAACTGACTGCGTAGGTCATTTGGTATCTAAAACTCACATAACAAAATCTTCTCAACATCTCTGAGATGAAATCAAACCTGCACACCAGTGACACTGTATCAGCCATTCACACTGAACTCACGCTACTGTAACAGAAATGAAGCTTCTCAGACTGCACACGGATCAGTGTTGAGACAGTGTTCAGTGACACTTTAACACGGAACCATCAATCCACCAGAGATGCTACAGGAAGACTCCAATTACCAATAACGAGAAACATGGCCACAACAGAGACAGAACATGATGTGGTCAAATAAATACATAAAACAGAGTCAAACCTTCTCTGCTCTTGCTAGCCCTCTGAGAGGGAATCTTGGAACACCTCAGGAATTGTGTGAATGAAGCTCCATGCTGTCACATCATTATCTTCACCAGAAGAAATCCAGCAGAAGACCTCATTGAGATTACACAGTCCCCTAACATATATACCAGCAGGAGTCCCATCACTTACCAAACATTCCCTGCATTCTCTTGTTCAGTTCAACCACAAATACTGCAGAAATAATGAGATCTATTTTACATGATCATTTTACAGTTATTTTACATTATATTCTAATAGCTTGTTATCTTCACATGTCCCCTCTTATTTCTTCCCCACATATCTCATTTACATAAAAATCTAATTCGTTTACTCTGCTACAAATCTTGTTTGTTTCCACGGCACCAGAACTACTAAAATACATACCATATATTCCAGAAACACAACACAATGATGAGAAATTCAGCGTGTACAGACAGTGGGATCAAAAGTGTCACACACATGCAAGTGTTCTCTACAATGTCACTACAGACACGAGTCTGTATGAACAAACGCTGAAGTTATGACCTGTGTTCTTCTGTGACCTTCTTTACAGGTAATAAAACGCAATATCAACATTGCATTCAATCAGTGACTGAAATAATCTTAAGTATTTCTTTCATAACTTTAAAGCATTCTCTCTGGTTGTTAGCATGTTGCTAAACTTTCTTTGTGTGTATTTCTAGGTTTATACCAAAAACAACAATTCCAGATTATGGGATCTCAAAACACTTAACCCAAGGGCGTTCTCAAAAATCATCTCAAATACATCTCAAAAACATGTTTATCATTTCAAATACTGTCAGCTGGTGCCAATTGCTCAATTGGACACTGACGTTCATACTTCAGTTCATACTTCATCATACTGAAGATCTACAGAATATATGTAAGAATATATGTAACTAGACTTTTCATTCTCTACTATTATTCAGAAGAGCTTGAGACAACAAAAGATAACAACATAAAATTTCAATATATGTTCAATATATGTGTAAAAGAATGGCTCATACTGTGTTTCTGTATGACGTGCACACAGAAGTCTCACAGAAACATCATTGTTTCTTCACAGAAACATCATTTCCTCACAGAAACATCACTTCTTCACAGAAACATCATCGTTTCCTCACAGAAACATCACTTCCTCACATGTCACAGAGTTACAGGAGCACACATCATTTCTCTGCACTCTTACCCGTGTCGGCAGTAGATGGCTGGCTGCTCTCTCTAACAAATCTTGCTGCTGTTTTTCGGCTGCGTTCATCTCCCATGCAGCCTGTGCTTCGCTGCACTACAGTCACACACTTGAGGAAGTCATTTATATCCACTGATGGCCGGTTAGCGCAGAGGAGAAGCCGGGCAGACAGATCCATCCATCAGACAGACCTGAAGGAAATGAATAAATCCGGGTGAGAAAGCGATGAGTGACGTGGGTTATTCCTCCAGCTGGTCCGGCTGCTGAATGTGTGATTCTGGATGATGTTTCCCTCCACCTGCTGCCTCGAAACGGCTGCTTTTAACCCATCAGTGCCCACTAGCACCGGCGACATTTTGATGATGATGATGATGATGTAAAAAGCGTGAATCAGTGATTTAGTTTCCAAAGACACAACCAAACCAGTTTCAGCATCACTGCACTAGTATGAAGTGTTAAGTTAGTTGGTACCTAACTAATACATTTTTAGTTACTATAACGTTCTGGGAACGTTGGCTTATGGTCGTATAAAAATTTATGTTCTATGTATTTTTAGGTTTAAAGATAGTTTAACAACTATGCAATGTTTTGGAAACATTTTATGGTTGCAAAATCAAAACTCAAAGGAATGTTCTTAGAACATTATCATTTGGTTCCCAAATATAACCAAACAGAAACCAAAAAGTAACATTAGGCTAATGTTCACTGTTTGCTGTTGGGGCTGTGTAGGGTTCTATAAAGAACATTTAAGGAACATTTCAGTTTTTAAGGGTGTTGGGAGTACATTCACTTCTGTGAGTCTGTATCAGCTCTGAAACAAACTCACAGTTCAGTACACCATGTGTGTGAAACTGATTTACTCATCTACCTTGAGTCCCTTTTTCTTTACAGTATTTTCATTTTCTAAATGCATTTGTGAAATGCACGTTTCCTCCCTTTCAGATTCACTGTTCAGTGGACAAAATAATCTGCCATTGACCTAATTATTGTTTGCACTCCATAGTGAAAGTCAGTAGCTTCAGGTGTGATAACAAGAGTCGAGTAATTAAACACTGCACATTAATGCAGAGTCAATGGGAAACAGACCAATATAATGCCACAGCATGCCATATCTTGTGTAAAGACTTGATCAGTGTATAATAAATGGATCATTCTTTTAAGAATTATAACACAGGGCTCTTTGCACTGGCCTCGTCTTTAAAAGTAACAAGAGACCAACACCATATAAAGCCACACACTGCCTCAAAACAATATACTGTTTCCATGATGCAAACATTTAATAATAGCCCATCACATGATGTCCAAGCTGTCATGCTTTACTGGCCATTTTCAGTTACCCTGAGCAAGCACTCTTTCTTTCACAAACCCCAATGGTTGCCGAGTGCGCTGTCTTGGTCTTGGTTTCGCCCTCCTAATGCGATCACACATTCAGCATGAAGCAGTGAGGGGGGTAAAGGGCATCTGGGCATTGGGCCAAGCTTATATCCAACAGTGCAGCTCCTGTAGAAACCGCTGTGTATCCATCAGCTAAACAGTCCTACTGATAAACATTCATTTCACATAAGCACCTGCAGAAGTGCTTCTAAAAGACAACAGGGCAGAGAAACAGAAGGAGGTCAGAGGAAGACAAGGAGAATTTAACTCAAATCCCACTTGTCTTGATTCACTGAGCAAAATGTAACATAACAAAACACTTACCTGAGGAGTGAGGAAACACCACTATGTGCACATTTGAGCCCATCGTTCCACATCAGGTTGAGGGTCACTTAAGGGAACTTCACATTTTCCCAGGAAAGCTGCAAGAACCTTTTAAGAAGAGTGTATATGCTTTGTGAATGTGCTTTCAGAACTGATATGTTTTCCAATTTATGACAGGCCTCAGAGCCTCCTCCAACACGTGAACACATACAGAGTTTGACAGACTCTTCAGAGCCTCCTCCAACACGTAAACACATACAGAAGTTGACAGACTCTTCTTGCATGATTGCATGATATCTTGTTAATTGTGTCATTGTGCTTATCATCAAGAGAAAATGCAGACACACTGACCTCCAGCATTCAGACAGAACGTGACATCATCTCAGCATCAGCATACGTCTTGCAATTATGGATGTTTTTAAAAATGATGACACACAGTTGATCAAATGCCAGGGCAGTAGATCTATCATGCCCCATTAGAGTCAAAGACAGTATCATCAGCTTTTATTAAAGAGCAGGAGGTCTGGAGTTAAGTGCAGGAAATAATATTGTCTTAGCAGAACAGTAATCAACAGGTTGGTCATGAAAATGAAAACTAAATAATATTCAATGGACCAGATAATTGTGTGTAGACAGGACAGCAACAGAAACAGACTTATTCAAAATCAGGAGAAAATGCTTCTGTTACTGATGATGTGTCCAATTAAACATTATTACTGTACACATCTGTCACACACACTGTACCATGACATGAAAAACATCCATTAAAACACTAGCAAAAATAATCTCACCAGATTAATTAAATATGGTTTAAGGTTTGGTATTGTGTTTTGAGGCTGAGCAGTACATGAATCCATACACACATCATCAGGACAAAAATGATTCCAAAACCAGCTTGTCTACAGAAATCTATTGTTCTTTTTTTGGCCAGAGGGGTCGTATCCTTTACACCTCAGTGTTTCAGGCTGAATGTTTTCTGAAGTGCAGCATTTATCAAAAGTCTTTATTTTGTTTTATTCTTTCTGCTACAAAACACACAAATAGAACAGAAGATGGTTGGTGGTTTAATGAAACAGGGTTTAAACCAGATGTTTGTAATGTATTACAGCTTTGAAGAAAACCTTCTTTGATTTCTCTCGTAACCCACAAGGCTGTGTGAGGTAAACAGACACCTCACGGCTGATATGTAAATTCACTGTAAGTGACTGCAGTTAACTACACAACAGACAACTTATCATGTTATCAGTTAACATGCACAGAAGTGTGTGAACTGGAATTCAGAGAGAAATCAACAGAGCTACACGAGGTTACAGGAAATATAGCAGGAAATTCAGCTACATTCACTAAACTAGAAGAAACTGCCCAAATGCTTTCAGATAGACATTTGTTTAGACCGGCAACAACAAAAATATATATTTTCTTATATCAATTTAGTGTTTTATAGTCTGAACAGGCAAAAATGAAAATTGGTTTCACCTGTTTAGACCAGCATCTGATTCAGGACACATTTACACAGGGTGAGTGGAACTGGACACGCTGGTTTACAGTATTATCATGTCTTTCTTGAGGTCCTGAATCTGATGCAAATGCAATCCACAATCGCATGACCCCAGTGTGAACCATCTAATCAGAATTCATGCTGAACATCAGACAGATTCAGAGCCAGAGAACCGACGCTGAACAAAAAGAAAGAAAAGAGAGAAAGGAGCAGATAAACACTGCAGCAAATGCAGAATATTGAGAGTGAGACTCAGTTCAGCGGTTTTACCAGATTAGCTGTGATTTGTCATGACTCGAGCACCTGCTGTTGTCATGAGCACGTGAAAGATAACACACGTGCTCCACTCAAGGGACCACTCACCCAAAAATGAAAATTACCATCATTTATTCACCCTCATGTTGTTCAAACCTTCAACTTCATTCTGTCTTCTGCATGACACAAATGAAGATGAAAGAAACATGAAAGAAACAGAACGTCAGTGACTCACAGACTAAGAGCGCCATCGCCACAATGATTCTGGTGTGAACTGTCCCTTTAATGTGCAGGATCACATAGAAATATCACTGACAACAACCAACTGTGTCCAGACCTGAGGAAAGAAAGTTCCTGAAATGAAAGTTCATTTGAAAGTGAAGTTTATTTTGAGAAAAGCTCTAGCGACATTTGTTTACAGAGACCACTTACCTTCAGAAGTTGCTTCACCTATGTGTCTCTTATGTGTACAGAAAGCCACAACCATAAAAAAGTACTATAAACAGCTCAAAACTTTCATTATACATTAAACATCATTGTAATTATTTTTAAAATCATCCATGTACAAAAATCAGTTAAATGAAATGTGAACCCATGTTCTTTCTCAATACATGTTTTACAATCTGCCACTGTTCTGCTAAAACAACATGTATTAAAATCTATAATAACTAATTGAATATATATTAAATAAAAGTAATAACAAAAAAAACAGCATACAGTATTAAAATCTAATATGAAGAAAAGAAAGAGTGATAAATCAGCTGCTGGATTCGACTGTATACTGTATATAAGTGTGATCAAACATTACGGTTCATGAGAAAAGAGCAAGTAAAAATGTTTATTCTCACTCACTCTGTTATCAGCCTCTGGGCTGGACAACTGTATAAAAACTTTAAATATGCACACTGTCCTTTGTAACGCAACTGACCAAACATGATATGAAATGAGATACTGTACCAGATATCAGTATCAGGCCAAAAGTGAAAGATTATGTATAGATAAACCTTTAGTGTAAATCACCACCCAAATCTGCAGAGAAGATACTGTATATATACCGTATGCATATCCAGCAACTCTTTAATTAGCATTAATCTGTGATAATGTTTTATTATTAAAAAAAATTTGTAGTGAAAAGTGTCGGGACTGTGAATCTAGTGTGATTCATTACAGATGAAGAGTTAAACATGGGCTGATTCAGAGTTGTGTCACTACACCCTCACAACCTCAAACTTCCTAATGCCCTCAGATACAGGCTGAACATAAGACCTAAAAACCTAAAATATTGTTCAAAAACAAGTGCAGTGTGTTTTGATGTAATCATCTGACCCTTTTCTTGTTACCACTATATACACTGCAGTACGTTCTGTTCTCACTGGAGGGAAGCGTTCTGTTCTCAGAGCTTGAGGAGTGTGAGGGCTCGTCCAGAACCGCGGCCTGACAGAGACACAAGATGTGCTTGTGGAGGAACACTAACTAAAAAACGTGTTTAAATAGATGTGTTTTCAGACAGACCTCGTGTTTTTGTCTACAACAGCGCAGGACTGGAGATTACTCACACACTTTCCTGTTTTGGGAAGGCATATTATTAACCATGACATATTTATAAACAATGTTGTATCATATTTATGTTCAGGGAAGCTATATGCTCCTCTCAGCCAGTGGGTTAAACCATCAGCATCCAGGACAGCAGGAAAAATACTGTTAAACTCACCGTATCATCATGCATAATGAGGACAGTAAAATAAAAAGGCTTATCAACTTACAAAAGAGGAAGGAAACGCTTCCCATGTCAAAGGTTGTGCATCAACCACCAGTACATGCACACAGAATAAATTAGGCACATGACACGAACCATCAACACAACGACACTGCAACAGAAAACATGACCCAGACTACATCAAACAAGAGTTTAAACATGCCACGAAGATAAACACGTTTGTCGTGACTATAATGTGCCAGATTCAAAGAAACACTGCAACACCACAGTGTTTTTCTAACAGATATCACCTTGCTGTTGTGAATGATAAGAGTTTATTTGAGGTTAATCTCACAGGTTTCACAGGTTTGCGTGTTTTCGCACGATTGCCCTTCTCAAATGCTCATGGAACATCTGACAGCCCTGGAGAAACATAACACGTGCACTGACATGCAACACACGGCTGCTCAGAGCGAGCACACACGCATTCACACACGCATTCACACACGCATGAGGGAATTCAGGGCGCATTTCACCTGCTGATAGCCGCGTTTATTTGCTTTATTTTAGCACCAGCAGTTAGAAAGTAACTCTGAAAAGAGGACTCACTCAGCTCTGAGTGACTGCAGGACATCCTGAAAAATACATCAAATGATAGTTTTATAAAAATTCATTTACAGGCCCAATTCTACTCAAATAAAACAAAACATTTACACACAAACCTGTAGCTGCAGAGGATTTTAGGAACCTGAGAAACAAGTATTCAGTCAAATGTGATGAAATGTTTTCTGGTTGTGTATGTATTACTGTACGTACAGTAATACTGCACTGGTTTTCTGCCACCCGCTCCTGAAAAACAGTCATTAGACCTCAATGATGAAAGATGAGCAGAATCAACTGGAGTAATTTACACATAAAACTGTTCTCAGGTAAATGTAGTATGATTTACACATGAATGGATCATTTTATCTGCTTGTCAAACAAAGTCACTGCTTCAGATAAATAGAGGCATTGTTTTACACCTGTTCTCATGTGAAGTTAATGATGATATGACCTGACAAAACTGGGAAGATAATGGGAAGAGAACTCTACAGAGCAGAAAGAATCCTGTCAATGCAGAGCACAGAAAAGCGCTGCAGAGGTGAACCGCTGCGAGAGATGATGTTTTCTATTGTTAGTGAAGTCAGATAGCTGAAAGATCAAACCGTGCCCCCCGCTGTGACCTACATAAAGTCTAGATTAATCCCGTTCCTTTGCAATTAGCTCACATTTCACTTTCCCTGCACAGAGCCATCCAATAAAACATACTGCTGTAACCTGACCCCACCCCACTGCATCCGACATCTCTGATCTGCATGCACGAGTGACAGCAGATGCAAAAGATTTCTGTGTGTGAGAGAGAGTGAGCAAGTGAGAGAAAAAAGACAGACAGAGACAGACAGAAAGTAAGTGTGTGTATCCTATAGCTTATGAAACTCATTTGACAGATCTGCTTAGCAATTACAGTGTAAGAGATTATATACAGATAAACTTTTATTCTTTAGGCATTCGTATGTATATGTGTAGTGATTGACAGCTTATATTTACTTTAAACCTACACTAACAGAAACATCTCACAGTATATAAATGGTGAAAATCGACTCACTGTAAAGAGATGTTTAAAACAAGAAAGATTTCCTAAAGGTTTTGTGTGTGTTAACAAAAACAGACAAGCTTCACAATTCTGTTTTTAAACTTTGACTGTGTGGCTTCCAGTGACATCTTCCTTCATTTATAGAAACTGGGAGATGAGAAGTGAAAACATTTCTTTACAGTAGAATAGCTGTTCTCTGAAAACTTTCACTGCGAAGTGCAGACGTTTTAAAGTTTGTTTGTTTTAGAGAAATAAATCTCTACCTCAGCTTTAATCACAGCTGTTTATGTGCTGGAATCCCACAACCACTCTCAACAAAAGTTTCGAAAAGATTCTCTCTCAGGCTGAACATCAGGCTCCATGAAGAACCTTCAGTCCTCACAGGAAGGTTCTGTTGCACAACAGGTTCTGTGCAGCGGAGAAAGATTGTAAAGATTATAAAAACACAAGAAAAAAGTGTTTCATTTAGTTTACCAACATCCTGTTAGCTGATAGTCATGCTTATGCAATCTTACTGTAGAGACAGACTACAGTACACTTCTGAATACACAATATGTTCTCATGAATGTTTTGATTATTCATTATTTCATTATTTGCATGTTCTTTTTTCTTCAGTTTTGCAGAATATGTCATTTCCATATAATAAAAGAAAATGAAAAATGCTGTCAAGCCCCTAAAAATATTTACACACATACAGTATAGACCAAACAACATGTGCGCTGCACACATATATCTGTTCTGAAGCGGACAACAGTTCTGTGTAAGACACCATCATTTGAATAACTGATGCCTCCTAAATTATTGACCAGTCACAGAGGACACAGGGAAGACTAAATTATGGTAACATTAATAGTTTATTGTACAGTCTGTTTTATATATTTTTATAACAATTGTTACATTTTAGTCGTTCTAAACTAAGTAAATCTCTCTTATTTTCTGTCAGTTGGCACACTGCAATGTTTTATACCTCTGAACCAATTTATACAGATCATAAAGCGTTTCACAAAAGTTTCAGGGTAAAGTGGAGCGACCGTCTGAAGACGAGACACTTTTCAGAGCACGACGGGAATTTGTCTTTCACATGCTCAAGTCTGACAGCACTAAAAAGCTTAAAGACTGGCCAAGAAATACAGAACACCCTGCCAAACGAAACGCCTACTACAATGTGTTGAAAAATATTCTCACCTAGTTCAGTAAATTCTTCTAAATTCTTCAGTAAATTCAAAAAAGGTTTTGCTGTAATCCTGAATATCATTACATTAACATTCATGATTAAACAGCCTCTCCACTACCATCAGGTGTGAAATGGCTTCCATTAGAAATGTTCCCTCAGTCTTCAAGGACAATTCAACCTAAAAAAACACAGTGGGTCATTTTCTCCTTTAAATGAGGTGATGTGCCTCACTGCAGCAGAGAGAATATTAACATTAATAACATGCCACTGTTCAGAAAGCATGCAGCTACATGAAGATCACCTTAAAAAGACAGTACACCCAAAAATCACAGATTCAGTCTCATGTAGTTTCCAAACCTCCACGACTTTTTCTTCCACAGAACAATTTAACTGTTTAACAGTTCAACATTAAGGTAAACATCTTCTTTTGAGAAGACATGAGGGTGATTCAACTGTCATCATTTTATCATTTTTGGGTGCAGAACTTATCTGTCAACGTTCCTGGTCATGAGATTTGCCGCTCTGGCACAATGACTTTGACTCTAACGGACAGACTCATTGGCTGTATGGTGTTCACAGTAGCTTGGTCACAAGAACACAGACTGCCTGGCCAGAAGACGGGAAAGCCCATATTCCACACAGCACACATGGAAAGAGGCTTCCACGCTGCTTACAGGCTAATGCAAATCCACAGTGCTTATCAGTCAGAGGAGTCGGAATATTAGCAGTGACTTGGGCATCTGCTTTATCTGCACAGGCAGGCCAACATGTTCCTGTGTCACTTCAGACTCTGTTAAAGCACTTCACTGGCTTTCTCCTCATGTCCATTTGGAAACAACGTTTTGCCCTGCTGAAGTCTGGCACTGGAAACTAGCAGTTATGTGACCTGAGCAGGTCTCCGGTGACTACACTTACCTGAGGACACGGGCAGCACACTTAACAGATTTTCTGGAATGTGTCTGCCGTTGTTTTAATGATGTGACAGTTCTGTGCCTCCAAATGGAATTGGAAAATAAAGACTATTGCTTATATTTTCCCTGAAGAAATAAATACATCTTAAAACTGATTAAGATTGGTTAATTGTGACAGCATTTTCATGACAGCAAAGCATATTTACCCTTGCAAAAAATGAACGCTCATTTGGGAAAAAACGGGAAAGTATTTATACATTATGGTTACATTTGCTAAAAAAAATATATATACAAAATATTACAGTAATGAAAAAACATGACATTCACCATCGAGAGCAGTCAAAACAATTACATCAGAAGTGAAACAACCAAACACATTATTGTATTGATAATTGATTGTATTAAAGGACTGCCATGAAAATAATGTCACAATGCAAATATCTTCAGTTCTAAAATATGGTCTATTTGCATCATTTCTGCAGTTTTCTTCTGAGTTTTGGAGTGAAATGTGACCTGCACATGTTCTCATGAGACCTTAGAAGATCTTAGAACTCTGGGTACAATAAACAATACAGCTCCACAAATACCTGATAGACCAGGAAACAGTAGTCATTTCTTTTATCCTTTAGTTACAGGCAACAGCAAAGGAACTGAAAGCTTTAAAAAGCTGGAATTTATAGCATCTCCTAAAAACCATGAAGTGCCCAGTTTCCATGGGAACCGCAAAGCAATTGAGACAAGGTTGCCCACCTGACATCACATGATCCAGAGCAGCAGCCGAGTGTGCAGACAAGAAAACCTAAAGACTCCTAAACAAAGATGTACAAACACAGAAAACATCAGATCCAACAGAATAACTGCAGTGACACTGTAACATGCAAATGATGGTGTTGGACATAATGGACTCTCTGGGATATTGTGAATATTGAGCAGCAAAAAAAACGACATCACTAATTATCAGACAAAATAATTCTGTCCCTTATCAGCAGTTTTTTATATATACCCAAGACCTAAAGTTTGTTTCCTGCAGACATGTTCATGTTTCCTGTGATACTTAATTCCTACAAACTCTTCATTGTTCAGCACATCAAACCACATCAGTACCACAGAACATCAGATGAGACCTTCATGTTGAACGTTCCAGTGTTAAACAGAGCAGCCCTGGAAGCAGCGTTGTTTATTTGGCTTGTGAAGAGGAAAGACTCCCTTTTCTGGGAACCAATAACAACATCCTGCAATGTGGCACTTTAAAAGATTTGACGTTTGAGAATGTGGGCAGATGAGATGTGATTTCATCAATGAAAAAGTTTTGCTTTCATCAATGAGCAACTTCCATTACAGGTAAAATGTGTGAGACCAGACGTCGAAGAAAAGGGAAAATCAACAACGCCATCTGCTGCACAATTGATAAACTACACACGCAAAACACTTTTTCTGCTGTTCTCCTTCATCTTTTGATCTTCAGGTTTATACCTAAATTCGTATTGTAACCAAATGTGTATTCTGGATCTACACATGAACTGCTTTGCAACTATATTCTGAAATGGAAGGTTGGACTAAAAGTAAAGCTGCCAACAGGTGTCTAGAAAACATGTCAAATCCAAAACTGCTTTAAAAACATCCCAGGATGCATTGTGATGTTGAGAGCATGACCAAAGGCTGACTACTGCATTAAAAATATGATTTCTAACATTTTTGCTTGCTACATATCTGTGTTATTCAATAAGGTTTCTTATAAAGCCACTAACCTGCAGTTTTTCTCACGTATCATTGGTGGATTTCATTGGACCATGAAATGTATGATCTGCATACAGTGCTTGCTATAAAGAACTATAAACCAGAAGACTGAACTATAAACCAGAAGATTATGGACTGTCTGTACTTTTGTATGTGATTTAACTGTATCAGACAGAACATTATATTGTTATAGGGTATGTCTATAATGGTGATGTGCACAACACTTTCTCAACACTTTCTCAAACCACTGTGGACTTCAGTTTTTCAGAAGGAGGAATGTGAGAGCAAGAACATTCACGTCTGAACAACATACATCCACTTCTGCAAAGTTCTTGCAGAAGTCTTCCAAAGACATCCTGCAGAGAGACAGATGCTGGTGAATATTGATATGCAACTTACAAAATAAGTTTAGAATACACATCAATTTTATGTCGCTTCTGCACTTTTGTTCTGCTCACCTGAGCTCTTCATGATCATGCACAGTGTTGGCATTTTGGTCCTCAACTCACACAAAATGCCACAAAGGGGAGCAAATAAAACCAGATTAAAATGATGTCAGGAAATATACAAGATATAATATAAAACTCAATCTATAAAATCAGAAAGATAAAAACTAATCCATTATAATTCATAATTGTGTTGTGCTTTGTTGAGCAAGAGTCTTACCTGTCACTCCAGGTGACACTCCTCACTCCTCACCATGATGGTTAAATGCAGAGGGTTACCATAGAGAGAATGGAGAGAATAAACGCTGCTTCAGCAGTAGGTGGCGCTGTGCACAAACACATTTAAGAGTCCAGAAAGTCTTAACCAGAAATGTCTTAACATTCAATCTGCCCATTAAATTTAGAAAGTGTTGATATGGGGTATAAATACATATTTACAGTGACATTTGATTTCCTATTGTGAACTTTCAGTAGCAAAGCTTGAGACTAAAAATGTAATTTTAACAAAATTATTTGTAAAGATACACATGAAAGAATACAGCATGAATTTCTGTAATGTGCTAACACAACTGAGCCCCAAAACATATTGTAGACGTGCATAAAGACATGAATAAAACATGTCATGTGTTTTCCATTTCGTAAATATTCCTTCTAAACTCAGTCATTCACTACATTATTCTTATTTCATTCATCATTTCTTTGTCTTAAATCTATTTTTACAAGTTCTCTTGTGTGAGTCTGTGGATATGGTTGCTTCACTGTTGCTATGCGGTTTCAGAGGGTTCTCTGAACAATGTGAAAGCCTGTAGGATGTTTTTTTATCTTGGTTGGGATTTTATTTAATTAATAATGAGCTAATGTCATTTTTTGCCCTAAACCTTCACCTTGCTGTATTAACCTTTAGATGTGACTTGAAACATTCTTTAACATGTTCATGAGAGACACTTTTGTGAAGATGGCTTCACTGATTTAAGGTTCTCTCACTGTTTGGTCCTCAGTGCACAGCTGAAGCTGATCCACACAAACACACAGACAGACAGACAGATGAAGGACCACAGACAGACAGACAGACAGACAGATGAAGGACCACAGACAGACAGATGAAGGACCGCAGACAGACAGACAGACAGATGAAGGACCACAGACAGACAGACAGACAGATGAAGGACCACAGACAGACAGACAGACAGACAGACAGACAGACAGACAGATGAAGGACCGCAGACAGACAGATGAAGGACCGCAGACAGACAGACAGACAAATGAAGGACTGCAGACAGACAGACAGACAGACGAAGGACTGCAGACAGACAGACAGACAGACAGACAGACAGATGAAGGACCGCAGACAGACACACAGACAGACAGAAGAAGGACTGCAGACAGACAGATGAAGGACCGCAGACAGACAGACACACAAACAGACAGACACACACACACACAGACAGACACACAGACAGACAGATGAAGGACCGCAGACAGACAGACACACAGACAGACAGAAGAAGGACTGCAGACAGACAGATGAAGGACCGCAGACAGACAGACACACACACAGACAGACACACAGACAGACAGATGAAGGACCGCAGACAGACACACAGACAGACAGAAGAAGGACTGCAGACAGACAGATGAAGGACCGCAGACAGACAGACACACAAACAGACAGACACACACACACACAGACAGACAGATGAAGGACCGCAGACAGACACACAGACAGACAGACAGATGAAGGACCGCAGACAGACAGACACACACACAGACAGACAGACACACACACACACACACAGACAGACAGACAGACAGACACACACACACACACAGACAGACAGACAGACAGACACACAGACAGACACACACACACACAGAGACACACACAGAGACACACAGACAGACAGACACACACAGACAGACACACACACAGAGACACACAGACAGACAGACACACACACAGACAGACACACACACAGAGACACACAGACAGACAGACAGACACAACACAGACAGACAGACAGACACACTCAGACACTCAGACACACACACACACACACACAGACACACACACACACAGACAGACAGACAGACAGACAGACACACACACACACACACACACACACAGACACACACACAGACACACACACAGACACACACAGACACACACAGACACACACACACAGACACACACAGACACACACACACACAGACAGACACACAGACAGACACACACACACACACACACACACACACACACACACACAGACACACACACACACACACACACACACACACACACACACACACAGACACACACACACACACACACACACACAGACACACACACACACACACACACACACACACACACACACACACACACACACACAGACAGACAGACAGACAGACAGACAGACAGACACACACACACACACACACACACACACACACACACACACACACACACACACACACACACACACACACACACAGACAGACACACAGACAGACAGACACACACACACACACACACACACACACAGACAGACAGACAGACAGACAGACACACACACACACACACACACACACACACACACAGACACACACACACACACACACACACACACACACACACACACACACACACACACACACACACACACACACACACACACACACACACACACAGTTACAGTGTGTCTGACTGACAGCTGCTTGTCGTCTGTCATGAACTTGTGAACATGGCGGATTCCTGACAGACTGAACTCCCGACAGAAGCGCTTCATGCGGGTCACGTCTCGCTGCTTTCCGACGCTTCACATCATCACGAATAAAGTTTCGGACATTTGAACACATTCACATTCACTGAAAGAGGAGGAGCCTGATCACTCGCTTCCGCCAATCATCTCACGAGCGTACACACGCCCGTGACGTCTCTTCCGGCGCCCCGCCTCCACCTCAAACTTTATTCTGTTGCTGGGGTGTGAAATAAATGACCTGCAGAGGAATAAGTCTTTAACTGAAACTGTGTAATAATGTTTTCTGTGGAGACGGAAAGATTTTTCATTTCTCTTATTTCCCAGCACAGCTGACGAATCAGAAGCTCCAAGCTTCCTTTCAGATCTTACAGACATATTGCCTATTCACTTGAGATTCATTAATCACCTGTAATAATGACATTAGATGAAAGACAATAACTTTCATTGCCTGAAACTGAACTGATTACAGAGGATTCCTCTTTAGCTAAAGGCCATGTCTGATGAACACTAGGGGGCGTTTTAATCAAGCTATTTAATACATTTGCATGTTTAATTGTCCTAAAAACATGTTGCTTCCTGTAATAATATGGAATATTTCTGCATAAGCAGAACCCTAACCCTGACATCACACTCAGTTCTTGAGCTGATCTGTGATTTCACATGCAGAGGACAGGGAAAATCAGAGCATCATGTACTGTGTTATTTTGCAAAAGTGCTGTAGAAATACATTAATCACTTTTTATTTATGTCTTATGTATCATGCTTTCAAGTAGATCTCCTGATTTTGACCTGCTTTCTGTGCTGTTTTTCCTCTCTGGCCCTTATACATATCGAAGCTATTTCCTTTATTGCATTTCTGCTGCAGTTCTGCAAGTGATATGTCACCTTTTTATAAAGCAATTTCCAATCACGCCAGCTTTGTTCTGGACCGCACCATCTGCCTTTGTGTCAAAATAAGCACAGGTGAGTGTGTGTGGTGTATGTGTGATACAGCACAGGTGAGTGTGTGTGGTGTATGTGTGATACAGCACAGGTGAGTGTGTGTGATGTGTGACACAGCACAGGTGAGTGTGTGTGATGTGTGATACAGCACAGGTGTTGTGTGATGTTGACACAGCACAGGTGAGTGTGTGTTGATGTGTGACACAGCACAGGTGTTGTGATTGTGACACAGCACAGGTGAGTGTGTGATGTGTGTGTTGTGTGATGTGTGACACAGCACAGGTGAGTGTGTGTGATGTGTGACACAGCACAGGTGAGTGTGTGTGATGTGTGATACAGCACAGGTGAGTGTGTGTGATGTGTGACACAGCACAGGTGAGTGTGTGTGGTGTATGTGTGATACAGCACAGGCGAGTTTTTTTTTTTTTGATACACACGGTGAGTGTGTGTGATGTGTGACACAGCACAGGTGAGTGTGTGTGGTGTATGTGTGATACAGCACAGGCGAGTGTGTGTGATGTGTGACACAGCACAGGTGAGTGTGTGTGGTGTATGTGTGATACAGCACAGGTGAGTGTGTGTTATTGACACAGCAAGGTGATGTGTGTGGTGTGTGACACAGCACAGATGAGTGTGTGTGGTGTATGTGTGATACAGCACAGGTGAGTGTGTGTGGTGTGTGACACAGCACAGGTGAGTGTGTGTGGTGTGTGACACAGCACAGATGAGTGTGTGTGGTGTATGTGTGACACAGCACAGGTGAGTGTGTGTGGTGTGTGATAGAGCACAGGTGTGTGTGGTGTGTGACACAGCACAGGTGAGTGTGTGTGGTGTATGTGTGATACAGCACAGGTGAGTGTGTGTTTTAACGTACTCTGCTGTGCAGACACTGTGCTGGGTCAGAGAAAACTATGTCCTGCTCAGCAATCCTGCAGAAAACCAACATGATTAATGGACATTGATCTCTAACTAAATCACAGATCAGAGGTTGCTGCTCATCAGAAGAAGTTTAACAGTCTCTACCAGAAGAACCTACTCAGCAGACAAGCAACAAGCAAACATCTTTTCTATATGTGTGTCCTGAAGCTGAGCCTCTTAAATAATGCTTTTGAATTTATAACAATGATAACAGCGTGTGTGAGTGACACCATGACGACCGAGAGATAATGATTACATATTCTGACTCTGTTTTGCTTTCCACAGAAGAAAGAAAGCTATTTTTAAGAGAATGAAGACGAAGGGTTTTTTTTTTTCAAACTGTCCCTTTAACATCTGCCAGTGTCTGTTGTGGTTACAGTCATGGATCTATTATTTGAGAATTTATAATTTATGAGATGGGTAACTGTAATCTCGGCTGTATCACAGAGTTTGTGACCTCCTGACACTAGAGAATGAAGATGTTTAATGAGAATGTAAGAGGTGGAGAATCAGCGTTTGCTTTCTTTAACACACACAGAGATCCAACAATCTGTCACACACTTGTAATTCCAGATCCAACTGATTTCAATCAGCGTGTAACATCCGTTCATATTCTACAGTCACATTCACGAGCAGAGGAGACATGGAGCAGAGCCACGCAGCTGTGTTACCTGAGAGCACCGTCCATTTATAACTATTAAACACAGGCTCAAGCAGTGATTACAGGGCCAAGAGCACAGTACAATGAAAGAGTGAGTAGATTTGTGTGTTCATAACAGCCTGACAGTGAATTTAGCAGTTTGAGCTGTTAGCATTATCTGAAATCTATATGGTGACTGGGTAAGATGAACCTGCAGACCATTTGAGCCTGTTTTATTGAAGACTGAACAAACTTTGAAAGACAATTAGTAAAATAAAAACAGTACAGTAAAAACATTTCTCTCTTTTTTCTTTTCTGATGCTATACATATTATAGGGCATTTTATGAGCATTATGGCAAGTAGGTGGTGCTGTCACCAAACTCATATTGTACATGCAGTTGTTGCAAAGATGCAGTTTTGTGTAAATGCCTCAAATATGCTATGTTGCTTTGTTGCCGCATTAAATCTATTAATGTTTTACACATGAGTGCTGTGAAATAAGTGAATAACGGACATGGTGTCAAGATTCCCTGATGGAAAAATATACATATTTAGTTTTGAATGTTTTTGAATTCAGTACAGAATCGCCTCTGAATGAAACAGAAGACACTAGTTTTGCTGTTCAGTTCAAACATTATAAACTGACATATATGTGAAGCTCTGAGCTACTTGTGAAAGCGCGTGATATGGAGACGCTGAGAATGTAAAGAACCTCCTGGATCAGTTTAACATACCGTTCTACAGCCTACTTTGACTTCCAGCTGCTTCTCTGCTCCAGAATCCCGGGTCTGATATCAGATCAGTTGGAAGCCTGTGGGAAGCTGTCTACTGTTCCCAGACACTGATGCAATTTCTGCATCAAAACTGAAATCCAAAAAATCAATCGCTGAGGTTAAACAAAAAAAAAAAACAGTTGTTAAAATTAACGACTGTCACTTCAGATTAACTCTGATAAATACTGTCCACACAAGCAAACAGTCATGATATTTACTGCACGAGAAACAATATATTAACTAAATATAAAAATGGACAACAATCTCCTGATCAGACAACACAAATGTGCTGAATGAATCAGTTGGTGGAGCAGCCTGCTGTTTGACACACACTTCATCTTATGGCCACCACAAACTGAATCAGTGATTTTAGATTTCATGAAACCTGTCAGCAACATCAAGGGTCATATTTCACCCCAATAACATCAATATTTCACCCCAAAATAAAAGGAATTAATCGTAATATTCAATTATTTCCTCATGACCATGTGCAGGTTAAAGTTTTTAGCAAACACCACTAATAATTTTCAGTAAAATTAAATTAAAATTCATGTTGTTTAAACAAAAATTACATTGAATAGCGCATAGTTCGTCATATATATTAATAATTAACAGAGTTACAGATATGCACATGTGAGGAGCTGCGCGGGGAGGCATGGCGTGCAGACAGCAGGAGGAGCACCACCGCTGGAGTGCATGTGATCTGCACCGTTCACCGTCATCACAGTTCATCAGCACCATTCACCGTCATCACAGTTCATCAGCACCGTTCACGGTCATCACAGTCCGTCAGCACCGTCATCACAGTCCTTCAGTATCGTTCACCGTCATCACAGTCCGTCAGCACTGTTCACCGTCATCACAGTTCATCAGCACCGTTCACCGTCATCACAGTTCATCAGTACCGTTCACGGTCATCACAGTCCGTCAGCACCGTCATCACAGTCCTTCAGTATCGTTCACCGTCATCACAGTCCGTCAGCACCGTTCACCGTCATCACAGTTCATCAGTACCGTTCACCGTCATCACAGTCCGTCAGCACCGTTCACCGTCATCACAGTCCGTCAGCACCGTCATCACAGTTCATCAGCACCGTTCACCGTCATCACAGTTCATCAGTACCGTTCACCGTCATCACAGTTCATCAGCACCGTTCACCGTCATCACAGTCCGTCAGCACCGTTCACCGTCATCACAGTCCGTCAGCACCGTTCACCGTCATCACAGTCCGTCAGCACCGTCATCACAGTTCATCAGCACCGTTCACCGTCATCACAGTTCATCAGTACCATTCACCGTCATCACAGTTCATCAGCACCGTTCACCGTCATCACAGTTCATCAGTACCGTTCACCGTCATCACAGTCCGTCAGCACCGTCATCACAGTTCATCAGCACCGTTCACCGTCATCACAGTTCATCAGCACCGTTACCGTCATACAGTTCATCAGTACCGTTCACCGTCATCACAGTCCGTCAGCACCGTCATCACAGTTCATCAGCACTGTTCACCGTCATCACAGTTCATCAGTACCGTTCACCGTCATCACAGTTCATCAGCACCGTTCACCGTCATCACAGTCCGTCAGCACCGTTCACGGTCATCACAGTTCATCAGCACCGTTCACCATCATCACAGTCCGTCAGCACCCTTCACCGTCATCACAGTTTGTCAGCACCGTCATCACAGTTCATCAGCACCGTTCACCGTCATCACAGTCCGTCAGCACCGTTCGCCAACACCGTTCACCGTCATCACAGTCCTTCAGTATCGTTCACCGTCATCACAGTCCGTCAGCACCATTCACCGTCATCACAGTTCATCAGCACCGTTCACCGTCATCACAGTCCGTCAGCACCGTTCACCATCATCACAGTCCGTCAGCACCGTTCACCGTCATCACAGTCCGTCAGCACCGTTCACCGTCATCACAGTTCGTCAGCACCGTTCACCGTCATCACAGTTCGTCAGCACCGTTCACCGTCATCACAGTTCATCAGCACCGTTCACCGTCATCACAGTTCATCAGTACCGTTCACCGTCATCACAGTTCGTCAGCACCGTTCACCGTCATCACAGTTCGTCAGCACCGTTCACCGTCATCACAGTTCGTCAGCACCGTTCACCGTCATCACAGTTCATCAGCACTGTTCACGGTCATCACAGTTCATCAGCACCGTTCACCGTCATCACAGTTCATCAGTACCGTTCACGGTCATCACAGTTCATCAGCACCGTTCACCGTCATCACAGTTCATCAGCACCGTTCACCGTCATCACAGTTCATCAGCACCGTTCACCGTCATCACAGTTCATCAGCACCGTTCACCGTCATCACAGTTCATCAGTACCGTTCACCGTCATCACAGTTCATCAGCACCGTTCACGTCATCACAGTTCATCAGCACCGTTCACCGTCATCACAGTTCATCAGCACCGTTCACGTCATCACAGTTCATCAGCACCGTTCACCGGCATCACAGTTCATCAGTACCGTTCACCGTCATCACAGTTCATCAGCACCGTTCACCGTCATCACAGTTCATCAGCACCGTTCACGTCATCACAGTTCATCAGCATAGTTCACCGTCATCACAGTTCATCAGCACCGTTCACCGTCATCACAGTTCATCAGCACCGTTCACCGTCATCACAGTTCATCAGCACCGTTCACCGTCATCACAGTTCATCAGCACCGTTCACGTCATCACAGTTCATCAGCATAGTTCACGGTCATCACAGTTCATCACCACCGTTCACCGTCATCACAGTTCATCAGCACCGTTCACCGTCATCACAGTTCATCAGTACCGTTCACCGTCATCACAGTTCATCAGCACCGTTCACGTCATCACAGTTCATCAGCACCGTTCACCGTCATCACAGTTCATCAGCACCGTTCACCGTCATCACAGTTCATCAGCACCGTTCACGTCATCACAGTTCATCAGCATAGTTCACGGTCATCACAGTTCATCAGTACCGTTCACCGTCATCACAGTTCATCAGCACCGTTCACGTCATCACAGTTCATCAGCACCGTTCACCGTCATCACAGTTCATCAGCACCGTTCACCGTCATCACAGTTCATCAGCACCGTTCACCGTCATCACAGTTCATCACCACCGTTCACCGTCATCACAGTTCATCAGCACCGTTATTAATCACCCGTCTAACGACATGCGGACCGAAGCGATCCAGCTGTCGTGATGAGCGCCAGAGGAAAACAAAAAAACAAGGAAATATTTGTGACACCTGCAATAAACACTGTGATGTGATTTAAAAGTATTTCATCCATAAGTTTTTATAATGTGGATAGATGTAGGGATCAGACCCCAACATGTCTTGTGACAAACATTAATTCTGTCTTCTCACGGGGTCTCACAGGGTCTGATGGTTAAGAACCTGTAATGTAAGCAGATGGAGGCAGGTCACATCAGTGATGGCTGTAGAATTCATTACCTGCCCAACCCAGTGCTGAACCATCAGCTAACCAAAGCAGATGAGGTCAGATTATTATCAAACCTGCTGAAGCAGAAACATGCTTTTTCACTGACAGTCTGAGACCTTGAAGTTGGCAAAAAAAAGGTTATTAATGTTTAGGTGTGAAGAATTAAAGACTGTAAGCAAAACGGAACCGCTGCAGTGCTGTAAACGTCAGGCTTTAATCTGATTCAAACCCTCTGAAACAATGTCAGAATCATTTCCCATGACAGTCACTGATAATGAACCCAACAATAATCTTTTCATTTTTCTGATATCAGACACACTAATACTGAAAATTAATACCAGAGTCTGTATACACACAAACACACCACATCACTGCAGGGGGCCCTAGAGCTGAGATTACGGTCCTCTTCTGCTTCAGGTCAGAACCTGTCATGGCAGAGCAAAGATTCAATTCAATTCAGCTTTATTTGTAGAGCTCTTTTACAATGTGGCATTGTCTCAAAGCCGCTTTACAGGAAGGAAAAAGGAAAAAAAAAACAAGGAAATATATACAATGATAATGAAGATGAAGAACTCTGCAGAGCATGTTAGTTAAAGTTAGTTTAACTGGAGGCATGCTTATAACACGCCAATTGAATTACCTAACTATGTATGAGGGACACGTGACATGCATGCTGCATCTAGCCAATCACCTGAGTTGTATATGTCATGTGACTACATAAGCTGGAGCCACAAGAAAATGACACACCAACAATTCTGACTGGTTGATGGCTGGTGGCAAGACTTAACAAGCAGATTTAACTGATGGCAAATCAGATTGAATCAATGAAAGCCAACAAACTAGAATGGAGCTTAGACAACAACGTGTACCTTTGCCCAACAATTTGGAGACTTAAACACAACATCTAAACAGCGGCTGATGAGGGCACAGACTGCTAAGAGCTGTAAGACAGAATCCTATAAGGAGGTCAATCAATAGAGATCACAGCAGAAATGAAGAGGGATCTGAATTGGCTTATCCTGGCTGATCCTCAGTGGAGTTGTGCTAACTGTCACCTCTTCATTAGACAGATTTCAGTGAAAAACAGCCAAATTGAATCTGTCACAAAATGTGTCTGTCATTTCAATGTATACACCTGCAACCTCTTCTGTAAAGCATCATTTTGCAAGTTTAAGGAGCTTCATTTGAATGTCACAATTTGTCATCTGTGTTGTCCTCATCTCATTACTCAGGTAATGAATGAAAGTGTCAAGTTTACAATGTCACAAAATGATCTACTGATACACACGAATGCTTGTGTCCATTCAGGGAACCTATAAAGATCCTTCCAAATCAAACGTGTTAAAATCAAAAATGAGGCTTTTAATGATGACAAAATGTGCAATATGAAGTTGTTTCTGTGTGCTTCTATCAGACATTTTTTTTAATTCTTAATGGAATAGTCTACTCAAAAACAAAAATTCTGCAATTGTTTATTCACCCCCACTGGGTCAGTGATGTCCTGTCATAAATTTTAAGTTAGTAAATAATCACAGAATTGTAGTGTTTTAATGTGACAAAGATGGACACAGTCTGCAAGATGACCATCATTAACAACCAGCAGAAGTGATGAAAACATTCATTAACCACAGTCAGAGGCTGAAAATTGATACATTTTAATGGGATTCCAGAAAATGATGAAAAGGAGGAATATGACAAAGTGATTCATGGACCTAAATGAAGTCTTTAAAATGTGCTAATAAAACCAGTTTCGACTCTCAGAGGATCACTGTTATGGAAAAGAGACACCTACAGAATTCAAACTCTCCATGAGATATTTCCAACTTTAACAAAAGTTTCTAATTACACAAACAGTAAATAAAGAACCTTTCGACTCTCCATCCTGGTTGAGATGAACATCCAGAACAAAACATTGATCAGCTGTTACTGTAATTATTTTATCTCATAATCACCCGCATGTCTTACATCATCTAGAGTGGTTGCTTTTTTAAACAACCAAAAACACTAGTCTCATTTTATAGATATACATACAAATACTGTTAATATAGTTTGGTAATTTTACAAGGCTTAATTATTTCACCAAAAATTGAAAAAGTAAAGATTTAAAAAGTTAGTTTAAAAAAGTTTAAAAAGTAAGGATTGCTCTTTTAAACAAGAAATACCCAAGAAACCTCAGCAGTATTTTGTTTAACTTGTTTCAAATCAAATAAGCAGAGTTTTTTTGGATAAATATATGGAGCTATAAAATGAATGTGGATATTAATATTGGATTCAATATTGGAGTTTTCGTAATTGCCAACCTATTCTGAGCACAGTTTGAGACATTGTTGAGATCTCGTCTGGTCTGTTTTTCAGGGAAAAGGTCTAAGAAGCAAATCTCATCAGATCTCCATCAGATCTCATTGTCTGTATCTCATACTGTTGTCACAGTAAACAATCTCAAATGAAATGAAGATGACTGGAGAAAAGTGAGCCACTTCTTTCACATTTTCTTTTTGTCACATAAACTTTTTGTTTCCTATGCAGGTTTTAAGCATAAATCGCCAAGTACCAAGTGACACTGAAATCTCCCACTGGTGGTTCTGTGTGTTTCCCTGGGAAATCATATTTCACTGAACTGCTGAACACATTGAATGGAGATCCTGATGCTTCTTACGCCTCCTGAAGTCTTTAAAATTGCCCGTGAATGAGTAATTACATCCTGGAGAATGTCGCTTATTCCATCAGTCTCAACACTTCATCAGCATTGCAGCTCTGCAGAATGAATGTTCCAGCACTGAAGTTTCATCTGTTTTGCAGACATTAATATGTGTCTGAAATGATAAGAGCTCTGGAGAGATTCTGTCCATGCTGCCATTCAGCAATAAACAATCAGCATGTAAAACCTGTCAGTTTCAGTTCTGACGTTGCATTCCTGTGTGCTTTACAGGATGCAGAGAATAATAATAAGATCATTTATCTGAAACAGATTGTTCTGCAGCTACTTTGGTTTTGGATGTAAACATTTTGTAAAGTCAGTTAAGTGCCCTACAGAATAATCTGATCTATCCAGAAATATGCCACAGTAAAACAGGTATTAATATCCAAACAATAACAAAAATGATAAAAGCAAGAATGAAATACATTTTATTTACATAATAAACTGCCGGAGTCGGTCTTGATATTCTTTTATGCATGATTAGATAATTTACTGGAACAAAAATGACATTAAACTAAGATTTTTTGCAGTGTATGCTCAGACTTACAAAACCTTTTTTTCTGCTAGTTCTGCTGCTAGCTGTTGTTTAGGTGTGTGTGATGTTCTTTCTGTGGAGTGTGATGAAGAACAGACCGTACAGCTGTCAGTAGAGGCATGGCAGTCAAATGCAAATAAGCTTAAATGTTCTATAGCATTCTGTCAATTATGGCAAAGGTTTCAAACTGTTTTGAAAGTATAAGAGTACGGTATAATCACAACAGATGTTATCATGAGACCGGGGTGACAGAATCAAACAAACAGCCTCTTACTTTTACACACTAATCCAAATCTGAGTCTCTTAAGAAGCTTTCAGATCCTTTGTTTCTGTTCCTCTGTGGTGGAAAGAGCTTCCAACTTCTACCAAGACACAAACCACATTTAAAAGAGATCTGAAGAGACTTCTACACTGTAAAAAAAACTTTGCTGCCTTAAAATGTTAAGTTTAATCAATGTGGCTGCACAAGTCATTTCAACTTACTCTTTGTAATCTTGACTGGTCTTGAGTTGCTGTAACTTATTAAAAATAGTTGAAAAGTTGTTTACATATTTTTTATAAGTTACACCAGTCAGGATTTAAACTATTCAATTGAAATCACTTGTAAAGCCAAGTTGATTAAACATAAACATTTAAGGCAGCAAAGTTTTTTTGTGTACAAAATTTATATAAAACATACGGTCCTCTTTTTTCTTATGTATTGTTTCTCCTGTATGACTGTTCTCCTGTATCAAAAGATTACAACACTCAAAGTTCACTGTAGAAGCAGATAACCTCGTTAACCTTGTGTACAAAACTACAACCAACAGCACATATAGAGTCTACAACAAGATTCTTCTGGGTTTTGTGAAAATTGGACAATCTGTTCCTAATGAAAGCATTTTCTTTAATGAGTGATTGATGGGAAACCAGAGCAGACATCCTGTTAAATCTCCCGTGGAAATCAGTGTTATACATCAATCTCATTCTTCTCCAGGAACAGTTAATATCAACCTGACTGACAGCCAGCATAACCTCAAAAACGAGCATCTGGTCCTCATGTTCACCTCTAATTATGATGAATGACACCAATGACAGACGTCATCAGAAAGTCCCTCATTCATCCAGAGAATAAATGAACGGACCAGAATCGCATCTTGAAAACAGCCTCATGTCTGTTGCTCTTTACCTCGTGTTGTCCTCAATACTAGATGATTATAGATGTTCCTACAGCTGGATGTTCTCATGGGGACCAGCGTTTTAACTTTATAAGCCAATAAACATATCAACATACATGCCAAATGCAATTTTTAACATGTGACTAATGATATATTCATGTATTTAGGAAAGAAAAATAAAGATGCTTATCAACCCTTGTGTATCCAGTCAAACTCCTCAGTGTTTTGGAGCAAATTCATCTGTCAAATAAAGTCAGTCAAATTATGTAGATGCCAGCATGGGCAGGTCATGTGACATCCTCAAAAACTACACACATATGGCTCATTCAACACAGGTTCACTTGCCATCATGTTGTGAAATACTGGCTAGCAGGAGAATGAAACTGAATTCAACTTTACGTGTTGGGTTTCTTGATTTCCAATCTTTGTACTGAAGCTACACCGGTGGAAAATGAACCTGCTTCAAAGAATATTCTTATTCCAACAGCATCTGGCATCCTGGAATTGTTTCCAATAGCCTCATGCTGCTTAGAAAGGGCCCTGAAATGTCTATGGTAGCTTTTCTACAGCAAGGTCAGTGTTTTAATCTTTGGCCAAGTGACAATTGTGCTGAACTAGAGCCCTCCTGCACCCCCCATCCCCACTAACTCTTAATGTCGGCAATGCCCTTTTCAACTCGGTCAGAAACACTGAGGATGAAGGCTCACATTGCTCTGGGCCATTTCAAGGTCTTGTTGTCTTTATTCCGCAAACACATGCAAACTTCTTTCTGCTGCGTGGCTCAATGCACGCTCTGGCAGGAGAGTCCCACAGCTCTGGGCTGCGGATGAAAATGCTGGAGAATTATGGAATTTTTTTGTGTGCAGACTGCTTGCATAAAATTTGGCCGACCTACATCAATCAATCCATGTTGTGATTAGAACGCAGAGGTGGGACGCAACATTAAAACTCTTTTCCATTAAACCTTTTCCATTAACGTCCCACCCACATAACAAATTGTCCATTTAAAAATGTTGGACATACAATTAGTGACACATAAATATAATTGCATTAAGTATCACTGATCTCAAGACTATGTAGTTATCTCAGTTGTATTAACTTTACAGAGCAGAAATACTGCCTGCCTGCTGTTGTACAGACAGTGTTAATCAGACACATATCCAATAAGACATGATAAAGAAACAGAGAACCAGAAATGACACCTCTGTATTTACTCTCCCTCAAACCCACATGCTAGTGTTTCTCAAACAGAACTCAGATTTGTAACTAGTTAAGTTTGTAATTACTACATGCAGGGACACATACTAGAACACACACTGTGTGTGGGCTGTAATCTGGGGTATTTGACACAAACTATTTGTAGACTTCAAACAGGAAGAGGTGATGTGCTTCAGTCTTTCACTGTATTAAAACTAAGTTTAAAGGTATTAATGTGTTCACTAAAACTGTTGAAAACTGAACTGTGCCTTCATTAATTAAATCAGAGAGGTCGGGTAAACCTGCCAGGTTTGATTCTGAAGAGTTAAACACAAGCATCACTGAATCGTGTGTTCACCTGCTTTGCAGGAATTGAAGGTGATTCTATGACAACATTAGAAAGATGTTCTAGGCTGTGAACTCGGTTTAGAGTTCTCCTGTGCCCATCAAATGGATCAATCCATTATGAGCAGACAATGCTGGGAAGTGATTGTGGCACCTTCTGTGCGTCTGAGCTGCAGGATTCAGGTCACCACAATCTCCCACAAACCTTCTTTAGTACCAGCAACTGCCTGCTCAGCTTGCAGTGCACTGTAGATGTATTAACAGGAGAGAGATTTGCCACTGTCTTATAAGGGCCGCTGTCATAAACGCTTCTTGTTTTGAGGCGTACTGTAGTGATGCTGAGATGGTTGCCAGGCAACCTGGTCTGCACTGAAATGCAAGAGAGAGGGAATCGGGGGACACCTCCTGCCTCTGGAGCATCACCCCCCTCATAGCAGCCTACCAAATACAAGCTCACTTGTCTCTCTAGCCCGCGCAATGCTGAGTGCTTTAAATCAGGATCTCTGCCTAATTAAAAGAGGAAGATAAAACTTAGCATGTGATTAAAACTTAGCCTCCTCCCTCTTTTCCATTCATTTTCTGCTTTTGAGAGAGCAGAAGAGAGCAGAAGAGAGAGTGTTTTGCAGGTGTAACAGCTAAACTCAGGAGCAACTGAAATGAACGCAGGCAGGAAAACACTGGACTGCTGTGAGAAAACATCAGATACCTGGAAAATGCTTGCTGTGGTTCGGGAGTTCCGTCTGAGCTGAAGGATGTGGAGATGTGACTTCTCTCTTAGTTGCCGGGGATGTCTGTCTGCTTCGGAAAGACGATCCCACTCAGCATGTCCAATGCCACGTTCTTCCTGATGCTGTGCAAGGTAAGAAAAATCCCGTCAGTCAGGTGTCTGCATTTCAGATTGCAAGAGAAAAGAGTCTATTGAGTAAAGCTCTAGGAAATTTATTCTGTCAGATATTCTGTTTTGTACTGTAACAAAACTTCCAACAGATTCACATGGGTCAATCTAAAATTTCTTCACATGTAAAAAATGCTGTATGTTGATAAATATAAAGAGATAAACACACTGGAGATGTTTTTAGTTAAATATAGATCATGTTTAATTCAGTGTTACAGTAACATTCATTATTTAACACTCAGCTAATTAATACTGTTCATTTAACAAAAACTAAATACAGACACAACTGTATATATGGTTGAACAGAACACAGAGACACTGGGTCTGGGCTTTGTTTTCATGTAACATGCATGTTTGTTTGTTTGAACTGCAGCAACACTGCCTGTCAGATCATGTTAGTGTCATCAGACATTTTAAATGCTTAAAATAATTAAAGCAGAGAAGGCATTACCGTTCACAGATCCAGAGCAGCTGAATTCTTCTGCTAGTTGCTGTAGCCAGCATGACGTTTCCTTCAACACCCCCTATAAAAAACACCAACTCTGATTGGTCAGTAGTTATGTTCTGATTTAGGTGTTATAGTATGTCATACATTTCACTGGATAACAAAATGTTTCCACATTTTTTGGACTTTTTGTTTCCACAATGTTTGGACTTTTGTCTGTTATGCTTGTTTCCAGGATAACAGAAAAAGAAACCTTAAGATCAAATTTAAAAATGAACGCAGAGTATCTGAACTCTCTCATTGCTTTTTGATGGTATAGTTTTGCTGTAGTAAAGTAATAATGTAAAACTTAATGAAACTACAATCTAGATTGCTTGAAAGTCTGCTTTATTTTACATGTTATTAAGCTATTAAGCAATTTTTTCATTTTTCCAAAGTTAAATGAATCCTGTGTTGTTTGTCCCAGGTTTCACACTGCTCCTGAGTCAGTCCAGGAAACCTGGAAATCTGGAGTCAGGGGTGTAAAGAAATGTTTGTACAATAAAATGTTTTCTAGAACGCCCCTCCCCGCAATACAAACTGAAAATAGCAAGTTGTTGTAGTCGGTAACGGGCTATTTGCTATTTTTATATAACAGTACAACACACAGGAAACACATTATAATCCTCTGAGCCTTTCAGATGTCAGTCACTCACCTTTAAACCTGTGCTAAACTCAAATGTTGACCCTAAAAAGTAATTTGAAGCATTATTCCATCTTATAGATTTAACTGTTATCACAATCAAATAGAATATCACAAATAATAACTTTGTTAAACAGGATTCCAAGTTCTCTAACTCGTGCCATTGGTTAAGTTAATGTAGTTGTGATTGATTGCTCTGGATGCTTCAGCAAACAGATCAATGTCTGAAAGCACCACAGAGCCACAATCTTTACACTTTTCTGCAAGCTAAATAAACTTAAACAAACGAAACAACAAACACCTCACCATGTCTTGCTCAGGGGAAAGGCCTGTGCCCAATGTTTCTGGACTAATGTCCCACAGTTTGGCTTGATCAGAGTGGATTTGTCCCAACTCTCCCACTGGTAAAGTGATTCTGGAAACCCTCCAGTGACTGTCTGAGCAAAGAGCAGCTGCTCTTTCTAGTGAAGCTGTTTCCAGCCTCCCATTTTGGCAAATGTGACACTGAGTATCTTTCTGAAAGTGTCTTCTATCAGCATAGAGCAGTTGCCTTCATGCATGAGTAAACATCTAGTGTACACCAGGAGGGTTCAGTCTGAGGAAAGCCCTGTTTATAACACTCACAGAGGTGACGTGCACTACACAAAACACACAACAACAATGAAAGAGTACAGCTAAAGGATCATTGGTAATTTGCTTATAGCACCAAGAGCTTCATCACAACTATTTCTCAAAGTCTACTTCTGATATTTCGTCACAGCCATTAATTATTAGGAACGATAAATGCAAAGCAGTAAATGTGATGATATTTTCTAAATACATGCACATATAACATTTTTCTGGAGTTCAAGCACATTTTTTTGGTTACTATGTTTTATTCAGGACACGATCAAAATGAATATATTTTTGATAAAAAATCTCTTTCATGCCTCTTAATATATTATTATTCTGTAAAACAGGAAAGTCCAGCTGAGCAGTATGATACAGTGGAAACATTGATGTTTATATGACAACTTATCTTTGATCTTAATTTATTTTTTATAGTACAATGATAATACTACAGCATATATTAGATTGTCACTACATTATCATGAGATTATGTTATCCTGGTACTACCACAGTACTGTTTCTGTAAGACTTGTTTTATCTGTGTGACGTCTGGGTTGATGTCTACAGGTTATGTGGCCAAAAATATGTGGATATTCTTCTGGGTTTGGACATCTATTCCTGCTTTTATTTCTTTATTAACATTTAATCAACAATGGTAACATCAAGTCTTTCCATTCCTGTCCCTTAGCAGTGTCTAAACATTTACTGATGTGTGTGTGTTTTACCAGACTGGTGTGAAAGGAAAGCCGACGACTTCTCTGAGGAAAATGCTAAACACTGCTCTGAGTGAGAAGGAAAAGAGAATTCAAGACAAGGAGAGCAAAGAGGAATCCATTCTGGCAATGCTGGGGATAGTCGGGACTATCCTTAATCTAGTAGTCATCATCTTTGTGTACATTTACACAACCCTGTAACGTCCCTTCACTGTGACTTACAGAGATGATGGCAGGGATAAAACGGGACAGTCCGGCAGAAGACAACAGAAACATACTCGTGCCTGGATCCGGTGGGACTGTCCAATCACTGCTGAGATTCCCTTCAAAAACAGGAACTTCATAACCTGTAAATACGCATGTTAAATATATTTCTAACTAATTCTGGTTCCCAGCAAACAGGAAAAACAGTTGATCAGGACAGTTTCTATGCATGGTGCAGTTAGCTGTTTTCATCTAAGGCTGTTAGCTTTAAGTGTAGATAAAGTGATATTTCCTAAACCACACACTTTAAGAGTCAAAATTCTGCACGTAACAACTATTACCCCAGCTATTTGTACAGCAATTGTAGGTTGTATGAACATTTCTGTAGTATTTTCAAACAAAAACAAAAACCTTAAATTGTTATTTTTGGACATTGTATTAATGTTTTTGCTTGGTTATAACAACATTATTCAAACATTATTCATAATATACAACGTTAAAAGAAACTGTCTACAAATGCTACTGCAAGAACGGTTTGATACTTGTAAGAGAACTTTTAGAGAATGGCAGAACATTCTCTGTTAGCTGGGACAGGTAATATTTCTGTTCAGGTATATTACTAGAGCTGAGCATGAGTACAGACCTTGACTGACACTGAAGTTTTCTGTGTCACATTTACCTCCTATCAGTAGTTTGTAGGACTGAAAGATGATGGGAATACAAATGTATCATTTTTGTGCCGTTTCCTTTAAAATGCATCTTATGTAAATGTAACATTTAATGCTATTTCCCAGCATTCACTCTTTGAAAGCTTGTAATTTAAGAAGGTTTATTTAAGCAGACTTCATTTTAGTTCGGCATACATACATACACGCTGCACTGCCTTAAGAGACATGTCCACAATGTCAAAATGGGCATTTTCAGACAGAATACTTATTGCTGCATTAAAGAGGGAAAGTCCACAGAACAAAGCACAAAAGAACTTAATTTGCTCATGTATTATTCTGCAAATACAACGGGGAAATAATTTCATTTCTTGGCACTAAATTTGCTCTGCGTACACAATTTGTACTTTCGTTTTCCTAAAGCCAACATGAAACTTTGATAAAAGCACAAGAGCTGCGAGAATATTAGCAGAATGAATGAATGTACATCATGACAGTGAAATATATTTCTGAGATTAATGAATAAAGTGCCTGTCTTCTGCAAATATTCCTCCCTCCATGCTCAGAACAATACTGGACCAAAACGATCAACTATTTGAAAAGCATCAAAAGTAAAGTGGTTTTATTACATTGTGGTTTATGTATTGATTTGTGAAAATCATGGAACCTGAACTGATGTAAATAAGAAGTATTTCACTGTCATCAGATCTCCATTTATATCCTTTATGTCTTTCTTTCAAACCCACTAAAATGGACTTTAACATTCCGTTGATCTTATTGTGTAAATCGTGTCAATTTATGTTAATATTGATATTTGTTTGACTTTACTTTCAGTTGTATATTTACTACATGAAACTCTTTGTACAGTTGCTGAGTTGCTGTACATCTTGTCTCAAACTCCTTTTATGTATCTGATCATGTAACAGTTACCTCGTACTGCTACTTTAGTTAGGAATGATAAACTGGCTGAAAACTAGAACTAAATGAATCTTTCTTGGTAAGTAAGTGACTTACTCACACATTTACTCAACTGTATGCTGCCCCTGAACTTTGCAGAAAGAGATTTCTGTCTACACACTGGAATCTTTTACATACACATAAGAAACGTTTATTTTATGTTTTCTAGTCGATGTATAAGGAAATCTTCACATGTAAACACTGTTTCATTCTATCTCTGTGCTTCATTCCATGTGTGTCAAAAACAAAAGGGGACTGAAATAAAACGCTCTATAGAGGAAGAGCGAGAGGCAGAAGGGAAGACAGGTCTAGACAGCTTAACTCTCTGTCTGAATATGTGAAATTATGCCGTCAAGCGAGTAATATCATTTGAAGATTCACAGCTGCAGAAATTCAAATGAGACCAGGAGTCTTTCCTGGTGAACACAAATTTGTGCTACAAAACAAATATATTTGCGTTAAGCGCGTTCATGTTAAACATGTCAATGGATCTAAAGTTTCTCTGACCTCTGGTGGCCAATTTAAGAGCACACAAATCACTCCAGTCTTCATTCTTAGTCTTTACCCTAAGTAATCTTATCAGGAAGAGAATGTAAAAATGTTAAAATCCCAATAATAAATAAAATGTACAAATTAATTTCCTGTGAAAATGAATATTCAAGAAGGCAATACATATTTTATTACAGTAAAATGTAGTTAAAATATTTTTAAACTAAGTCAACAAAAAATGAACTCAAGTCGAATGCCTCTTCATCTTCTACTGACTCTCTGCAGCTTTCTGCATCAGATTCAACATTTTGACATTGACCATCATGGCCACCACTAAAACAGCACTACATACATCAACACACTCACACACATACAAATCTATGTTCCCTCCTGCCCACTACACACTACTGCCTAGTGACATCTGGTGGTTCCATCACAGCGTAAGTTATAAAATCCCTTTTCAGAACCTTCACTCTCTCTATCTCTGCAGGAACAAGCATCCAGCCTCCATCCAGACCATGTGAACCTTCAGCAAACAGCTGAAGATGCCCCTCTTCCATAAGCATTTATTTTAAACAACAACCATAATCCAAAGCACAGCCTTGGAATAAATTCTTTAAAAATCTCTTCTAGTTCTCCCTGTTCTCTGTTTTTTAAATTTTACTCTGGTTTTAATTCTGCTAAATCTTAAAAAGTTTTAATTTGCCTCAACCTCCATGACCTTAACAAGAATATTCTCATTTTACTGCAGTTTAAAGGACTTCCATTGTAAAACGTATTTACAGTGTTAATCAACAGCATCTACTGACTCTGATCCCAGAACATTCTTTCAGGTTCGGATGAGGTGAATTAATGTTTCCTTTAATTACCACAAATATTGTTTTTGTGAAGCTCACAGGACACTTAAACAGTCAGAGTAGCGCAGGTTGTTTTAGAAGTGATGTGACAGTTTTCTGAGAGTGCCTGGCCGTCGTCTCTGTCTGCATGCTTTATGCATCGGTGCAGGAAACACAGAATGTGCATGCAGAGCAGAAGTTTCACAGCAGGCTGAGCGTGCTGCCGTAATGATGCTACAAACATTCATAATGAAAAAATTACAAGACGCCCAATGCGGACTGTATTTGATAATGTGAGATGGATAGTCATTGCAGGATAGTCTGCAGACATTAATAAATCATTCGTTTTATCTCACACAAGGAATTGAATTGTGTGTCTTCAGGGAAATTATCTGATAAACAGTCACTTCCATCAGTCACATGAGCAGACTGACACATCACAGTGACACAATCTGCCATAATATTAGAGAAGTGATGTTTCTTATAACATTGTTTCAGGGTTTAGGGGTTAAATGTGTATTTTCTGCACCATTGCTTAAGTTGTTAGTGTTTGGGCTGTAAAGGTTTTACATGAGAAACTGCACCTATGACTTTAAATTATAGTCAATGACCACATCCAGTTCTGTCTGTTATTCATGTCATGTCAGATCAGGGATTCGGCCATGGAAAATTGCAACTGAATGTAAAGTTGTAACATGCCATGAAAAAACACTCACTCATTTGTTGTAGTCAGCACTATGAAACAGCACAGTAGACTAACGATGAGAGACATGGGCCTGCAGATGCAGTTCTCAGTACTGAAGGTGATGTTACTAAGATCTTAGATAGAGAATCTTATACATTTGATCAAGCAGAGCTGTTTTCTGAATTACAGTATGTGTCTGTTCTACTGTATGCAGAAAGTTCAGCTAGTTTCGGAAGTCTGTGAAAATCTCACTTCACTGACCATCTCACATCATAAAAATTGATGTGGCCGATTGATGTGGCCTGTGAAAGCACTGTGCATTATATGTGCACAGCTGATGTGTGAAATCAGCTCCATGTATTAGTGTCTTCAGCAGGCCATGTCTGCCAGAGCCGTGATGATGCACAGGACAAACTTATGAATTTCTGCTCTAAATGCAAAAGTGATCTGTCAACACAAAACTGTGACAGCAATATGACTTTATCAGCTCTGACTTTGGCTGACTTCTCAGAATGCAACAGTCTTTTCTAGAATGATGACAGATTGCACTGGAGAGCATCAGTGCTCAGGGTGCAAGTGGGTAAACTTGTTGTGTTTGCTGCTTTACAGACTGCAGGACACACACATGCATGTGCTGGATGCAGAACACACATTTGATTCTTCATGGCACTCCTGATGAGAAACCCAGGAGAACAAAGCAGTGTTCAGCTGAGTCAATTCTGAGACAACAGAGAGAAATATTTATCTTTAATATCTTTATTATTTTTTACACAGGATTTCATCAGATCTGCACAATCCACAGCTCTATCTTCTTACTGTAGGCCAACAATTGTCATTTATTTACAATCTCTAGTCTTCTAAAGGAATCTGTGGAGGAAAGTTCATTAGTTTTGAAAGACTGACTTCAGATCTGTAACACTGTCCTCTGTGTTCAGAGTAAAGTGCTTTAATAATCCACCATTAAAACTTCAGGCACCCAGTGAGATCAGACAGTCTGCAATCTAGAGCAAGCTTGCATCAGAGTTCTCTGTAACAGTTGTGACTTGCAGGCATTGAAGCATACGATGCATCAATCATACATGTGTTACAGCACAGAGAAGAGAGAGAGAGAGAGAGAGAGAGAGAGAGAGAGAGAGAGAGAGAGAGAGTCTCATCGCAGTCTGTGCTGGTCTGTCTCTGTTCACTCGGGCATTCTGAACCTGCAGTTTTGAAGAATCACTTGCCTGTATGAACATCTGGATTCTCTGCAGGAGTTGTAAAGATCTCACGTGGAACTGAAGAAACCTTCAAGCACATGATCAGAGTTTTTCATCATGGATCTGTCATTTATGGCTGCACAGGTAAGAGATGATTTGATCTTTGCTGCTTTTTTCCTGAATTAGCCTGTTACAGCTGTGACCCTCCAATCAAATGATTTGAGTTCATTTGACACAGGTCACAAGATCTTGAATTTGTTTTACTGGGTGGGTTCTGGCAACACCTGCTTCATTTGTTTCTTTTTAGATGTTTCTCCTATTTAACTCATTCAGTTGCCTGAGCTATGAATAAACAAACTCTGAACAAGAAGGTTTTTCTCAAGTTTTTGTGGATTGTTTTACATCAGTTAAACATTTTTTAATGATTTAAAATGACAAGATATAATATAATTTTCTAAATAAGACTTCATAATCTTCATGTAAATATATTCACTAAAGAAATCAGATCAATAAATCAGTTTGTTCTGGATTTTTCACCAAGTATACTGTTGTCCATCTGAGAATGAAGCATTTTGATTTAGTCATTTATTTCATTATGATTTCAATTTTGACACGCCTTCTTAAATATAAATAAAGGTTACTTAAGATATAAATAAGCACTGACTATAGTGAAGAGAAGTTTATACACTGAGCAGAGTGTTTAAGGACTGAACGACCATTTTTATGACTGTTTGGGTGCAGAGATATCACGAGGTATCTTTCCATTAACTGAATCCATTCACTTCTGTGCACATATGTACACCACAGTTTTGCATCTGCATCTCTTCTGTGTCACAAAATTGCTTCTCAGACGTTGGCTTTCTATGAATTTGTTATAGTATCATTATAATGTTATTCTGTTGAAGTTTTTGTTACAAATAGACTTTCTGTACCTAAACTGATGGGGTTCTCACAGCAGATTCTTATAGTTGCAGGTGAAACGGTGCCATCAACCCTGAGGTAGAGCCCCGCTGGCCCCTGGCTTGTACTGCTGGAGGCACGGGAACGGACGCAGATGCATCTCAGTGGATTTCAGTGCTGAGATGCTGTGTTCTGCTCTGAGGATTGTTATGGTGATGTTTAGACACGCATGCAGCTCGACTGTGTCTCTGTGGAGCTTTGTAGCTTCATTTCTGTGTGTCGTGACCTTTCTCAGATCCAGAGAAATCTTGACATGCAGACCGTCCTCTTGCAGTGAAACAGTCAAAAAACATCTTTTATTAATCTAGATGTTAAAATTGCTCTTTCTGGTGTCTAATGTTTAAAATATCACTGAGGCTGAGATGCTTTTATCAATAATTTAATCAAAATGATCATAATTTATTTGTGAATTATTTTCATCTAAAAAAGAGTTACTGCACAGTGGTGCTGCCACAGTATATCAGTCAGGGATGATGTGTTGTGTTTTCTCTGTGTTGTCTCAGTGGTGCAGCTCAATACCGCTGGCCTCTCACAGGTCTCCACTTGCTCTGTTTACACCTCTAGAGAAACATCAGTACAATTATGTGATGTAAGCACTGATGTAAGCATTCATTCATACCGCACTTCTAATGCAGTCTGATAATGAAACAACCAGACTTCAGGGTCTTCACAAATCTGAGCACAGGTTGTTGAGGTCTCTTCTGAAACTCAAAGAGAATCTCAGAGAAGCATTTTACTATGATACATGCTGTACAGATGCTTTCTGGAGTTTTCTCTTTGATAGGTAGATTGTCTCCTGGCACTGGCATGTAATGACAGACTGTTGGGAACAACATTAAAGTTATTATTCCACCTCCTCTGATTCATGTTTCAGTTGAATCTCTGAGTTGGTGTCAAACTGAAGGATAAAACACTTGACTGACAGCTGAACCATCACCAACTGATCCAGCACGTCACAGTCTCTTCACTGACACCCATGAATAATGTAAAATTCATTTAGTCTCTTCTCTTCTTGAGGGTTGCAGATTTGTAGAACTCACATTAAAACAATTTGTTGTCTCACATATGATACTGACAGAACATATAGCTGGACTAACCATCCAGGTCTGACAGTTTGATTACATAATGCAGTTAAACAGTTTTTAAATCGTCTACCACTAACTAAAATGTTAAACAAACAATTTAGTTCTGCTTTTATTGCAAATAATTCATTTAAAGATTATCAAAATGTCAACGAAATTATCTGTTTAAAAAACTTTTTATCTAATCTTTGCCTATGTGGGATTAAACTCTTCTTGAACTGATGTTTCTCTTCCCTGGAAATTGTAGACAGTCTGTCTGTCTGTCTGTCTGTCTGTGCTGATGTGTGTTCTGGAAAATATCACTTTATCCCTCAAACCTTTTGTTGTCGTGTAATAGAAGTCAGTGCTCATCACATCACCCAGTACATCATTGCTCATCACATTTCCTTCATCTGGCTGCAGTTTCCCGTCACAATCATTTAAATGCTTCACTGCTGATCAGTTCAACTCCATTCAACTCCACTGTCTTTGTAGCAATAAAACAACTATTGACATCATATTCACATGAATATCATATCACCTTTAGACTGGAGATTCCCACTGGAGGAGAAAGCACATATGTTTAAATTACTCTTTATAAAAGCCATGAAACCTTCATTCATTAATCTGAAAGCAAAAATATGTATTGTTTATATATCTGTTTTTAAGAAGCATTAATGTTTTTGAAGATAAGAAATTATCTATAATATAGTTGGCACAGCATTTTGTATTAAGTAGTTTAACAATAGATGCTTTTGTGACTCTCACATTAAATTATTCTCTGAACTGTCTGGTTTAGACCTAAGTGTATCTGAATATTATTTTGGTGATTTAATATTGAACTTAAACAGACTTCTAAATCTAAACATTAAATCTCACATGCTATTTGTGCTGAAGACCTTCAAATGACCCTGTTTACCCAGAAACAAAATCTCTGTAGTGCAACACGACTCACCTTATCTGAACATGACATGGAGAATGGAGGCCAGGGAATAGAACACCTACCCAGGGCTGCAGAGGCACATTTTCACAGATGTCAGGAGAACCCATCTTTATGCTGCAGGCTAATCTTCCCTGCTTGGCAGGTGATGAGCGGCAGGTGATGAGTGGCAGGTGATGAGCGGCAGGTGATGAGCGGCAGGTGATGAGCTGCAGGTGATGAGCTGCAGGTGATGAAGGTGAGCAGGTGATGAGCTGCAGGTGATGACTAGCAGGTGATGAGCGGCAGGTGATGGTGCGGTGATGACGGCAGTGATGAGCTACAGGTGATGAGCTGCAGGTGATGAGCTGCAGGTGATGAGCGGCAGGTGATGAGCTGCAGGTGATGAGCTGCAGGTGATGAGCTGCAGGTGATGAGCTGCAGGTGATGAGCTGCAGGTGATGAGCGGCAGGTGATGAGCTGCAGGTGATGAGCTGCAGGTGATGAGCGGCAGGTGATGAGCTGCAGGTGATGAGCTGCAGGTGATGAGCGGCAGGTGATGAGCTGCAGGTGATGAGCTGCAGGTGATGAGCGGCAGGTGATGAGCTGCAGGTGATGAGCGGCAGGTGATGAGCTGCAGGTGATGAGCGGCAGGTGATGAGCGGCAGGTGATGAGCGGCAGGTGATGAGCTGCAGGTGATGAGCGCTGTCGCTGTTCTGACACTGACAGAGATGTGCTCACACACTTTAAACGACACCTGTTCACCCACATGGCCTCATGTACAGACACGCAGCACTCATGTTTTCTTCCATCACCTGAACATTTTTAGCCACTCTGTGCAAACCTTTCTGCGAAACGTGACACTGTTCATCTCGCTGTTTCAGCTTCCTGTGATGAGCGGAGCGGTCGTGGACTGCAGCCTCGAGCGCTCTCTGTTCAGCTCCTCTGCCAGTGTGACCTCAGCCGCCCTGCGCAACTGATAAAGGAGAAACCATGACGTGTTTTGATAGCTGACAAATTTTATGGACCGTTTTCATTCAGTATCAAGCTTTTATAATATATGACATTATACAAGAATATCTGTTTACAGGCTGTAAATTACAGTCACTATTTCCTTTTACTTTTCTACACTTTATTTTTAAATGTATTTTTATTTTAAAAATAAAATAAAATTATTTTTTTCTACATTACATTTTTAATCACCTTTAAATGAGTTCAAAACAGTTCACTTAGTTAACATAACTTTTAATAAGCATAAATAAAAATGTCTCTGTATTATATGAATTATTTAATATACATATTGTGTAACACACTTTGTGTGTTTGTGATGTGTAAGCACATGAATCTGTCCAACATGACTGATGTGTGTGTGTGTGTGTGTGTGTGTTTCAGCTGAAGCCTCACTCAGGTGATACGACATGCTGACCTGTAGTAACATAAATTCATGTAGAACATAATTAAAAGTTTCAATCAAAAATCAGACATGAGAAGAGCCAAGAGCACATGTTCCAAAACGCCGTCATCTATATTTCAATCTAATCTATCTGCTGTTCTGAGTAAATGACAAAACGTACACTCATTCAGCTACAAGGAGAGAGAATTCATGAACACAGAAATATAAGAAATGAAACAGTCGAACAATGAAAATTGCCCTGACAGCAGCACAGTGATTTAACAGTCCTGTGTTTCTTCTGTCCATCATCAGTGTTGATTTTTCTTAGTATGTTCTTTACTTTAATATTTCTTCTTTTATTTTCCATTCATATTTACATTGTGTACTTTATTGTGCAAACACTTCTGGGATTCACTGTACAAAAGTGTTGCTGCAGCTCACCTGCTCGGACGTTGTGTTAGGTTCAGAGAACACACATGCTGATCAGATGTGGAGCCTGAACGCACTGTAGGTCGCTTTGGATAAAAGTGTCAGACAAATTCATACATGTAAATGTTTTTATACACACACCGTTACCTGGAACAGGGCACTAATGCCTAAAAAATGAGCTAATGTTTCTTGTACAAACTTCTGCGGAAATACACAAAAAAGAAGTATAGTTACCGCACAAAAGCTGCTTTATCGCAGGATTCAACAGATAACATGATTTTGCTTTAATGAAACCACTGGAACTGCTTGATGAAGCGAGAGCTAATATTTTCCATCACAACATCAGATCGTCGCTCTTTATTAACAACTGTGGGTTGTGTGCTCTGTTTAAAGGGAATCTAGAGCCACTTCTCTTACTGTGAGGGTACTGTGCTTGAAGCATGCCAGCAGTTCAGTCAGAGACAGCAGGTTTCACAAAGCATTTCTCTGGAGAAACAAGCTCTCCATGATTTCATGCCATCCATGCACACCCATAATTATGAATCTCAGACATGGACTGTATCTGGACTGGAGTTTGTGGTTTTGGTCACTGGTTGAATTGTGGTGGCTCACAGAAAACTGTTACACCAGTTAAAGTTACTGTGTTAAGATTTATATGGTCAACATGCAAATTATGTTGGCAGTTTAGCTCACATTTGCATTTTCCCCTCTCCATTATGAAAACATAAGGTTATAATAAATAAACATTGTTGCTGTGTGTCACCTGTTTGTACAGTGTACTGTACCTGATGTCCAAATGTTTAAGTGTGGATGTGTGAGGCCTAATGAATTAAAACCTTTTCACATGTATGTGGTTATTTCAGGATCACTCTAATGACAATTTAAAAACAAACTGCAGACAAATCAACAGATGAAAATGTCATTATTTATTTTGTTTGTGTTGACAGAGTAAAATAAATAAAGTTGTTGCTGTTAATTGTTTCATTATTTTATGCCAAATTATTTCAAATGTGTTAAAGAGCAAACTAGTTGCAACTATATTATTATTATTATTATGCAACTACATACAGTAACATTGTCATATGATGTCATTTCCATGAAAAAGGAGTTAGTTATAAAAAAAAAACTTCTGTCATTATTTCAGCCCTGAATGACTTCCTTTCTGTGTGTAAAAACACAATCGATAGCCAGAATGTCTGGTCCTTTTACAATGACATGCACAGAGATTTAAAAAAGATTTTATTCGTTCATTTAATTACATTACTCTTAAAATAATACCAAATCATAGAAAAATGACACTGAAAATTTCTCCTTTTGCAGCTATCCAGAGAAACATGGAGCAAAACAATGAAGAAACATCCTCGTCTTTCCTACACTGTGTACAGACCTCATGAATGACAGGCAGAGCATCAGGAAGTATGGGACTGACTGTAGCACAGATCTGTTTGAGAAAAATGGCAGCTGGTCCGGCCGCTGGGTCAACACGGGCATCAGGATGAAGACGGGCATCAGGCTGAAGACGGGCATCAGGATGAAGACGGGCATCAGGATGAAGACGGGCATCAGGCTGAAGACGGGCATCAGGATGAAGACGGGCATCAGGATGGTTATTTACTGGTGCCATTACACTGCGCTTGTCACCGTGTGAGGGAGGATGAGGAGGCTCAGCTGCACGGCTGGTGGTGGTGGGAATGCTCCTCAACATCCCGATTCTGTCCGGTGGTGGGAATGCTCCTCAACATCCCGATTCTGTCCGGTGGTGGGAATGCTCCTCAACATCCCGATTCTGTCGGTGGTGGGAATGCTCCTCAACATCCCGATTCTGTCCGGTGGTGGGAATGCTCCTCAACATCCCGATTCTGTCCGGTGGTGGGAATGCTCCTCAACATCCCGATTCTGTCCGGTGGTGGGAATGCTCCTCAACATCCCGATTCTGTCCGGTGGTGGGAATGCTCCTCAACATCCCGATTCTTCAGCCCAGAGAAACTCAACTGATCTGTCCGCTCAGCTCGACTGTTCAATGTATTCGTGTATCGCATGTTTCCCTCTTTATAATCGTGAACGCTTCTCTGCTTCAGACAGAAGACTTCAGGGCTTCTCTGACACTGAAAACAGTGTTCATTCGTCCCGGGTGTGTGAGAAAACAGACCCGAGTGACTCCGGTTTTGCTCCGGTCCGGATCGTCTTTCCTCTGGTATTCCGAGCGGAAGTGACGCAGGAGCGGGAGCGTGACCTGAAGAACATTAAACATGAGTCAACCCCGACAAAAACAAACGTCGCCAAATGTGGGATTATTACTGTCATAAGCTTGTGTCTCTGCATTATCATTCTCCATGCTTTAAATAACGCCCGCAGTACGTCGGATGATTGATCAGGTAAGCGATGGCGAGGGGTTTGAACGGAACTTGTCCAGATTCTTCTCAGAAGTGTTAGCGAGTTAGCCAGCGTGCGAACTTCAGCGGGATTTGTATTACAACACAACGACCCGATGACACCCGATGTTTCATACATTTCAGCACTGTGTTTAAAACACCCGAGTCTGAGCGGGATTTGTATTACAACACAACGACCCGATGACAGCCGATGTTTCATACATTTCAGCACTGTGTTTAAAACACCCGAGTCTGAGCGGGATTTGTATTACAACACAACGACCCGATGACAGCCGATGTTTCATACATTTCAGCACTGTGTTTAAAACACCCGAGTCTGAGCGGGATTTGTATTACAACACAACGACCGATGACACCCGATGTTTCATACATTTCAGCACTGTGTTTTAAAACACCCGAGTCTCGGGATTTGTATTAAAAAAAAAATTACAACACAACCACCCGATGACAGCCGATGTTTCATACATTTCAGCACTGTGTTTAAAACACCCGAGTCTGAGCGGGATTTGTATTACAACACAACGACCCGATGACACCCGATGTTTCATACATTTCAGCACTGTGTTTAAAACACCCGAGTCTGAGCGGGATTTGTATTACAACACAACGACCCGATGACACCCGATGTTTCTACATTCAGCACTGTGTTTACGGCGGATTTGTATTAACATTTCACACTGTCATTTGTATTAAACGATGACACCCGATGTTTCATACATTTCAGCACTGTGTTTAAAAACTGGGTGTTGAGCGGGATTTGTATTACAACACAACGACCCGATGACACCCGATGTTTCATACATTTCAGCACTGTGTTTAAAACACCCGAGTCTGAGCGGGATTTGTATTACAACACAACGACCCGATGACACCCGATGTTTCATACATTTCAGCACTGTGTTTAAAACACCCGAGTCTGAGCGGGATTTGTATTACAAACACAACGACCCGATGACACCCGATGTTTCATACATTTCAGCACTGTGTTTAAAACACCCGAGTCTGATTTACGATGATATGTTTCATACATTTGAAGCACCGATGTTTCATACATTTCGCACTGTGTTTAAAACACCCGAGTCTGAGCGGGATTTGTATTACAACACCGATGACCCCCGATGTTTCATACATTTCAGCACTGTGTTTAAAACACCCGATTGGTATTAAAACACAACAAAATAAAAAAAAGCTGTTTCATACATTTCAGCACTGTGTTTAAAACACCCGAGTCTGAGCGGGATTTGTATTACAACACAACGACCCGATGACACCCGATGTTTCATACATTTCAGCACTGTGTTTAAAACACCCGAGTCTGAGCGGGATTTGTATTACAACACAACGACCCGATGACACCCGATGTTTCATACATTTCAGCACTGTGTTTAAAACACCCGAGTCTGAGCGGATTTGTATTACAACACAACGACCCGATGACACCCGATGTTTCATACATTTCAGCACTGTGTTTAAAACACCCGAGTCTGAGCGGGATTTGTATTACAACACAACGACCCGATGACACCCGATGTTTCATACATTTCAGCACTGTGTTTAAAACACCCGAGTCTGAGCGGGATTTGTATTACAAAACGACCCGATGACACCCGATGTTTCATACATTTCAGCACTGTGTTTAAAACACCCGAGTCTGAGCGGGATTTGTATTACAACCGATGACACCCGATGTTTCATACATTTCAGCACTGTGTTTAAAACCCCCTTTTTTTTTTTTTTTTTTTTTTATTTTTTTTTTTTTTTTTTTTTTTTTTTTTTATAAAACAACCGGAGTCCTTTGTTTGTATACAACAAACAACCGATGACACCCGATGTTTCATACATTTCAGCACTGTGTTTAAAACACCCGAGTCTGAGCGGGATTTGTATTACAACACAACGACCCGATGACACCCGATGTTTCATACATTTCAGCACTGTGTTTAAAACACCCGAGTCTGAGCGGGATTTGTATTACAACACAACGACCCGATGACACCCGATGTTTCATACATTTCAGCACTGTGTTTAAAACACCCGAGTCTGAGCGGGATTTGTATTACAACACAACGACCCGATGACACCCGATGTTTCATACATTTCAGCACTGTGTTTAAAACCACCCTGGTGTTTACAACACAACGACCCGATGACACCCGATGTTTCATACATTTCAGCACTGTGTTTAAAACACCCGAGTCTGAGCGGGATTTGTATTACAACACAACGACCCGATGACAGCCGATGTTTCATACATTTCAGCACTGTGTTTAAAACACCCGAGTCTGAGCGGGATTTGTATTACAACACGACCCGATAACACCCGATGTTTCATACATTTCAGCACTGTGTTTAAAACACCCGAGTCTGAGCGGGATTTGTATTACAACACAACGACCCGATGACACCCGATGTTTCATACATTTCAGCACTGTGTTTAAAACACCCCGAGTCTTGGGCGGATTTGTATTACAACACAACCGTCCCGTGAACCCGATGTTTGAACATTTCAGCACTGTGTTTAAAAACACCCGAAGCGAGGATTTGTATTACAACACAACACAACACCGATGACACCCGATGTTTCATACATTTCAGCACTGTGTTTAAAACACCCGAGTCTGAGCGGGATTTGTATTACAACACAACGACCCGATGACACCCGATGTTTCATACATTTCAGCACTGTGTTTAAAACACCCGAGTCTGAGCGGGATTTGTATTACAACACAACGACCCGATGACAGCCGATGTTTCATACATTTCAGCACTGTGTTTAAAACACCCGGATTGAGAGGGTTTTTTAAAAAAAAAAAAAAGAAAAAAAAAAACCGATGTTTCATACATTTCAGCACTGTGTTAAATTAAAACCCCCGAGTCTGAGCGGGATTTGTATTACAACACAACGACCCGATGACACCCGATGTTTCATACATTTCAGCACTGTGTTTAAAACACCCGAGTCTGAGCGGGATTTGTATTACAACACAACGACCCGATGACACCCGATGTTTCATACATTTCAGCACTGTGTTTAAAACACCCGAGTCTGAGCGGGATTTGTATTACAACACAACGACCGATGACACCCGATGTTTCATACATTTCAGCACTGTGTTTAAAACACCCGAGTCTGAGCGGGATTTGTATTACAACACAACGACCCGATGACAGCCGATGTTTCATACATTTCAGCACTGTGTTTAAAACACCCGAGTCTGAGCGGGATTTGTATTACAACACAACGACCCGATGACAGCCGATGTTTCATACATTTCAGCACTGTGTTTAAAACACCCGAGTCTGAGCGGGATTTGTATTACAACACAACGACCCGATGACACCCGATGTTTCATACATTTCAGCACTGTGTTTAAACCCCCGGTTGGGGGGGGTTTTTACAACAGCAACGAACACCGATGACAGCCGATGTTTCATACATTTCAGCACTGTGTTTAAAACACCCGAGTCTGAGCGGGATTTGTATTACAACACAACGACCCGATGACACCCGATGTTTCATACATTTCAGCACTGTGTTTAAAACACCCGAGTCTGAGCGGGATTTGTATTACAACACAACGACCCGATGACACCCGATGTTTCATACATTTCAGCACTGTGTTTAAAACACCCGAGTCTGAGCGGGATTTGTATTACAACACAACGCACCGATGACACCCGATGTTTCATACATTTCAGCACTGTGTTTAAAACACCCGAGTCTGAGCGGGATTTGTATTACAACACAAAACCCGATGACACCCGATGTTTCATACATTTCAGCACTGTGTTTAAAACACCCGAGTCTGAGCGGGATTTGTATTACAACACAACGACCCGATGACACCCGATGTTTCATACATTTCAGCACTGTGTTTAAAACACCCGAGTCTGAGCGGGATTGTATTACAACACAACCCCCCCCGATGACACCCGATGTTTCATACATTTCAGCACTGTGTTTAAAACACCCGAGTCTGAGCGGGATTTGTATTACAACACAACGACCCGATGACACCCGATGTTTCATACATTTCAGCACTGTGTTTAAAACACCCGAGTCTGAGCGGGATTTGTATTACAACACAACGACCCGATGACACCCGATGTTTCATACATTTCAGCACTGTGTTTAAAACACCCGAGTCTGAGCGGGATTTGTATTACAACACAACGACCCGATGACAGCCGATGTTTCATACATTTCAGCACTGTGTTTAAAACACCCGAGTCTGAGCGGGATTTGTATTACAACACAACGACCCGATGACACCCGATGTTTCATACATTTCAGCACTGTGTTTAAAACACCCGAGTCTGAGCGGGATTTGTATTAAAAAACCCGATGACACCCGATGTTTCATACATTTCAGCACTGTGTTTAAAAACCTTTCGAGCGGATTTGTATTACAACACAACGCCCCCATGACACCCGATGTTTCATACATTTCAGCACTGTGTTTAAAACACCCGAGTCTGAGCGGGATTTGTATTACAACACAACGACCCGATGACACCCGATGTTTCATACATTTCAGCACTGTGTTTAAAACACCCGAGTCTGAGCGGGATTTGTATTACAACACAACGACCCGATGACAGCCGATGTTTCATACATTTCAGCACTGTGTTTAAAACACCCGAGTCTGAGCGGGATTTGTATTACAACACAACGACATGACACCGATGTTTCATACATTTCAGCACTGTGTTTAAAACACCCGAGTCTGAGCGGGATTTGTATTACAACACAACGACCCGATGACACCCGTTGTTTCATACATTTCAGCACTGTGTTTAAAACACCCGAGTCTGGAGCGGGATTTGTATTACAACACAACGACCCGATGACACCCGATGTTTCATACATTTCAGCACTGTGTTTAAAACACCCGAGTCTGAGCGGGATTTGTATTACAACACAACGACCCGATGACAGCCGATGTTTCATACATTTCAGCACTGTGTTTAAAACACCCGAGTCTGAGCGGGATTTGTATTACAACACAACGACCCGATGACAGCCGATGTTTCATACATTTCAGCACTGTGTTTAAAACACCCGAGTCTGAGCGGGATTTGTATTACAACACAACATTCAGCACTGTGTTTAAAACACCCGAGTCGCGGGATTTGTTTACACACCCGATGACAGCCGATGTTTCATACATTTCAGCACTGTGTTTAAAACACCCGAGTCTGAGCGGGATTTGTATTACAACACAACGACCCGATGACAGCCGATGTTTCATACATTTCAGCACTGTGTTTAAAACACCCGAGTTTGATGTAACCCGCTGTCGTGTGCAGTCGTGGTCACTTGTTGCTTCAGAAGTCAGTCCGACACTTCTTGTGTTGTTTGTGTACTACAAGCTACAAATGTCTTTTAGCTCTATTATATATATGTGTGTGTGTGTGTGTGTGTACATGTATGAATGTATTTAAATATTATAAATGTAATTTGCTTTTAAATGCTTGTTGTTAGTGTACTGTGAATTTAAATGGTCTGATTCACACGAAATTACAATTTTGTTTTGTTGTGATTTGTTTTTCTCTGTTCATCTCAGTTGTTTCACTCAGAGGGGGAGAATACACATTCATATGTCAAATACGTGCTTTTATTTCTACAAAGTGTTTATTTTGTCCAGTATAAATAAAAACCATATGGTGTAAATTGCTTTTTGTTTTGGTTTTGTTTGTTTAATCCATTTGTTTCATAGTAAAATCCATTGAATATGAGGTTGAATTGTTATGAATGAAGCTTATGGGATGGGTCATGGCATGTTAAATCTAAGAAATGCATGTTCATTTGTGTCATGGCATTTGTCCTAAAGTTTTTTTTGGATAGATTATTATTCAGATTGTTAGTGTTTTTAATTCAAACATTTTACATTAAACATCACATGATGATTCAACACTTTAAAACCAAACATTAAATGTATTTATATTACCATGAACCAGATATGCAGAACATTTGCATGTGTTTACATTTATGCTGTTTATTAAAAGTATGTATAACACAAGATGTGTGTTTTATTCATCATTGTGCTAAATGTTACCAAGTGACAGATGAATGTATACTAGAATTTGGATTTGTTTGATTGGATGCAACAGCACCAAGAAAAGATAATAGTTTTAACAGTTTGTTAGAAGTTTTTTACCAGACTATTAATGATTTCAGAATGTATTTGTGAATTTCACTTGTAATCTGGTTTGTCTTCATGCAGGACTCGTGTTTGTCTTGTGAAATTCTGTATAATCCAGCACTTCTCCATGGATTAGCTGTAGAGAACATCTGAATCAAACTGTTCAAGGAAGGCCACGGCACAGGTGAAACATGCCCCTTCCATTTGGATTAAAACTCAAGAGAACCAGGAGATACACTGTATCCAGCAAAAGCTGCCTGGTGACCCGCATCCAACTGCTGAATGGTGAATATGTGGAGTTCACGCTGTCTGTGGAGAGCACCGGGCAGGAATGTCTGGATGCTGTTGCTCAGAGGCTGGAGTTACGAGAGGTAGGCAGCCTGTTGTTTTCCGCGGCTAAGACATAAACTTGGTTTAATCTGGTAGAATTCACCTGAGCATGAGTTCAACAGCCTGAGTATGTGTTTATTTTAACCTGCTGGCACCGTCTGGAGTCAGCTGTTCTAGGACTACAACCAAACTGCTGTCAAACACCAGAAATGTGTGTGTGCGCACAAGAATTCAACCTGGACTGTATGCTGTTCATTTCATTGCTGCTCCTTGAGTCTGAACATTTCCCCCCAAATAAATCAATTTTCTCACCATCAGTATCTAGTTCCCCAGCTACAGAGGTTCATGTAGAGATCTCATCTCAAACGCATTCCATGAGTGTCTCATTTCTTTGATGTGGGAATGTGATGAAGTATACGGTGGCTCTTGATCAAGTGTGTGCAGTGAGTCTGATTTAACTAGCAGAGTTAGTGGTGAGCTTACTTTTAGGACCTCAACCAAACCAATTGAAAAACATTTAGTTGCCCAAGATATGCCCATCTAACATTCTTGGTTAAAATCATGAATTTTTGTGTACATATTAGATGCTATAATTTTAATTTTATTCATTTTTTTCTGGATTACAAGCTTGTCACCACCTGTTTTTAAACACTATGAAATTATAACAGTGAAAATCTTTTCTCTGAAGTCTTCCTCAGAGCTGGAGCTCTCAAACAGCTCAGGTTTAAGCTTTCAGAGCTGTGACATCTAAACGTGATGTGATAAAAGCATCGTTTAGCGTTCAAAAATATTTTTAAATAATGTCTCGTAATAGGAGGGCATGAACACTGCATGTTTCATATAATGAAAGAACTGCAGGATTGTGGTTTGAAGTAAGATTAAGTCTGTTGCACTGCTTGAAACATCCTGTCATCATTGCCACCCAATTTCTGTGATTTTTCTGTGATCAAAGAGTCTTTTCTGTCAATATCATGGAAGTAAACTCAGTCTGCACTTCTTTTAAATGGGATATTAACCCAAATGTTCTGCCATGTTCTTTCCCATGAGTGAAATTCTGATCATTCTTTAGATAACATATTTCAGTCTGTGGTACTACAACAAACAAAACCAGCAGAGATGGATTGATTTAGAAAAGCCACTAAAGAAACAGCTGGACAAGTATGGACTGGAGCCCACCGTTTATTTTGGAGTGGTCTTCTATGTGTCATCTGTTACCCAGTTACAACAAGAGATAACCAGGTTAATGACAGAAATACAGCCACTGATTCCTTCCGTTGTGTGTTGAAGGCCATTAATTCAGTTGTTTTTCTTCCCCACAGGTATCAGTATTACCTCCAGCTGAAGAAAGACATTCTGGAGGGAAAGATTCCTTGCTCAATTGAACAGGCCGTTCATTTGGCCAGCTTGGCTGTGCAAGGTATTCTGACATTCTGTGGGAGATTTTGTGACTTATTTAGGTCTAATGCGCTTCTGTATTAGTGTCATCATTACTCACAGAAATTTGGTTATAGTTAGTATTTCTTAAACTGGGTATTGCAGCGGAAAGCCTGTCTGATTTTCCTTCAGTGGAACACACAAAAAAGTACTAAATACTATTTTTAAAGAATGTCTATTGTTTATGTTTCATTCTCAATTAGGTCTTACTACCTACTAAAGGGTCAGTTCACCCAAAAATGAAAATTCTTCCATCATTTACTCACCCACGTGATTGGAGTTTATGACTTCTGAGGAACATAGAAGGTTTTGACACAGGTTTTGATGCTGTTTTCAGACCGTAGTCTTTAATTTTATGCCAGAAGAAATTTTATTCAGGGCTGTAAGGAAGATAAAATGTAATCTGGGATGTGCTGTTGATCAGGGTTCTTACTGAGCTCCATTAGATTGTCTAAATGTATGTTTTGTCTGGTTACAGCTGATCTCGGGGACTTCAGTGGATTTGACTCACAGGGATTCCTTCAAAAAATTGTGCTTTTTCCAATGGTGAGTAAACCATAAAACTGTTTATCTGTATTCTGAGCTGAGGACTGAAGATATCTAACTCAAGTCTGTTGTTTCTGCTCTGTTCTCAGCCGTGGATCCAGGATGAGAGAGTGGTGGAGGAGGCCACTCAGAAAGTCACCATGCTCTATCAAAACTACCGGTATGAAAACAGCCATCAATGAAATGTGCAATTCTTACATTTGGAAAACAGAAGAATTGTGTGTTGTAATCAGAGACATTCAGAGAAAATGCTTCCCAGATCCCAGATGCTTTTAGTTTCACATGGTTTTAGTTTGATCCACATGTCAGAAGCAGCTGTTGAAGCTCTCCATTTGATTTATGATCAGACTGATCACCAGTGTTTTTGTGTTGCTATTTATAGTTCAGTTGCATAAATGTATGTTTAGTGTTATTAAATTGTTCAGAAGTGTGTGTTCTGTGTTAAATGACTTTGACTTTGACTGTGTGTGTGTGTGTGTGTGTGTGTGTGTGTGTGTGTGTGTGTGTGTGTGTGTGTATATTTACATACACAGTTCGGTGTAAAAGTCTCAGGCCACCATTAGATTTCAGCAGTGGTCCTCAAACAATGATATAATAACCATATATAATTATTTTCCATGCTGCATCCCAGATTGCCTACTTATACTATAGCCTAAAAGTATGTACTGTTTTTGTTATGGAAAAGTATATATATTTTAGTGTGTAGCAAAAGAGTATACATGTACTGAGATGTACGAATGAATAGAAGTGACAGCTGTTGCCTAGACAACTTATTGTGATCGTTAACAATCACACACATCAAAATACAACTCATTTAAACATTTCTTTATTATTTCTTATGTAATTTTTGCTATGCAGTGTAATTTATTTATTTGGTGAAGTATCACTTATTTGGTTTATTAATTCAGTGTCATGCCACCCTGTCGCAATGAGTTGTGGGTAATATCAGCCGTTAGACTGTTTGTGGATCTGCACTTTAAATTTTCCCCAGGAATAGTAGATCATCCGGGTACTTTGGGAATCCTTATTTCAACATATTACAATTTAAGACAAGTAATTCTAATTTTGAATACTATTTAGGATGGATAGCGTGTGAACTGGGAAGCAGGGTCAAGTATCTTTATGAGAATACAACCAGAAACTTAATAGGACAATTGAATACAGTATTAAAAAACAGAAAAAGATGTGCTTAGTGCCAGAGGAGGTCACACTGAAATCTCAGTGTGTATTAATGAAATATATTCAACCAGTTCTGATATCTGTGTGTGTTTGTGTGTTTCTCAGGGGTCTGTCCGCACCAGAGGCTGAGTTCTTGTACATGCAGGAAGTGGAGAAGATGGAAGGATACGCTGAGGAGAGCATCCAGGCGAAGGTGAACGTCCCACTCCTCTAACATACATGAGCTTCATCTGTAATTTGTGCCACGTTCAAGTTTCAGAACTCAAAGCTGCTTGTGACTGGTTTAAATCTCACAACCATTCACAGCAATATTATTCTTACTGGTCTGTTGTGAAGCAGTGTGAGATAAGAGAGATTATCCTAAACATTTTACATTTTAAATATGAACATGCTTTCAAATAAAGAACATATCCTGTGGATAGATGTCACAGTATAAGAGTCATGTTTAAAATATGCATTTTATAAGTTAATGCACAAGATTATTACAAGAGACTAATTAAATCAAACAGTCATGCAAGAAACATGGAAAAACAAATCTTCTATTTATACGATCTAGTCAAATCTTTGAATTATTCCTGTTTGCAAGTTCAGATATTTTAGCTAAACCTGTATATATTTGTCTTCTCTGTGTTTGAATAGGACAGTCAGAGCTTGGATGTAATCATCGGTTCTTCTCTGGATGGGATATTTGTCAAACACAAAAATGGAAAAGCACCTTTCTTGTTTGGGTATGTGTGTTTATATCTGTGTGCGTGGTGATGACAGCTGCATATTTTCGTGTTTGTCAGTGTAATTCTGCTGTCAGGTGACTGACTCGTTCTTTATTGTTTCTGTAGCTGGAATGACATTAATAACATGACTCATAATAAGTCCTGCTTTGCCCTGGAACTCGCCAACAAAGAAGACACAATCCAGTTCCAGACCGTAAGTCCACAGGCCATCTGCCCTGCCTCCCCTCTCAGATGCTTCACATGCTTGTATTTGCCATAAATAGCTCAAAGACTAAATGAATCAGAAGTCTATGTCCATGTGTATGGCTGTTCAGATTAATAGAGTTTAATAATATAGTTAGAGAGTTTAAAATGGTTAGGGTTAGCTCTGGTTTTCCAGATCTGGAAAAGTCATGGAAATGAAAATGTAAAATTAGAAGAATAAAACCATGGACATTTCTATAGCTAATATCATATTTGTCTGCTTATGCTCAGCTATAAAATATCAGTTAGGTTTTACTCTTCTGGTGAGGATAATGTGCTTGCAAACTACAATGATGGTTGATTTTGGCAAATTCTTTATTTTGGATATCTTCTAATGACTTAGTCAACCAGTTTCACAAATCTACCAAAATGATTCATTAGCAAATCAGAGATCCTGATATTTGTAATCACAAATGTCTGGGAATGTGGAAATTTGATTGGTAGGGAACACTGTGGATGGCATGTAAGAATTATTAAACATTCATTCCCTGAAACACACGTGTCATTGTTCCAGACTCCGGTCAGATTATTCCTGCTGTTTTTCAGGAGGACATGGAAACATCTAAATATGTGTGCAGAATGTGGCTGGCACGGCACAAGTTGTACAAAATTAACAGCAGCAGTCTGTAAGTTTAAGTGCATGTTTGTTATGTGTAGTTTGTCTCTCTATGCTTTCACTTCTGTTTGTCTGCTCGCTCCAGAGAGCGATTTGCAGGCCTGTCCTCCGAGAGGTCCATTATCACCCCTTCATTCCTCACTTTCTGATGCTTGTGCATCCCTCTCTGCCTCTAACAGGCAGTGAGAAGGACCGCCTCTTGCTGAGGGACAGAAGACATCCTCTGAACCCTCTGTAGGCTGAATCTCAACAAAACTCACACCACACCCTAAATTCAGAGGAAAAATATATTTGTTGCATTAACATTTTTTGCATTGTGACGTTTATTCCTATGTTTGTATTGCTGATCAAATGCTAATCTAATGTAGTTTTTACATTTATTTTGTTACATGACAGTAATGAATATGACCTGGTCATGTTCTGGTGGGATTCATCTTATGACATGTTTGCAGTCATGTGTAACTGTCTGAATAATGGACCATTAAAATGAAACTTTACTGTATACATTGTTGAACAGGTGATTTGTTACTGACAGTATTAATCACACACCAACACTTTTACAGTTAGCAACCTTGTGATTCCTGTGTTTATTTAAAAGTGTTTCTGTAGCTCAGTTGATAGATCATTGCATTAGCATTGCAAAGGTTGTGGGTTCGATTCCAAGGGGAGCATATGTACTGATAAACTGTATACCTTGAATGCATTGTAAGTCGCTGTGGATAAAAAGTCTGATAGATGTAAACCTGTCTTTTATTGTCTTTTTTACAGACAAACTCAGCCTGTTCCCGTGAACCCAGTCAGGAGACGATCCTCTACAAGAATGTCTCTGGTCAGCATAAAATCTGTGGACTACACAACAGTTTTACAGTGAAGCTTGTTTTGCAGGATGTTTCTGGAGTTGTGTTTGTTGACACTGTGAAATGCATAGAAGCAGTAGTTTTGTTTGATTTATCAGAGAGGGATTAAAATTTCTGTCTCCATCGGCACCCTGAGCAAAATGCATGATTCATAGGCAGTTTACTAGATTCTGAGCTGATGTATCTAACAACTGAATAATGACGCTTTTGTTTTGGTGCAGCCAAAACCTCAAGCGTACATGATGCCCCCACAGATGCACTTTAATGGTCATTATTCTGAACCCTACTCATCTTCACAAGGTACATCTCCCACAAGCATGAGTCTTCAGTCCAACATAAAGGGACAGTGCACCCAAAAATAAACATTCTTCCATCAGTTACACTCCCTCCTGTCATTACAAACCTGTATGAGTTTCATTCTGAGGAACACAAAAGAAGATATTTTAAAAAAATGTTGAAACCAAACAACAGTGGCACCCATTGACTTCCATTGGATGGACACAAAACCACTGAGACATTTCTCAAAAATATCATCTTTAGTGTTCAACAGAAGAAATAAGGTACAGGTGTGGAATGACATGACAGTGAGTAAATGATGGAAGCATTTACATTTTGGGTGAACTATCTCTTTAAAACAGCCCAGTGCCTTTTATGCTTAATGCTGTCTGTTATCTGTAAATGTTCTACAGATAATCTTTACATCAACAATCAGAACGGTTTCTACTACCATTCCCAGACCAGCCTGGACCGTTCGCCACATGAGTATAACGGGAGGATTCGAAATGGCAGTGTCTACAGCGCCCAAAGCACCAGCTCCCTCAACAACCCTCAGCATTACCTGCAGCCCTCACCCATGTCCTCCAATCCCAGCATTACAGGAAGCGACCTCATTCGACCCGACTACGTGCCCTCCCACCAACACAGCGCCCTGATTCCACCCTCCTATCGTGCCACACCCGACTACGAGACCGTCATGAGGCAAAAGAACCACGGTATGGTGCTGCCTGCCGAGCGCCAAAGCCACTCCATGCGGAACCTTAACATTGGAAACTCTTATGCCTACAGTCGGCCCGATCCCCTCGTGTACAGCCAGCCGGAGATTCGTGAGCACGGGGCAGGCCAGTACCCATTCCACCTCAACTACAGTTTCCACAGTCCCTCTCTGTACCCCACAGAGAGACGGCCAGTGGTGGGCGCTGTTAGCGTCCCAGAGCTCACCAACGTCCAGCTCCAGCAGGCCCAGGAATACCCGCCTCCCAACATCATCAGGAATCAGGTGTACTGGCCTCCGCCACCCTATCTGTACCCTCACCCCCGGCCCGCAAACAGCACTCCGGATCTTTCACGTCACCTGTACATTAGCAACAGTAATCCAGATCTCATCACACGCCGCGTCCATCACTCGGTGCAGACGTTTCAGGAGGACAGCCTGCCTGTCGCACACTCGCTACAAGAAGTGAGCGAGCCCCTTGTCACTGCGCGCCACCCGCACATGCATAAGCGTAACTCCATTGAGATCGCAGGGCTGGCATACGGTCTGGACAACATGAGGCTGAAGGAGAAAAAGGTAGGTGATCACTGTTATTTTCATGGTATTAATAAAGACCATTAGCAAGAAAGCCAGAAGCAAAGACCATTAAATTATCTGTTAAATACAAAAATATTTCTGTATTAAACAGTTTTATGTGATTTGTGCTCAATCTTTCATGGCCTCATATTAACGGGAGAAACTGCATTGAACATTTGACCTTATCAGATTCATTTGTCACGTTTGTGCTTTGTCACATCAAGACCAGAGTGATTAAATACATGACCCGTCACTGAATCTAAAATTTGCACATTTATTTAAAAACCAGTTGAATGAATGTACGCCCATGTTATGCATCAACTGTCCACAGGTATCTGTGTCTGCAGCCGAGACTCCGCCTCCTGTCTCTCCAACAATGGCCCCTCCCACTTCCAGCTCTGTTATCAACGTCGTTCTAGAGGCTTCAAAGCCCGAGGATGCTGTTGCTAAGGGCGATGTGTGCTACGGCCACAAAAAGTCCCTGTCTGATGCCACAATGCTGGTGCACAGCAGCGGTGAAGAGGAAGAGTTTGAAGACGACAGCGGGCGACACACCCCTCAGTCGCAGGACGCGATGGGCGGTCCTGAGCATCACTTAAAGCCCATCTCTCGATCCCTTGTAGAGCCACCTGCTTACCCATTCAGCCACAGTCTCTCATACCAACCACACCTGGTTGGGCAGCTCCCCCCTCTTCAAGAGCCTGGACACATACCTCCCTCCACATCTGAGGAGGATCTGAGTGGACAGGAACGGTCCAAGATGCTCCAGTACAAGAGAGATGTTTTCAAAAGACCCGTCTCTGACGTACCACCTGCCAGGAGAAACATTGATGGTCTTCCTCCTCCAGTAAGTCAGGAAATCAGAATATTGATCCTCTTTCCTAATACACTGGTTTGACTGACATCAGAGGCTGTGCAGGTTAATGCGAACAAATACTGAGGTGTTGTTTGTAGGGTGCGGAATTATTACCTCATAGATTTGTAATGTGTATTTAGTTGATGTTAAAGGTTAGAGCTCAAGAGCAGATGTGATGCTGACAGATTTGATAAAGAAATGTTTCTGCTAAGATGTGAGGAGATGCTCTGGAGGCTGTTTTACATCTGTTTTATAGTGTATATTGTTTGGTCAAGCTCAGTTCCACTTTATCACAGTTATGTCATTCTACAGCGAATGACTTTATTCTGTGACTTTTCATATTCTGTGACTTTCATAACATTCTCCCTTTCATAGGCTTAATTTAGATTCATGTTTGGCTTTAGCTCTCATTAAATGTCATTTACAGATGTGATGGTCAGTACAGGTCAGTCATAACACCGCACACAACGCAGGTGCTGTGAAATCAAGTGCTGTGTGTTTGGTTTCATCTCAAATGTGAATCAGGTGTTGTACTCTGCGTGTCTTTACACACGGATCATGAAGAATGCAGCTACAGGTCCTTCAGACCTGAACATCTGCAGTCCAGTAAAGAGTGTGAGATCTGAGCTGTATGCTGCCGTCCTCACACTCTGTCTCTCTCTGTCTTTGTCACATCAGGGGATGAAGAAAGTTCGCTCAGAGGTAAAGAAGGCGGGCCCGCTGAAGCAGGCAGCTCTGAACGGCCTGACGCTGTCCAGAATGCCTTTACCTGACGATTCTGCTGATGATCTAGAGAACACTTCTAATGACGATAGGGTGAGGAGGCGCGCTGGAGGAGTTTTATGACTATTGAGGAGTTTGAAGATTATTGATGCCAGTATCAGGAGTGGTTGATGTTGAGTGATCTAACTGGATTTCTGCTGCTCCAGTTCTGTGGTTTCAGTTCCGTAAATAATTAGCATGGTGCTGATGTATGATTTGAAAAGAATTCATGTTAACATGAATAAATGCATTAGCATAACTACTAACATAAAGTAGTGCAGTGCAGAGTAAGATAGTTGTTTAACATTTATGAATTTTTGTTAATGTTAGTAAATGACAATTGTTTGTGTTTCTTCTTTGTGTATTAATGTTAACAGTTACAACTTTGATTAAAGCACACTCTTTATGTGTGTTGTGTGTATATCTGTGTTTGTGGTGTGTGGCATGTGTGTTGTGTGTATATCTGTGTTTGTGGTGTATGTGTGTGTTTGTGTGTTGTGTTCAGTGTAAAATGCTGGAGCAGCGTGTGAAGCAGGGGCTGGTCTTCACTGAGTATGAGCAGATACCCAAGAAACGTCCCATCAGTGAGTCTACCATCGCCCAGATGCCGGAGAACAGCGACAGAAATCGATTTCAGGACGTCCTGCCTTATGATGACACACGCGTGGAGCTGGTGCCCACCAAAGAGAACAACACGGGCTACATCAATGCCTCTCACATCAGGGTGAGATGCACCTTATTACAATGTTAAAACCTTCCAGAGAAGCTGCAGAAAGCCTCGTTTGTTTGGCTACACAAGGTGAATGGAATCCAGACCCTCATGACATGAGCCCTGTCTCTGTGACCAGGTTTCTGTCCGAGGTGAGGAATGGAGCTACATCGCCTCTCAGGGTCCGCTCTCCGGTACCTGCCAAGACTTCTGGCAGATGGTTTGGGAACAAGGAGTCACCATCATTGCCATGGTGACAGCAGAGGAGGTGAATGCTGTCTACCACACTTAAAGGAGATGCGCTGTACTCAGTTTCTAGTTTCTCCTGTTGTTCTTGAATTTCACAGTGTTCACTTGATTTCACCGACTTGTTTCTAACCTGACTTGCAGGAAGGGGGTCGTGAAAAGAGTTTTCGCTACTGGCCTCGTCTGGGTTCTCGTCACAACACTGTTACGTACGGACGCTTTAAGATCACTACGCGCTTCCGCACAGACTCTGGATGCTACGCCACCACGGGCCTGAAGATCAAACATCTTCTGACGGGGCAGGAGAGAACGGTCTGGCACCTGCAGTACACAGACTGGCCTGACCACGGCTGCCCGGAGGACTTCAAAGGGTTTCTCTGTATGTAACACAAATATCTTCTGCTCCCCTTAAACAGAGTTGCATTGAGAACTTAACTAGAACCTCACAGAAAATAGCACCAGGTTCTGCAAACCGAAAAATGTGAATGTGAACATTTTGTCCTGACCAATGATAAACTGTTCTGTTTTCTAAACCAGAAAGAAAAGTGAAAGTTTTCTTCTGAACATTCAGGAATGTAGAGAATTGCAGCCATTGAATTTCTTTAATGATTGAGTGTCAGTTCATGAGAAAACAGTGCTGCTTGCTTAGGCTGAATAGTGCAGCAGTTGTTGAAGGATGATTCAGAGTCATTTTAAGAGATCAGAATTTCACCTATCAGAAGACTTGGGGGTGGGGCTCCTTTGACTTCACACAGCAGAGCTCTTAAAAACACCATATAAACCTCATAGCAATGACCTGATAACTCTCCACAGCCCTGAGCATTTTCAAGAGCAAGCACTGCTCAAAATCTTCATCAGAACATGTAAATCTATTTCATTTGGTAATGTTATCTTTCTTATTTAATAGCCATATGGCTTTCAAACACTTAACTAAAAGGATCCCAGAACAGAAAACTATATTGTACAAATGATGAACTAACTTTCTGCAGTCTGTATGAAAGTGTCTTCAGAGTACATGAGCTCCTTATAACTGGTCCTCTTCTGGTGTTCAATCCGTGTGTTTGTAGAGTGTGTTTTTTACACAGCTCTGTTTCTGTGTCTTAGCATACCTAGAGGAGATCCAGTCTGTCAGGCGACACACAAACAGCTCCAGCGATCCAAAGAACACAGATCAGCCGGTTCTTGTGCACTGCAGCGCAGGGGTGGGACGCACTGGTGTGGTCATTCTGTCTGAGATCATGATAGCATGTCTGGAACACAATGAGGTACACGTGTCATGTGTTTACATTGGCAGGAGTGCCTGTGAGAGTCGTGTTCTTAACAAGAGTTTTGAATGCTCACAGTCACCAGAGTGTAAACCGCTAGAAATACATGCAGTGACATCACTGCACATGTCAGCATGTGAGGGTTGGAAAGTTTATACGGTATTTATACAACGCTTGAATATTACAATATTACTTGACAGTTTCTCACCAGTAGTGCATAAAAGTAGTGTTCTTAAAATTAATTCCTGTAGGGTAAATACAGATGACAGAGAGACAGGGCACTATTGCAGGAAACTGATGGTGTTGTGATGTTACTGACGATCATGTCACTGACATTTTCTTACAGATGCTGGACGTCCCGACGGTTCTGAACCTTCTTCGTCAGCAGAGGATGATGATGGTACAGACGCTGTCACAGTACACCTTCATTTACAAAGTCCTCATTCAGTTCCTGAAGAACTCCAGACTGATCTGAGTTCAGTGCCGGCATGAAGGAGATGTTCTCTGTCCGAACAAACCTCACACAATGTCTTAGCCCACCACTGCTCGCAGGAGCCGAAGGATCAGACGGATGGGCGGATCAGATGGATCAGACAGATGTATTAGTGAAGGGTTAGAGTTTGAGCCAGGGCGGGGCTTATGCAAGGGAAGTATGAAGAAAACCATGCAGCAGACAGTGACGCTCACTCTGTTTGACCAGTATTATACACACAGATTTCACTGTGGGCTCTGTGAGTCCCAGCACTTTTATATAATTGAAACACTGACAGCATTTGTGGATTGAATGGGTTTCTCATGAAGGTGTTTCAGATGAAAATAGTCAGCGCCAGGCTGAAGGATGAGTGCAGATCAGAGATGGAAAACTCCACAAGGAAGTTGGGGTGAATGTCACCAGTAGCCCATTATAATGCCTGTTTTTAGAACCATTAATAGTTTTGACACTGTGATATTGTCATGACAATTAAGCACATTTTAATGACAATCTGCAGTTCACTTTTTATTAAAATCTAAATGCACAGAGCAACAAATACTGATTTATATAAATACTCATGTTGTCTTTGGCTACAGTAATTACATTTTCTGAGCACAATATTAATGTTTTAAGCAAAAATCCTTTGTAAGCAAAAGCTATTTTCCAGTGTCTTGATTTGAATTGGGTTGAAGTGTGACGGAGATCGTCTCATGGCAGGTTGCGTGAGATCGACCTTCATATACTGCATCATGGCATTTAGGAGGAGTGTGAATGCAGCGTGACATGCAGTGTTACGTGGTGTGTTACAGCTGTGATGTTCTGAAGATTTTACTCTGATCCTGTGTGAAATGTTACATCAGTTTGACTGATGTCAACAAAGCTTAAGTAAGAGAACAGCCAAAGAAAGAACAGTTTACTTTATGATAGCAGACAACCCTTAATTGGTTATTACAGGTATATATGTATTCTACACATAATTAGAAAGGCTTTCTTGTTGCATTTGGGATATTTTTTTAATATCGTCTGGTCTGCCACATTTTCACCAGCGTTCTAGAGTACAACACCAAAGAGCACAAATTGAGTTTAATCCAGATGAACAATAGTGAAGATGTTGACGATTGCGGTTAGTGTGGATGTTGACGATTGAGGTTAGTGTGGATGTTGACGATTGAGGTTAGTGTGGATGTTGACGATTGAGGTTAGTGTGGATGTTGACGATTGAGGTTAGTGAGGATGTTGACGATTGAGGTTAGTGTGGATGTTGACGATTGAGGTTAGTGTGGATGTTGACGATTGAGGTTAGTGTGGATGTTGACGATTGAGGTTAGTGGATGTTGACGATTGCGGTTAGTGTGGATGTTGCAGTGTGGATGTTGGACGATTGAGTTAGTGAGGATGTTGACGATTGAGGTTAGTGTGGATGTTGACGATTGAGGTTAGTGTGGATGTTGACGATTGAGGTTAGTGAGGATGTTGACGATTGAGGTTAGTGTGGATGTTGACGATTGAGGTTAGTGTGGATGTTGACGATTGAGGTTAGTGTGGATGTTGACGATTGAGGTTAGTGTGGATGTTGACGATTGAGGTTAGTGTGGATGTTGACGATTGAGGTTAGTGTGGATGTTGACGATTGAGGTTAGTGAGGATGTTGACGATTGAGGTTAGTGAGGATGTTGACGATTGAGGTTAGTGAGGATGTTGACGATTGAGGTTAGTGAGGATGTTGACGATTGCGGTTAGTGAGGATGTTGACGATTGCGGTTAGTGTGGATGTTGACGATTGCGGTTAGTGTAGATGTTGACGATTGAGGTTAGTGAGGATGTTGACGATTGAGGTTAGTGAGGATGTTGACGATTGAGGTTAGTGAGGATGTTGACGATTGCAGTTAGTGTGGATGTTGACATTGGCGGATTGTGAGGATGTTGACGATTGAAGTTAGTGTGGATGTTGACGATTGAGGTTAGTGTGGATGTTGACGATTGCGGTTAGTGTGGATGTTGACGATTGCGGTTAGTGTGGATGTTGACGATTGAGGTTAGTGTGGATGTTGACGATTGAGGTTAGTGTGGATGTTGACGATTGAGGTTAGTGTGGATGTTGACGATTGAGGTTAGTGTGGATGTTGACGATTGAGGTCAGTGTGGATGTTCATGATTATGAGGATTGTGATGTTAGTGATGTTAACGATTGGTTAAATGTGTCAGCTGTGATGATCTACCAAAGAATTTTCAGCCTGTCAAGTTTACTTCTGATAAGATCTGAAAGTCTTAAAACACTGTGAAACTACATATACCTACATATACTATACATATACTGTTTGGAAGAGGAATTCAGGACATTGTATTTTGAAGGAATAGGTTGTGTCATATAGAGATATTTGGGCCCTCTGTATTTTAAGTACATTTGTCAGACTGACATGCCAGTCAGGTGTAATAGTTTTAATGACAGTAAAGCTATATGAATATAAGCTACATTCCACTGTAGTGATGCAACTGTATGTTACTGTATCAGAGATGAGATGCTTTGTTACAACAAACAATTGTAATCTGTGATTAACTGATGACTATTGTAATAATTATATACAAGTTGTTTACTAACCAACATTACTGTATTACAGTATTGAAAATTAGATTTTTTTGAGAGGGAATAAATAGGCTTCATTTTAACACAATATTTGTTTGTCTTACATTGGAGTGAAATACGACCAGAGCATTTTTCCTGAGATTTGTCCACAAACTCAGTATGTAGTTCTGGACAGTGCCTACAGATCCAGTGTTCTTGATGAGGAGTTCCATCATCAGTTTAAAATGAAGGACAATCAGTTTCACACTATATGCTGCTTCTCAATTTCAAATATCATGAAATTCAATAAAACACAATAGACTGTAGCCTTGACAACAACTAGGTTAAATCTAAACATGCTAACACAAAGTTCATCAGCCTGAAGGCTTGACTGCATTCTTCTCTCATTACTGTGGGTAAAAATGTCTTGGAAGTGTTTAGGAATAAATGGTTGTTACAGCACAATGTCTCTCTCAGTTCACAGTGAAATGGGTTTGTATTCAGAAACTGCTGTAAATGTTGTAAAAACTGTAAATTTACAGTTGTGATGTATTCACCATAAGTTGTTCATTTGAAGTTCTGGAAATAAACATTTTAAAATGAAGTTCTACAAAAAACTGGACTTAACGGACCCCACCTGAGACCTTTTCTCTTTTGTATTCATGTATGTTAATAAAAAATACTGTTTGTATTGCTGATTTGAGTGTTATTCACTTTTAACTGCATTGAAGTTGAGGTTAAAAAATTTACTTTTTTTCCCCAGATGGAACATGTTTTTGGTTGTGTAGCACAAGATGTCTGTTGGCTGATGATGATGCAGCTATCAGAAGAGTTAAATTATATCCCTTTGTAAACAATGATATTTTTTCATCAGAAAATAAATATTTTAAATTGCTAAAGTTGTGCTATGTCTTTATTACATGATGGGTGACTTTAAAAAACTCCCCTTACAAAACAGTGCCGTGATATAGTAACATGATAGCCAAATTGGCAATTCTTTGATTAGAAAACATAAAATAATGTTCCTGTATGTTCTGTGATGTAAATGTACTGTTATGTGAAATATTCATTTCAAATGCATATAAAATGTCTTTGTCCTGCTGTACACAAGAGGGCGCAATGATTCCAGATGTCTTGTCAGTGTTGTTAATAATGATTTTGAAAACGCTTGGAGATTTGAGATGATCAAACATCACTTGTTAATGTAAGACCAGTTTCTCTCCAATATTTCTAAAATATTGGTGGATGTGTGGATAAACATGTTTAAATATAACACCGTAAAGCTCTCACTGTAGTGTTTAACTCTTGGGGCTAGAATCAGAACAGCAACAAATATTACAAATTAAAACTGCTCATAACTTTAAGGGTAGCAACTGGACCGTAAACTCTCCAAGTCCAGGGGGAATTAAGCAAATGAATTAATTAAGCAGAAAGGGGAGGAGCCAATAAATTCAAAGCTGCATAAATGATGAAAGCAAGTGAGGGCATCTGTTGTGCCACTGTGAAGGTTTGTGAAAATGGAGCAGAAGCAAAGTGTGATTGTAGTGCTTATGTTGGTGGTTCTTGATTTGTGTAATGCTTGGGGAACTTTGAGGTTTCGTCCCAGAAGCATGCAACAGAAGCCGTCCCAGGGGCCTGTGACCTTTTCTCCAGCTCTCTGGAGTCCTTTACAAATGGCCTCTCAGTTTCCTGCTGCTTTGGGCGCTGATGCCAGAAGATCACAAGATCCTCTGGATTTTCAGTCTAAGCAGCTTTTGCAAGGTCCAGTGAAGCCACTGGACTGGAGGTTTCCTGTGGTTCCAGAGGTCCAGGCAGAGGTAGCAGTGGATTTTCGGCAGAGGCAGCCTGTCACACCCAGCAGTGTTGCTGTTCAGTGTGGAGAGAGTTTGATTCTCATTGAGGTAAAGCAGGACTTGTTCAGTAATGGGCAGTTGATCCAGCCATCTGGTCTTTCTCTGGGTGGATGTTCTGCTGTAGGTCAGGATTTTGATTCGAAGGTGCTTATCTTTATGAGCTACATGACTGTGGCAGCGTGCTGATGGTGAGTTCTATGAATGCTACTAGCTTGTTTGAGAAATCTCGGCTGATAATTCCCGCACCCCTTCACAGATGACGGAAGATCTGCTTGTTTACACATTTTTGCTCACCTACACCCCTGAGCCACTCCCTGGCACTTCCATCAACCGGGCTGATGGGGCAGTCATTGGTGTTCAGTGTCACTACCAAAGGTAAATCTGTTTGCACTTACAACATCTGTCATGTCATTTAGTGGGTGTTTACCCAAAAGTGATTTATCATAGGAAAGCAGTTACATTAAGTGCTATACAAAGAAAGTTACCTACAACTATTGATGGAATACTTGTTTAAGGACTGAGGGGTTTTTTGTTAATTGGTCAAGTTTTGTTTTTGGAAACATTGTCAAGTTTTTGAATATTGTGTGGGATGTGGCTGGGTAAATGGATTATTCCAGAAGCAGAGAATTGTGAAGATGAACGTATGGGAGAGATCTGCTTTGAAGGTATTGGGTGGCATTCATTCACTGACTGACTGAGTGTGAGTTGAGTGTGGTGAAGTGTAAGAGGGAGGGAAAGCATGCCAGTGGACACTTTATATGCAGTGTTTTGTTTTGAGGGCATGTGAGCAAGGCTGATGGTTATGTATAACCTACAGGAGTCATAATGTTAGCAGTGATGTCTTAAGGCCAACGTGGGTCCCTTATGCCTCAATGGAGGTTGGGGAGGAAGTCTTGCTCTTCTCCTTGAAGCTCATGACTGGTCAGTACTGTTTCTCAATCTGACATTTGGTCTGAGTGGTGTAATGAGTGTTTCTTCCCTTGTCAGATGATTGGTCCTTTCAGAGGCCTTTGAACTATTTCTACCTGGGTGATGTCATCAATATTGAAGCATCTGTGAAGATTTATAATCACGTGCCTCTGCGGGTGTTCGTAGATGGCTGTGTGGCCACGCAAGTGCCTGATGTGCGAGTTTCTCCAAGATATTCATTCATTGAAAATTATGGGTAGGATTCAAGTAACACTGTGGATATTCTTGCACTTGGCTATTGTGCTAATTTTATTTTTTATAAAGCTGCTTTGTGGATGCCAAGACCACGGGCTCCAGCTCTCGCTTCCTGCCTCAAACTCTGAGTGATAAAATCCAGTTTCAGCTGGAGGCTTTCATGTTCCAGGAGAGCTACAATCCTTCTGTATGTGGCGAGACATCCTCAAAGGCATTGACCAAAACCTGCTTTTGTTTTTGACTCCACATTCTCCTCCAGATGTACATCACATGTGTTTTGAGGGCCACCGTGGCCTCTGCAGGTTCTGATGCTCAGCACAAGTCTTGTTCCTTCTCTGGCAACAGGTGGGTTTCTGTGTTAATGGTTTACTGATGCTGGTGCCATACGTTTTCAAGTTTCTTTACGCTATGGAAATACTTTTGGCTGTGTGGTTCCTTTCATACCTGTAGACTGTTGTCATGGAAAGTTCTTTATGTGGTTAAGAACCTTTGACTGACTGGTTCTTTGGGGAATTGTAGATGGTTCTATGGCACTGCTGTGGAGGCTTTCAGAGCCTTTAAATGTATCTGTTGGTCTTTGACTGCAGGTGGTTTGCTGCTGATGGAAGCGATTCAGTTTGTGGTTGCTGTGAGTCAACGTGTGGACCTCAGACAAGCTACGGAGGTATGCTAGAGTTTTTTTTTTTTTTTTTTTAAATGCATGAAAGGCAAGTTAATGACTCTCTACTGCTGTTTTCCAGGTGTGCAGTGGGAAGGCAAGGTGTCCCTTGGCCCCTTCATGGTTCAGGAGCGGCAAAAGACTGGTTTTCAATAAAAATTGGACCGTTGATTTTGTTTCTATGGTTTTTATGCTTCATGTCTGGTTCTTGGCATGATTTAAGCTCATTCTGTGACCATGGCTCGTTAATGAACAATGTATGGTTGCACCATCACTTCAGTGCGTTTGTAGTCTCCTCTGTGCTGCTGCTGTTCCTCCCTGAACATGCTTCATTGACTTGATGTTGCACCTACCAAACCACTTAATGTGCCAGTTTTACACCTTTAATCAATGCCTCCGTAGTACACTGCATTTGGAGTGTACTACGGAGGTTTTAGGCATCATGATGCCTAAAACTTGCCTTCATGTGACTTGCATGACTATAGTAAGTGACGAGGCCCTGTTTCGTGTAGTCATGTCTGGTTTCAGCTTGAATAATTCTGTAAAACTACTTTGAAATGGGGTGGGGAGAATGTAAGAAGCAGCCATCTGCAGGCACTTAAATGAACAAATGAAGTGTATAGGCATGTTATCTAAACATGCTGGGTGATTTTCATCCCATGGTTGGGTAAAATGCAGACAGAACAACCACTGGGTTTAAATGAACCCTTTTTATTTTTTTCCCAGGGCACAACAATGCCCTGGAAACCACCGTAATGTGTCAGATCTTTGCAAGGGCAAGTATCACTAATATTGTCTTATGCAAATGTTAGCTTTATGAAAATACTTCATTGTCTGTTATAGCAGACAACATGGGTAATATTCCCAGTGTATTTCCCCTGGTGTCTGTTTACTATGAGAAGAATTAATATTAAATAAGCACCTGAATTATTAAATTAACATTAAATGTACTTCCATTTGTCCACATGAGGGCAGTAGAGCTCTATGTATACTGGCTCATTTATTTATTTTGTCTGCTTTTCTTTTTGTTCATTATGATGTTTTAGAGATGTATTTGCCCTAATGTTATTTAACCTGTATTTTTAACTTAATAATCTGTTTAACCTAGCTTAGCTCTCTCTCTCTCTCTCTGTAGGAGGACGCAGTGTTATCAACATACAAGCGGCCAATTTACATTTATACAACTTATTTCAAGTATGTTAGGAAAAGCCCTTAGATCAAAAGGATTTTAAGACCATAAAAGTTTTCACCCAAGCCAAGATGAATTATCTTGTTTAAATACACTTGACTGGGAAAGACCCCAATTAAAGCCCCTGAACGATTAGTTCTCATCTGAACCTCCACACGTCTCAGGAGGAGCAGACACAGTACCAGCACTGGAAGAAAGAATGAGAGGAGCTCGACAGAGAGCGTGTCGTCAGTGAAGGATAGAGCGTGTCGTCAGTGAAGGAGAGAGCGTGTCGTCAGTGAAGGAGAGAGCGTGTCGTCAGTGAAGGATAGAGCGTGTCGTCAGTGAAGGAGAGAGTGTCGTCAGTGAAGGATAGAGAGTGTCGTCAGTGAAGGATAGAGCGTGTCGTCAGTGAAGGATAGAGCGTGTCGTCAGTGAAGGATAGAGCGTGTCGTCAGTGAAGGATAGAGAGTGTCGTCAGTGAAGGAGAGGAGCTGTCGTCAGTGAAGGATAGAGATAGAGCGTCGTCAGTGAAGGATAGAGCGTGTCGTCAGTGAAGGATAGAGCGCGTCGTCAGTGAAGGATAGAGCGCGTCGTCAGTGAAGGATAGAGCGTGTCGTCAGTGAAGGATAGAGCGTGTCGTCAGTGAAGGATAGAGCGTGTCGTCAGTGAAGGATAGAGCGTGTCGTCAGTGAAGGATAGAGCGTGTCGTCAGTGAAGGAGAGAGCGTGTCGTCAGTGAAGGAGAGAGCGTGTCGTCAGTGAAGGATAGAGAGTGTCGTCAGTGAAGGAGAGAGCGTGTCGTCAGTGAAGGAGAGCGTGTCGTCAGTGAAGGATAGAGCGTGTCGTCAGTGAAGGATAGAGCGTGTCGTCAGTGAAGGATAGAGCGTGTCGTCAGTGAAGGATAGAGCGTGTCGTCAGTGAAGGATAGTGTCGTCAGTGAAGGATAGTGTCGTCAGTGAAGGAGAGAGCGCGTCGTCAGTGAAGGAGAGAGCGCGTCGTCAGTGAAGGATAGAGCGCGTCGTCAGTGAAGGATAGAGCGTGTCGTCAGTGAAGGATAGAGCGTGTCGTCAGTGAAGGATACGTGTCGTCAGTGAAGGATAGTGTCGTCAGTGAAGGAGAGAGCGTCGTCAGTGAAGAAGGCTCGTCAGTGAAGAAGAGCTGTCGTCAGTGAAGGATAGAGCGTGTCGTCAGTGAAGGATAGAGCGGTCGTCAGTGAAGGATAGAGCCGTCGTCAGTGAAGGATAGAGCGTGTCGTCAGTGAAGGAGAGAGCGTGTCGTCAGTGAAGGAGAGCGTGTCGTCAGTGAAGGAGAGCGTGTCGTCAGTGAAGGATAGAGCGTGTCGTCAGTGAAGGATAGAGAGTGTCGTCAGTGAAGGATAGAGCGTGTCGTCAGTGAAGGAGAGAGCGTGTCGTCAGTGAAGGAGAGAGTGTCATCAGTGAAGGATAGAGAGTGTCGTCAGTGAAGGATAGAGAGTGTCGTCAGTGAAGGATAGAGCGTGTCGTCAGTGAAGGAGAGAGCGTGTCGTCAGTGAAGGAGAGAGCGTGTCGTCAGTGAAGGAGAGAGTGTCGTCAGTGAAGGATAGAGAGTGTCGTCAGTGAAGGATAGAGCGTGTCGTCAGTGAAGGAGAGCGTGTCGTCAGTGAAGGATAGAGCGTGTCGTCAGTGAAGGATAGAGCGTGTCGTCAGTGAAGGATAGAGCGTGTCGTCAGTGAAGGAGAGAGCGTGTCGTCAGTGAAGGAGAGCGTGTCGTCAGTGAAGGAGAGAGCGTGTCGTCAGTGAAGGAGAGCGTGTCGTCAGTGAAGGAGAGAGCGTGTCGTCAGTGAAGGAGAGAGCGTGTCGTCAGTGAAGGATAGAGCGTGTCGTCAGTGAAGGATAGAGCGTGTCGTCAGTGAAGGATAGAGCGTGTCGTCAGTGAAGGAGAGCGTGTCGTCAGTGAAGGATAGAGCGTGTCGTCAGTGAAGGATAGAGCGTGTCGTCAGTGAAGGAGAGAGCGTGTCGTCAGTGAAGGATAGAGCGTGTCGTCAGTGAAGGATAGAGCGTGTCGTCAGTGAAGGATAGAGCGTGTCGTCAGTGAAGGAGAGAGTGTCGTCAGTGAAGGATAGAGCGCGTCGTCAGTGAAGGATAGAGCGCGTCGTCAGTGAAGGATAGAGCGCGTCGTCAGTGAAGGATAGAGCGCGTCGTCAGTGAAGGATAGAGAGCGTCGTCAGTGAAGGATAGAGCGTGTCGTCAGTGAAGGATAGAGCGCGTCGTCAGTGAAGGATAGAGCGTGTCGTCAGTGAAGGAGAGAGCGTGTCGTCAGTGAAGGAGAGAGCGTGTCGTCAGTGAAGGAGAGAGCGTGTCGTCAGTGAAGGAGAGCGTGTCGTCAGTGAAGGATAGAGCGTGTCGTCAGTGAAGGATAGAGCGTGTCGTCAGTGAAGGATAGAGCGTGTCGTCAGTGAAGGAGAGAGCGTGTCGTCAGTGAAGGATAGAGCGTGTCGTCAGTGAAGGATAGAGCGTGTCGTCAGTGAAGGATAGAGCGTGTCGTCAGTGAAGGAGAGAGCGTGTCGTCAGTGAAGGATAGAGCGTGTCGTCAGTGAAGGATAGAGCGTGTCGTCAGTGAAGGATAGAGCGTGTCGTCAGTGAAGGATAGAGCGGTCGTCAGTGAAGGAGAGAGTGTCGTCAGTGAAGGATAGAGCGCGTCGTCAGTGAAGGAGAGAGCGCGTCGTCAGTGAAGGATAGAGCGCGTCGTCAGTGAAGGATAGAGCGCGTCGTCAGTGAAGGAGAGCGTGTCGTCAGTGAAGGAGAGCGTGTCGTCAGTGAAGGAGAGAGCGTCGTCAGTGAAGGAGAGAGCGCGTCGTCAGTGAAGGAGAGAGCGTGTCGTCAGTGAAGGATAGAGCGCTGTCGTCAGTGAAGGAGAGCGCGTCGTCAGTGAAGGATAGAGCGCGTCGTCAGTGAAGGATAGAGCGCGTCGTCAGTGAAGGATAGAGCGCGTCGTCAGTGAAGGATAGAGCGTGTCGTCAGTGAAGGAGAGAGCGTGTCGTCAGTGAAGGAGAGAGCGTGTCGTCAGTGAAGGAGAGAGTGTCATCAGTGAAGGATAGAGCGTGTCGTCAGTGAAGGATAGAGCGTGTCGTCAGTGAAGGATAGAGCGTGTCGTCAGTGAAGGATAGAGCGTGTCGTCAGTGAAGGATAGAGCGTGTCGTCAGTGAAGGATAGAGCGTGTCGTCAGTGAAGGAGAGAGCGTGTCGTCAGTGAAGGATAGAGCGCGTCGTCAGTGAAGGAGAGAGCGCGTCGTCAGTGAAGGAGAGAGCGCGTCGTCAGTGAAGGAGAGAGCGCGTCGTCAGTGAAGGAGAGCGCGTCGTCAGTGAAGGATAGAGCGCGTCGTCAGTGAAGGATAGAGCGCGTCGTCAGTGAAGGATAGAGCGCGTCGTCAGTGAAGGAGAGAGTGTCGTCAGTGAAGGATAGAGCGCGTCGTCAGTGAAGGATAGAGCGCGTCGTCAGTGAAGGATAGAGCGCGTCGTCAGTGAAGGATAGAGCGCGTCGTCAGTGAAGGATAGAGCGTGTCGTCAGTGAAGGATAGAGCGTGTCGTCAGTGAAGGATAGAGCGTGTCGTCAGTGAAGGAGAGAGCGCGTCGTCAGTGAAGGAGAGAGCGTGTCGTCAGTGAAGGAGAGAGCGTGTCGTCAGTGAAGGAGAGAGCGTGTCGTCAGTGAAGGATAGAGCGTGTCATCAGTGAAGGATAGAGCGTGTCATCAGTGAAGGATAGAGCGTGTCGTCAGTGAAGGATAGAGCGCGTCGTCAGTGAAGGAGAGAGCGCGTCGTCAGTGAAGGATAGAGCGCGTCGTCAGTGAAGGATAGAGCGCGTCGTCAGTGAAGGATAGAGCGTGTCGTCAGTGAAGGATAGAGCGTGTCGTCAGTGAAGGATAGAGCGTGTCGTCAGTGAAGGATAGAGCGTGTCGTCAGTGAAGGAGAGAGTGTCGTCAGTGAAGGATAGAGCGTGTCGTCAGTGAAGGATAGAGCGTGTCGTCAGTGAAGGAGAGAGTGTGTCGTCAGTGAAGGAGAGAGTGTCGTCAGTGAAGGATAGAGCGTGTCGTCAGTGAAGGATAGAGCGTGTCGTCAGTGAAGGAGAGAGTGTCGTCAGTGAAGGATAGAGCGTGTCGTCAGTGAAGGATAGAGCGTGTCGTCAGTGAAGGATAGAGCGTGTCGTCAGTGAAGGAGAGAGCGTGTCGTCAGTGAAGGAGAGAGCGTGTCGTCAGTGAAGGATAGAGCGTGTCGTCAGTGAAGGAGAGAGCGCGTCGTCAGTGAAGGATAGAGCGCGTCGTCAGTGAAGGATAGAGCGTGTCGTCAGTGAAGGATAGAGCGTGTCGTCAGTGAAGGAGAGAGTGTCGTCAGTGAAGGATAGAGCGTGTCGTCAGTGAAGGAGAGAGCGCGTCGTCAGTGAAGGAGAGAGCGTGTCGTCAGTGAAGGATAGAGCGTGTCGTCAGTGAAGGATAGAGCGTGTCGTCAGTGAAGGAGAGAGCGCGTCGTCAGTGAAGGAGAGAGCGCGTCGTCAGTGAAGGAGAGAGCGCGTCGTCAGTGAAGGATAGAGAGTGTCGTCAGTGAAGGATAGAGCGTGTCGTCAGTGAAGGATAGAGCGTGTCGTCAGTGAAGGATAGAGCGTGTCGTCAGTGAAGGATAGAGCGTGTCGTCAGTGAAGGATAGAGCGTGTCGTCAGTGAAGGATAGAGCGTGTCGTCAGTGAAGGAGAGAGCGTGTCGTCAGTGAAGGATAGAGCGTGTCGTCAGTGAAGGATAGAGAGTGTCGTCAGTGAAGGATAGAGCGTGTCGTCAGTGAAGGAGAGAGTGTCGTCAGTGAAGGATAGAGCGTGTCGTCAGTGAAGGATAGAGCGTGTCGTCAGTGAAGGAGAGGCTAGCAGTAGCCAGCTAGTTTTGAAAGCATAAGATTGAATTTATGACCGTACCCTCCTCTCCAAAGCCACGCCTTCTCCAACACACAAACACATATATAGTTTGACAGGCAAGTAGGACATTCTGACCGAATGCAATGATTGGACAAACATTTTATGGTACAAATAAGATGATACATACTTATATAAATATATTTAAAGCACTTTACTTAGTGATTAATATCAGGATGTGAAGACAGTGTCAGCTAGTTATGTAATTTGTGGTTGAATATATTTACAATGTTAATATTTTTTAGAAAATAATAGTTGAACCAGGGCATTAACGTTCTGTATTGTGTGTTTGATTTGAGCTGAAAGCACTAGAAAGTGACTTGAATTCTTTCTGAACTTTATAAGGTTTAGTAGACACAGACAAACTCAATGACACAGTGTTACAGACATGTAATATTCAACACAACAGACACATCCACACTACTGTAACTAACTTACTGACTACTGCTCTTCAACAGATATAGCACATATACAGTCTTTTACTGATAACTGCTGTTGTGACAGTAAAATGTCACCCTTCTGATGGTGTATATCTTAAACACATGCCATGTTTCAGTCCAAAAGTTTGTTTCTAAGCATTTGATCAGGAGATGAAACGGTATGTAAGAATGTTTTCAGGTTTGAACTTTATATTTATGCTGTCACTTTCATGAAACGCTCATTTGGTTTTAAAATGAATATGTAAAATACACGAAATAAAAAAAACCCTTCAGAAACATTTGCCAGATGTGCTGGGATGCGTGACCTGATTCCACCGATTGTAGGAATATCTGCTGTATTTTTTAGAATGTAAACGTATATTGTAAATGTGTGTTGTGATGTTGATGTATCTGTAATCCTGACTTCAACATTCTGAAGTGTTACATTAATTTATCTACAGAGAAATCACACACTGTACTGCTCCAAACATTCATATTACAATCATATAAAGATATACCTTCACATTATAAACATTTATCAACCTAATGCTAATGTAACCCTAACCTAAACAATGATATTTATAAGAATGAAATATATGCTGTATGTGTAAAACGTGCTGAAGTATTGTAATAATACAGTGAACTAATATTTAAATGCCTTATTTTTAAAGGAATTTCACATGGGAGAATGAATGAATGTATCGATTGATTTGAATTTCCACAGATTATTTCTGACACCTCTTGTTTTTTGGTTTTCTCCTGGTTTTCTCACCTGATCTCTTTTAGAGAGAGAGTCAACATTTGAATGTAACTTGGTTTACTTGATCTGAGGTTTTTAACAATACAAAGCAGAAAACATGACGCTGTGGAGATAGTCTGGTGTGCTGTTGTGAATGTGCAGCAGCTTTTACAAATGTGTCTTCTGTGTACAGCAGGATCATGTGGGATTTGTGTCTCATTATTTTTAAAAGTCTCCCATTGGGCTGTTTCTCTGGAAATCTCTCCCTGTTCTCCTCACACCTGCTGTTCACTTCTGTTACTCTTTTAATTACTCTTTTCCAGCAGGCATGTTCAGGGACCGCATCATCCCCGGGGCCCTCAGCCGGGACCTGATCACATGACTCATGGTTTTATACTGATGATGTGGATCTTGATGAAGGTACTGAGACCTTGTTCAAAAAGATGCTCAAAAAAGTGTTTGTATTTGCAACATAAAAATAAAGCTACAGAATGTGGAACCACAATATTATATATATTATATATATATTAAGTAAATATTTTAGCGTTGCTCTAGCTAATGCTTCTTACGTTGAGAGAAGTGAATGTGATGCGTTTATTTCTTTCACCTTGCTGTGTAATCATTTAAAAAGAAAACGGGTGAATCATATTTCACAAACTTTGATTTAGAGGTTTGGCTCTTAGGTCTCCTGGCACATATCTGACAAAACTGAGCACCTGCAGGAGTGAGCTCAAACCTTGTGCGGCTGAGAGAGCCCTGTACTGTTCCTCATCAGTTATAGAGGGAATGATGGCATAAATGCGTTGGGTTACAGCACTCTTATACTGCAGTGGCCCCTCTCTCCATCTCTCTCTTTTTCTCTGTCTCTCTCCCCCCTCCCGCCATTTCTTAGATGAATAATTTTTTTGTGAATAATCCAGTTTGTCTGGTGTGAAATGAGACGCTCATTATGAACTCATAATCCTCTACTTTCACCATATAATGTTGTATTGTATTTAACTCAAGCATGTACAGTTAACGGCTGTTTAATTGTGCTCCTAGTTTTATGTACGAAACAATTGATCAAATTCATGTTCGCTATATTTTCATTAGATGCACATTTAAAAGTGAGAAGGTCCATGAGGTTGGATGGTTGGCTTTGGGTGGTTGTTGAGGTTTTGCTATGCAGTTGCTATTTGATCATAAGGTGAAAATGATCAGTTTGAACATGTAGGAAACATCACGTCTCCTAACATTTTCAGTCTTTTAGACACATACTGAGGTTTAAAGCTTACAGTCACAGGTTTGTTCAGATATATAACCAGCAGTCTGAGCAGCACTGAAAGTGCTGTCTACTTTAGAAAACACTACTACAAATGAATACAAATTATCCACAGCTACAGACAAATTATGTTCTCAAAGTTAAGCTGTAACTCCTAATTTGTACCTTCACCACAGCTGAATCAGTTTTCTGTCACAGGACATCAAAGATCTACACCAAAACATCTTGGTTACAGGAAGTAGATCCTTTACACAACAGGAAGCAGGTTGAAGATTTACAGCTGATGTCAACAGCTTTTTAGTTTGATTTTTGTGTACTTAAAGTATTTAAAGTATTCATCACTAATATTTGTACTGGACTCAATGATTTTACCCACCTTGACCCCAAATGATGATTTTACCTATGAAATGGTGCTGTTGAGGAGAGGTGTGAATTACAGAATTACATTGCAATTTTTGCCTGGCAGCTGTTGAAACAGGCAACAACAACAAAAAAAATCTTATATTATGATGGCCAGGATATAGACTTGGGCTCTTTTGACTTGGACCAGTAAACACCAACTTGCAACTTAGCAACTGCATAGCAACACCCTTGCATCCACTCAATACACCCCTATAGTAACATGGTGGCAGCTTTTGCACAAGCACATGCTACTTAAATGTTCTTTAGAAAACTGTAACTGTGTTCTTGTCCTCCAGTTTCCCTGCAGCAGCGTTTGTGTCAGATGTAAACAGGCTGCACCGCTGAAAATAGAGCAGCGTTGTGTAAGTCCTGCCTGTGACTTCAGAACTGTAAAATCAATAACTCTTCATGTTTTGCTGTAGTGTGCTAGAGGAGAGAAGAAACGGAGCTACAGTAAGTGTGGATAGATCACTACAGCACAAGAGTCAGATCCTGCAGCAGTAATGTTAGAGCGACAAGTAAGACTGATGAGAGACTATGTGCAGGTCATGGCCAAAGTACACTGGAATTCTGATAGGGTTAATCTGTGAGTAACTAGGGCTCACCTTCACTAAACTCATTTAATTGTCCTGACAGTGGTTTTAATCTTGTGGTGGATGTACAGTCCAGTTGCCTGTATAACAACAGAGTTCATGTGCGATTCTAGTTTTCAGACACTGCACTGAGGGGTTTTGGTTGCTCTTCAGTGTTGTCTGACTCTGATGATGTGTGTTTGTGGAAGCGAGTCATCAGACTGTCTGAGCGTTTGTGCATTAGATCTGTAAAGACTTGAGTAAGTGACTCTGATATGTGTCAAGTGACAAACAAACAGGATTACAGTGTATTTTTACAAGAGTTTTATTTACCATAATGGTGACATATCCTACACCTGTGGTACAGTATTGTTGTAAAAATGATCTAATTATATGCTAAAAGTTCCCATCATAATCAGAGCCAGTGTGTACATTACTAAACGATACATGTACATGGATATTTGCACATACCTGAGCAGAGACACGGGTTCTTCTAACATAAGAATCCTGATTAATTGCTAAGATTAAGTTCATCTGAATTAACTTTAACAGTTTTAAAAGCTTGCCCCAAAAAATGGCTGTTCAAATAAAGGCATAGTGGAGAATGATCAGTCTTCTGTTTGGATGAATGTTTCTTATAAATATACAGTAACAGGCCAGCAGGTGATTTTGGACAATAATACTCCAAAATATTAGGTTAAACCTTATTAAACTCGCCATTGTCCATGCCAGATTAATGAAGGCAAAACAAGAGAGGAGAGATTGTTAATTTAAACGAACATTTCAAAGGGTTAAACACAATTTGCGCCTTTGTTATGGTGTAAGTCACGCACCGCTGCGACCGCGTCCTCTCCCCGTGCCATACTGCCTCTGCGCTCCGGACGGCGGCCTGGATCCGGTCGGACCCGCAGCACTGTCCGACACTGATGTACAATCAGAGTCCAAAGGCCCTGCTTAATTCTTCCTTTGCTTGTTATTTGTGTCAGATGCAAATTCGTTCTGTCTTCCCAATCTAGAAGCGTCCTCGAACAATGTGTGGTGCTCATCTGCGGCATCCCAGCGCATCTTCTGACCTCCGCCATCCACATCTCCAATGGAAAGGGTCTGATCTCTCTGAGTTTCGACATCAGGCGGTCTGTCTGAGTTGTGTGCAAGTGTGTATTTGTAGAGGTCCGACGACTCGGGGTGCGCACTTTTGGAGACTGATCTGGCTTTCCTGGTCTGGCCCCACTGGTGCGTCTTAACCTCGGACGCGTTGAAGCTCATCAGATCTGCCTGCGTGCCGTTAGTTTCTGTCCCGTTGCTGTTTTCTAAGTTGTTTGTGGTGTTGTTGGGTAGGGGTTCCGGTTTCCCTGAATGCGCCCCGGTCGGTTTCCATATGAGACTGTAATATATGGCCAGTATTATCGCCGCTAGGGACACGGACAAAACATAGGCAAACACGGTGGCAAGTCTTACCCACTTCTTATTGGTCTTCGCAGCCATCTTTGCCTTCTTGTCGCCCGTGTAGGTGGCTGGTTTCCCCCTCTCCATGTTGGGCATATAGTCCCTGTCCCGACTGGCCCGGTTTTTCCCTCGATGCTCCACGACCCCGTCCGTCTTGGAAGGATGTTGATGATCTTTAACGCAAGAATACGCGGAAATCACGGTGGATTTGTGCTTGAATTGCTTTGTAATTAAATGGATTGTCTTTCATTCATGGCGCTGGAAAGATCTTACAAATCCATCAGGGTGATGTTGCGCTTCAAAATGGATGATGATGAAGAACCTTCTGGTGTTTTCCAGCATCCAGCGCAGCATTGGTCCCCAAAGACAGCGATGTTTCTGATCCAGATATCATGGGATGGATTACGGAGGTTGAGAAAATGAGGAGAGATCATACAGTACGCAGATCAGTGTGAGGCTCGATCAGCTAAAAATACAGGAGAGGAGGGGGCTCTTAAAGGGCCAACGGAGAGACATGCGCTGTTTTCGGTTCATCTTTCACTTCAGATAACACCTTTGATTATCTTTCGTTAATGAGACCTTTAGATGCCTTATATAATGCATTACATATCAATATAAATAGATATCTGTCTATCTTATGTTTATTATATCTATTATATTTATTTATCTATATGTTTAACTGTCTGTCTATAAATGTGGATCTTTTATTCTGTATGTAATGGATGTAAATGTCTTGGTAATGAAAGTTAGCCCAGGCTCTTCATGTTACTGTTTAATGATGGGAGATGTGTGGCATGATGATGATGATTAAGAGGCCAAAAGTGTCACAACTGTTCTGTGTTGACCAGTGTTGAGGTGTTGACCAGTGTTGAGGTGTTGACCAGTGTTGAGGTGTTGACCAGTGTTGAGGTGTTGAGCTGTGTTAATATGTGTTGAGGTGTTGACCGGTGTTGACCTGTTTTGAGGTGTTGACCAGTGTTGAGGTGTTGACCTGTGTTGACCAGTGTTGAGGTGTTGACCTGTGTTGACCAGTGTTGAGGTGTTGAGCTGTGTTAATATGTGTTGAGGTGTTGACCGGTGTTGAGGTGTTGACCTGTGTTTAGGTGTTGAGGTGTTGACCGGTGTTGAGGTGTTGACCTGTGTTTAGGTGTTGAGGTGTTGACCGGTGTTGAGGTGTTGACCTGTGTTGACCAGTGTTGACCAGGGTTGAGGTGTTGAGCTGTGTTAATATGTGTTCAGGTGTTGACCGGTGTTGAGGTGTTGACCAGTGTTGAGGTGTTGACCTGTGTTGACCAGTGTTGAGGTGTTGAGCTGTGTTAATGTGTTGAGGTGTTGACCTGTGTTTAGGTGTTGAGATGTTGACCGGTGTTGAGGTGTTGACCAGTGTTGACCAGTGTTCAGGTGTTGACCTGTGTTGACCAGTGTTGAGGTGTTGAGCTGTGTTAATATGTGTTCAGGTGTTGACCGGTGTTGAGGTGTTGACCTTAGGTGTTGAGGTGTTGACCGGTGTTGAGGTGTTGACCGGTGTTGACCAGTGTTGAGGTGTTGACCTGTGTTGACCAGTGTTAAGGTGTTGAGCTGTGTTTATATGTGTTCAGGTGTTGACCGGTGTTGAGGTGTTGACCTGTGTTTAGGTGTTGAGGTGTTGACCTGTGTTTAGGTGTTGACTGGTGTTCAGGTGTTGACCTGTGTTGACCAGTGTTGAGGTGTTGAGCTGTGTTGACCTGTGTTGAGGTGTTCAGGTGTTGAGGTGTTGACCTGTGTTGACCAGTGTTGAGGTGTTTAGCTGTGTTAATATGTGTTCAGGTGTTGACCAGTGTTAATATGTGTTCAGGTGTTGACTTTTGTTGAGGTGTTGACCAGTGTTAATATGTGTTCAGGTGTTGACCTGTGTTCAGGTGTTGACCTGTGTTGACCAGTGTTAATATGTGTTCAGGTGTTGACCTGTGTTGACCAGTGTTAATATGTGTTCAGGTGTTGACCTGTGTTCAGGTGTTGACCTGTGTTGACCAGTGTTAATATGTGTTCAGGTGTTGACCTGTGTTGACCAGTGTTAATATGTGTTCAGGTGTTGACTTTTGTTGAGGTGTTGAGGGCTCATTTGAGTTCAGCACCATGGAGAGTTACAGTCTTCACAAATGCACTCCATTAAGAATCTACAGTGTGATATTCATCTACACAGTTTGTTCACGCAGCATCTCATGAAAACGTTTCAACTTAAAAGTCATTTTGTCTAGATTATTTTCCCATGATCGCCACCATTGGCTGCAATATGTTCTGGCAGTCAGCTGTGTTTCTGTCATATGTTTCAAGCCAATCAGATTAAGAGTTTGCAATCTTGCACCATGATGTCAGCCTGACAATCCACCCTGATTGGATGGCTAGCAGGAACCAATCGTTTGCTGACATCCAGCCCTGGTGGTCACACCTTTCAGTGTCATACCTGTAAGGTGGTACACACAGATGGAGGTCACTTCCAGACTGGAAATGTGTTTAAATTCAATAACACACACACACACACACACACACACAGAGATTGTCTTCAGAAGTTAATCTGACAAAACCTCCCATTGATGAATGTGTGTGTCTGTGTGTGTGTGTGTAAATAGTACAAACATATTAAATTCAGCTACAAATAACATCCTAAATAAATATATGTTAGTGTGTGTTCAGGTTTGGCTGTACTTGTGAGGGACATAATTTAGTAAAACATGTTGAAAACGGACATTTGAAGTGGTTCTCACTATTTATAAGGCTCATAAATCTATTGAATGTTTGTTATTAATCCAGCAGTGTCATCAGGTTTGCGTGATGTTTGGTTTAGGGCTGGGGATATAAAAGTGAGTAGGAGTATGAAAGGTCCTCCTGCTGTATGGCTTTAAAGATCTGTGTGTGTGTGTGTGTTGTTTTCTGTAAGATCTCAGAGTGTTTTTAATGTAAGGTTTCCCAGTGTATAAGTGTAATATTTGTACAGTATTTCCCAGGTGTCTATGTTTAATATAATTATTCTGCACATATTCATGTCTGACTGTGGAATAGTTGTGATATTTCAGTTGTAGTCTGTGTGTAGTTTAGGGAAAACCCATGTTAATGTCCTCTGTAAATTTCCATCTGTCAGCACTGAGACACTCATATTTGACTAGTAGATAAACTACATGGACGTCATGAAGAGCCACAGTGCAGCTAAGGCTGTTCTCATTCATGCCCCGTTTCAGCTCCTGATGAGTTAATTTCAGTTTACCACAATCACTTCACACAATCTTTTAAATAATAAACAACAGATGATCAATTTTGCTGTATGGATCATTATTACTCATGTACAGTAGACGCATCTGTGAGACAGATCACACATCCGCCTGTGAGACTGATCACACACCCTCAATAAGATGCATTGTAGAGTATTTATGCACTTTAAACTTCAATTTGATGCTAATAATTGTCATTTGTATTGTAATTGTCTTTATTGTGTCCATTGTTATGAGGGTATATAAATACCCTTTTAAATGTATTAATTATTGATACAGTTGCCTTGTATTTGTTGTGGATTCTAATATAGGATGATAAACCTCATGCCACTTTTATTGTTAGATCCTTAACGTCCTGTGTAGTTGTTTAATGTCTACTGTAACCCTGAGAAGGGTTTGGCCCTGGACACTCATTTGCAATTCATATTGAGGGCTGGACATTTTTCAAACTGATTTTTGTTGAGTTCCCCAAAGTCCTTCAGTATATACCAGGACTATGAGTTTAGGATTAAAGTGCTAGACCACAAGATTGTGTGGTAATCTGTCCAAAATGAGTAAAAACCGTTACTCACTACAGGAGCCCGATGTCAAAGAGTATCTCGTGAAGGGAGACAGATTTACAAAATGGAAAGACGTAAGTAGACGTAATCATTTTCAGGATCTCCCAGATAAATACATGAAACGCAATAAAAACTCATCTAATGTTAATCAGTAACTTATTTTACATAATTCTTATCAGCATTTACTGCGCAACAGATTGATTTTGGTCCTGATACTTAAAGATTTTCCTTTACATAATATATTAATATCTGATTCTTTCTCCTGTCTCTTTTGAAAAGACAGTTACCTGAGATATACATTTAGGGACATTAATGTATTTCTGGTTTGACAGACTCATGAGTCCTTGATTTGTGTTTTAAGAATCTTTCTCATGGTCTTGTGTAAGAGGTTCTTCTGATCTTCACAGGACTCCAAAAAAACGGTTCCGGTCACCATGAAGATAGATCCAAAAGGATTTTACCTTTACTGGACCAATCAGAGTAAAGTAAGACATTTACACTGAATCAGAGAGAAGTATGGGTTCATATTAAAATTTAAGACAGTACCATGGTACAGTGATGATCAGGAAACATGCTACTCTGCTTTATATAGCATGCTGATTAAAGATTACCATATTCTTGAACCACAGAATTTGCAAGGTAAGCAAGGCAGTTCAAGCAGTAGTGCGGTTATAATTGTTTAGTTTTTCTATTTAATTTTATTTAAACATTGAAGTCACCATTATTTGTATATCCTTCATACATCAAAGTAACAATCCTGAACTCACAAACATAATATTCACAAGGGTTAAACTACATTTTTTCACTCTGCCCTCTCTCTTTCTCTGTCTGAGTAAATACTGCTGTGGTTTGTATTAACTGAGGTTTTAGACAGAAAACTCTGTTGGCAGAGAAACATCCTGGATTTCTAGATGTAAACTTAAGATTAATGATATTATATTATAAAGTGCAATTCATTAGAACATTCAAACCCAACATGCACATCAAATTCACGTATAATTAGGTGCAAATAAACGGTTATAATCGCTCAAACATACCCATACACAAAAGTCACTATCTATTTATCATTCAGTGCATATACAAGCACAAATTCATCTAAATGGCTGTGGATAAATGATAGTTTTAAAATGTAATTTTTAAGGCCTTCTTTCTGTAACTTTTAAAATAGTGCTTTGTTGAACAAAGTCTAAGGTAGTTTAGTTGATCTTTTCTTGTTAACCTGGTTTAGCTGGTATCTCAGCCTGACCAAACTTGTAAGCTTGTTCTCTTAGCCCGCCCAGCTACCCAAACTAGTCTAACCAGCTTGGACAGGCTAAGAAGCCAGCTAACCATTTAGACTTAATTAAGCTGTTTAGTTTCCAGTGGGTCTGTTTGTTGTCCAGTCTTTCAGATAATGTCAGATTTGGCCACAATATTGTTTCATTTATTTTTTAATGCAGTTGTGTGATTTATTTGTGTTATATTACATCATTCTTTTGTTTTGTAGGAAACTGAATTTTTGGATGTTGCGACCATCAGGGACACAAGAGCAGGAAAATATGCCAAACTCCCTAAAGTATGTGTGGTGTCTATCTTATGTAATGTGTTTTTGTTGCATAACTCTCTTGACTGGCTAGAGCTGTTGGCTTTTAGACTGAGTGCCAGTGTTTGAATGGATTGTTGCTTTTAAGTATTTGTGTGAATTTGCCTTGCAAAAGCAACTTTCAACATACCTCATTTATTTAAACAGCAGAAACCAGAATCTACTTTCTGTCTTGAACTGTTTCTCTGTCAGATTGCCCCCCACCACACACACACACACACACACACACATTCTCCATCACACACACACACACAGTCTCCATCACACACACACACAAACACACACACACACACAGTCTCCATCACACACACACACACACAGTCTCCATACACACACACACACACACACACAGTCTCCATCACACACACACACACACACACACATACAGTCTAACAACACACACACACACACACACACACACACACACACACACAGTCTCCATCACACACACACACACACACACACACACAGTCTCCATCACACACACAGATCTCCATCACACACACACACACACACATTCTCCACACACACACACACACACAGTCTCCATCACACACACACACAGTCTCCATCACACACACACACAGTCTCCATCACACACACACACACACATTCTCCATCACACACACACACACAGTCTCCATCACACACACACACACACACACACAGTCTCCATCACACACACACAGTCTCCATCACACACACACACACACACACAGTCTCCATCACACACACACATCACAGTCTCCATACACACACACAAACACATCACACACACACACACACACAGTCTCCATCACACACACACACACACACACAACACCATCACACACACACACAGTCTCCACACACACACACACACACACACAGTCACAGTCTCCATCACACACACACACACACACACAGTCTCCATCACACACACACAGTCACAGTCTCCATCACACACACACACAGTCTCCATCACACACACACACACACACAGTCTCCATCACACACACACACAGTCTCCATCACACACACACACACACACACAGTCTCCATCACACACACACACAGTCTCCAACACACACAAACACAGTCTCCATAACAACACACACACACACACACACACACACACAGTCTCCATCACACACACACACACACACACAGTCTCATCATACACACACACACACACACAGTCTCCATCACACACACACACAGTCTCCATCACACTCCACACACACACACACAGTCACAGTCTCCAAACACACACACACACACACACACACAGTCTCCATCACACACACAAGTCACAGTCTCCATCAACACACACACACACAGTCTTCATACACACACACACACACACACACACACACACAGTCTCCATCACACACACACACACACAGTCTCCACACACACAGTCTCCATCACACACACACACACACACACACAACACAGTCTCCATCAAACACACACACACACAGTCTCCATCACACACACACAGTCTCCACACACACACACACAGTCTCCATCCACACACACACACACACACACACACATTCTCCATCACACACACACACACACACACATTCTCCATCACACACACACAGTCTCCATCACACACACACAGTCTCCATACACACACACACACACACACACACAGTCTCCATCACACACACACACACACACATTCTCCATCACACACACACACACACACACACACACACACATTCTCCATCACACACACACACACACACACATTCTCCATCACACACACACACACACACACACACACATTCTCCATCACACACACACAGTCTCCATCACACACACACAGTCTCCATCACACACACACACACACAGAGCTGTTGACCTTGTATATCTTATTTTCACATTTGCATGAATTTAGATTTGTTTGTCGTCTGGCGTGTTGTCGCTGATGACTCCTGTATGGAAAGCAGAAGAATGCCTGAGCTGTTGAACTTTCCATGTCATAATTATCACAGGACATCACAGGAATCACTTAATCACATCATCACTGTTTCTAAAGAACCTTGTTTTCTTGTATTTAAAATTATATTATTTTTAAAAATTAAAATTTTTTTATTTGTCTTTAATAAATTCATTTTCAGTGTTTTCCGATGTCTGGCGAATCACACACAAACCTTTAGCTTTCAGTGCTAACTGGAATGACAAGTCTCTCTGTAGTCAACAGGCTTCAAATACTGAACACTATAAATTCATAAAAAATATCTGTCTGTCAGTCTATGCCTGTGTCAACACAGACAGACACATATAACCAACACATTCTTTCTCTTTGACCCTTTCTACAGCACCCAAAAGTTCGAAATGTCTTCAACATGGATTTTCCTGACAGTCATCACCTGGCCAAAGTGCTGACCATCGTCACGGGTCCAGACACTGTCAACCTGACATATCTCAACTTCTTTGCTGCAAAAGAAGTGGCCCAGGTATGATAATGTGTTTAAAAACAAGTAGCATGCATTTACAGCTCATTTTGAGATCAGACAGACAGTTTTAGACAGACAGACAGACAGATAGATGTTTGCAGATAAAAGATTTAAATCTCAGAAATGACGCTGAATCCAGCTGCACATGTACAGGTCTAATGTCCCACTGAAAGCAGCCTCTGGTCACTGTGGTTGGAAAATAGAGTTTATGATTTTCATATCCTGCCACTATAAGCTGCTTCAGATGAACTGAGTTACAGCTTCACGCCTCTGAGCTCTGAGGTTTGTGCTGCGCCCTCTGGTGGATGGATGATTTATCACACCGTGACAAAAGATGTTGAAGTGGAGCAGTGGTTGCTCAGGTCAACATGGTTGTGATAATCATAAACACTGTTAGCATTTAAACATTTGTGCTACACACCGAGTATGTGCTGAATGATCAAACTCTGTTTTTGCATTGTGGATGTAGAAATGAGTGAAAATATCATAAAAATGATGATATGTGTCTATCACATACTTCAATTCAGTACAGGTTTCATAACATGTTAAATGTTATAAACGTAATTTCAGTATGTAAAATGATTGTGGAATCTCTGTCTAATATTTTCCCATCAGAATCTACATATTGTTTGCATATGCAAACAGGTCACTTTTTTGAAAAGGATTGTTGTATTGGTAGCTTTAAAATGCGTTGTAGTTATTTTATTATATAGATCATGTATTTACACTAACAAAAGAAGTACAGGAAATATTACAGTTTTTTTGGACATATTGTTCAGACATTGGAAAAATCTGTCATGCCTGTTAATTTTTGGTGCAGCAATGGGCTGATGACATCCTCTCCATCGCATATAACACACTGAGAGCAAACGCCTGCAGACAGGTCTACTTTGAGAAAGTGTAAGACATTTTAAAACGCTTCTTTTCATTTTAGATTTCCAGAAGTCCTCAGGTAAGCATTATATTTATTGTTTTGTTTTTGTTTGATATTCAGGTATGTTCGGCTGTCACTGCAGACCAATAAGGATGGAAAAATTCCTGTTAAAAAGTAAGAAATAAATATTGGATTACAGTTTTTAAGAAAGTCAGGTTGGTTGTTAAAATGTAATAATGGATTATTGTTTTACAGTAATATGCTGACTTCAGTATAATCATGATCTAATTCTTCTGTCTCTTCTAGTATTTACAAGATGTTTTCTGCTGATAAGAAGAGAGTTGAAACTGCCCTGACAGCAGCCAATCTACCGAAGGGAAAGGTGAGTGAGTGTGTGTGCAGCCTGTGTGTGTTTGCTTGAATGTGTTTGTACATTGTTTTATTAACACAGTGTCTGGTGTTCTTCAGTTTGACAGCATCAAGGCAGATGTGTTCACTGAAGCCGCGTTTAAGACTTTTCTGCTGCATCTCTGTCCCAGACCAGAAATCAGTGAAATCTTCACGTCCTTGTAAGTTGTAACAGTTCACTTCTACAATGTAAACACATGGACAATGACAGAACATGAATTCATATGAATCATTTAGTATTTGATTATGACATTCATAGCACCAAGGGGAAAGGCTTTATGACGAAAGAGATGCTCGCCAAGTTCCTGAACGAGAAACAGCGAGATCCGCGTCTTAACCAGGAGCTGTTTCCACCTGCGAGACCCGATCAGATGAAAAATCTCATTGAGAAATATGAGCCAAGCTCCTCCAATGCCAGCCGGGGTGAGAACCCAGAGCGTTCTTCTGTATTCCAGAATAGCAGTACCTTCTTTTTGTCTTTTTGCTCATTTATTTAGAAAATGTTAGCCTAAAGCAATAAAATGTGCCTAATTTGAAGGATTTAAGCATAAATCTATATATCAAATTCAGTCAAGTTTGTGTAAAGTTTTAATTGAAAGTGGTTCAGAAGACTCATTGGAAGCTGTCTGCTACTTCAGGTCAGATATCTCCAGATGGTCTGATGTTCTATCTGATGGGGTCTGAAACATCTGTAGTGAACTTGGACAAACTGGCCCAGAGTCAGGACATGACTCAGCCCCTCCCACATTACTTCGTCAAATCATCTCACAACACGTATCTGACAGGTAAAGCTTCTCTGATATTCTGTGTCTCTATGATTTTAACACACCAGAAACTACTTTTGGTAACACTGTGTGACAAGAAAAAAATAATAATGCAAATTAAAAGACAAACATGCAGCATTTGGCACAACTCCCTTAAGCAGTTGTTGTGTGTCTGTGCAGCTGGGCAGCTAACAGGCGTCTCGTCTCCTGAGATGTATCGACAGTGTCTCCTCGCCGGGTGTCGCTGTCTGGAGCTAGACTGCTGGAAGGGCAAACCTCCAGATGAAGAGCCAATCATCACCCACGGCTTCACCATGACAACTGAGATCCTGTTTAAGGTCTGTTTCTCCAATCATTCTCCTCCAGCATGAGCAGATGCTACATTTGAGTCTGTGTGAATAGGGTTATGAGCGGTCAATTCATTATTGTTACTTAAAAACCAAAACTTCAAGCATATATATCAAACAAACACAAATTCTTCTTTCTGAAATTCAGATATCCCATAAGATAGAAACATCACAGAAAGACAACAGTGAGGTCAAATGAAGGACATTTCCCACATTTCTCCTAATAAATATAGCAGTAATCTCACATGTTAGTCTTCTACAGTTTCACAAGAGAACAATGTTTTTAACTTAAGCTTAGATCTGCCAGGATACCAAAGTCAAAAGTAAGAGATCTCAAAATGAACGCAAACATTTTTCTGTAAATTCTTTAAAAAGGCCAGATGATCTGAGCTCTGCTCACCACATTTATTTTATAGCTGTGAAATAAAGTGGCCAAGTATGGTGTTCCATATTCAGAAATTGTCCTCTGCATTTAATCCATCCAGTTAGAGCCCAGACATTAGAAGCAGTGAGTAGTGAACAAACACCTGTAGAAGTGGGGGAGCAATTGGGGGTAAGGTGCCTCAGTTGTTTTCTGTCAGCATTGGGAATTGAGCCAGTGACCATCTCTTTACAAGCCTGACTCTATTACTCAATATTCCCAATACTCTATTACAGTATGTCAACAAGTGACCCATTTGTGTGTGTTTTGCATTACTCCTAAGGACCACAGGAGAAACGTCTGAGACAAAATTCATACCAAAATGACCCTGAGCTATAACCTCTGAACAATTTTGTTTATTCTGTAACAGGATGTTATTGAAGCGATCGCTGAGAGTGCCTTCAAAACCTCCAAGTATCCGGTCGTCCTTTCCTTTGAGAACCATGTGGACACGTGAGACACATTGACATTTAAACCATAAAACAAACTCATACTGCAGGTTTCATCATGTTATTTCTGATCTGTTTATTACTGCATTTGTTCAGAGTAAAGCAACAGGAGAAGATGGCTCATCACTGCAGAACTATATTTGGAGATGCTCTCCTCATTGACCCACTGGAGAAATATCCGGTGAGTTTGCGTCCGATACATCTGTAGATCTCTCCATCAGAGTTCAGGTCTGATACACCTGGACAGATCTCTCCATCAGGGTTCAGGTCTGATACACCTGGACAGATCTCTCCATTATAGTCTATTCATCTGTGGCAGCAGCCTGCCTTGTGCATGATTGATGTCATCAACTGGTTCTGTTGGGTCTCAATCATGACATCATTCTTAAAGTTCTGATGTATTTCTATGGTAGTAAACTGATCAAGACACTGTCAAGCACATGTAAAAATGAAAGACACTAATATTGCATGTTTGTGGATTTCAGCTGAAACCAGGCCATCAAATCCCGAGTCCATCTGAGATGATGGGTAAAATTCTCATCAAGAATAAGAAAAGCAGCACACCTCAGAATAAACAGGACAATGCAAAGAAACCCGCTGGTCAAGACCAGCCACAGGGATCTGGAGAAGGTTCTGAGAACACAGCTGACCCAAACAATCCAGCTCCTGAAGGGCATGAGGCATCTCATCACGGTGAAATGACCCATAAACATTTAAATGTGTGAATGTTGTTGCATTAGATATATAAAACATATCAAAGCAAGGGTCATGTATTTTTAAGAGTGACAACACTTGAAACAATACAAGTTTAGTAGATTCATGCATCCACTAAAATCACTCTGACAACAGTTGTAAGAAAATCTCAAAAAAGGTATTTCTGAGAGAAGCAGCATTTGTTTGCAGATTTGATATGTTGTTATCTAATGACAAGCCAACATTTTGAAATGTGTCCAAAGACTGCATTGGATGCTCATTGCTGTTAAGAATGTATGACATGAGATGATTTGATTGTAGGTTTTATACCAAAACATAAATTATATCACACGTGTCTGATAACGCACAAATGTCCATCTGATACAGACGGCCATGATGACCATGATGACCATGATGACCATGACGAACAAGACGAGGAGAAGATGAAGAACTCAGATGAGGTGAAGTACTGTGTGTTTTACCCTCATGTTTTGTCTGAGGGTTTTGATTTGCAGAGGGAATTTAAGACTCTTATTCTTGGGTCACTAAAGTCAGATTATCCCTATAGTACAGATATACTGTATTTTAAAGGGACAATTACCCAATAAGAAAAAGTCTTCCATCATTTACTTGCTGTCATTCCAGACCTGGATGACTTTTATTCTGCTGTGGAACACAAAAGAAGATGTTTTGAGAAAGTGGTTTTATGTCCATACAATGGAAGTCAATTGGTGCCACTGTTGTGCTCAGAAGCAACTCTTTGTAAACGATGGCAGAATTTTGTTTTTCTGGGTGAACAATCCCATTAGGTTGCTTTTAATTAAACTGAAGTAATTGTCTGCTGAATGAAGAATAATGATTGATTGGATGGCAATTGTTGTGAAGCACCAAATGGAGGAAATGGAGTTCTTTTCATATTAGCTTGTATGTGCTCTCAGGGAACAGCTGGACAGGAAGTCACAGCCTTTGAAGAGATGTCAGCGCTGGTCAACTACATTCAGCCCAACAAATTCATCTCTTTTGAGAACGCAATCAGTGAGTCAAACTGACCTGTGTGTCTCCACACACTCACATATGATCTTTTACTGCAAATTCTGTCCCATAATGCAACTGTTTAAAATAATGCTGATTCCTACTGTAATGAGCAATTAATGCTCTTTATAACGCTTTTATAAAGTCACTGTCTGTTCATCTAAATGTTTGATGTCATTGTCAACTTTGTCCACATATAGAGAAAAATAGAAGTTATGTCATCTCTTCCTTCGTGGAAACCAAAGGGGAAAGTTTGATCGCTAAGAACGCTGTAGACTGGGTGGAGTATCCTTCATTCTACAAATTACACGTTCAGGACCTATACAGTCGATGAGATCAGATGATACAACAGGTGAGATCAGATGATACAGCAGGTGAGATCAGATGATACAGCATGTGAGATTTACATTTACATTTATTAATTTAGCAGACACTTTTATCCAAAGAGATCAGATGATACAGCGGATGAGATCAGATGATACAGCAGATGAGATCAGATGATACAGCAGGTGAGATCAGATGATACAGCAGGTGAGATCAGATGATACAGCAGGTGAGATCAGATAATACAGCAGGTGAGATCAGATGATACAGCGGATGAGATCAGATGATACAGCGGATGAGATCAGATGATACAGCAGATGAGATCAGATAATACAGCAGGTGAGATCAGATGATACAGCGGATGAGATCAGATGATACAGCAGATGAGATCAGATGATACAGCAGATGAGATCAGATGATACAGCAGATGAGATCAGATAATACAGCAGGTGAGATCAAATGGTACAGCAGGTGAGATCAGATGATACAGCGGATGAGATCAGATGGTACAGCAGGTGAAATCAGATGTTACAGCAGATGAGATCAGATGATAAAGCGGATACAGATATAGGATGATGTGTAGATGTTAGTGCTTTCCTATACTGATGACTTTAGATATAATAAGAGGCAGATGAGTCGGATCTACCCTAAAGGAACCCGTGTAGATTCATCGAACTATAGCCCTCAGCCCTTCTGGACCGCAGGCTGTCAGATGGTGGCACTCAACTACCAAACCATGGGTGAGACACAAATGTTGTTTTTAAAAGCAATCTGATGCACATAAAGGCTTCAATATTTGGTCACACAGTGTTAACTGATAGTTGCAAAAGTTTGTCTCCATATGTTATGTTGTTTTGTAAAAATATAAAAAAAGTTCAGAAATGTTTCTGCACCAATTTTTTTTAATTTACTTCCAGTTATTTGTATCTGATTTTATTAGGTTTGATTTAAATTTGTGTTGTGTTTGTTTCGTTGTGTTCAGTTGAATTTGTTCAGTATTGAAAAATTGTTGTGTGTGTGCTCTACAGATTTCCCCATGCAGCTGAACATGGCTCTGTTTGAGTTCAATGGCAGGACAGGGTACCTTCTCAAACATGAGATGCTCCGTCGAAATGACAAAAAGTTTGATCCCTTTACCGACAGATTTGACACCATCATCGCCTGCACTCTCACTATTAAGGTCTTTCTTCTCATTACGATCATATGACAAAACTCACCACAGAAATTCATTGTCGGCACATCATGTTTTGATGTCTGTGATGTCAGACCTGTCAGGAGGCCTCAGTCTGGTCTTCACACAAAGCTCTCATGTGCCTTCAGGGGACTTGATTCACTCATATAAAGAACTAATACACTTTTCTGGTGTATATCCTCTTTTTTGGTGCTTGACAGACATGTTCTCACTTAATATGGTTTTCCTGTAAAATTCTCATTCCATTCAGATCTACTCAGGACAGTTCTTGTCGGACAAGAACGTGAAAACAGGAGTGGAGGTTGAAATCATTGGTTTGCCAAAGGACCCTAAGAAGAAGTTTCGTACCAAATGGACGACAACACCCAACGCCATCAACCCAGAGTGGAACGAAGAGCCGTTTGTCTTTGAGAAGGTTCATAATTTTTGATAAGTAACAAAAATCACAGTGACCGATCTATTCCTGCTGTGTAACACAATGACACATCAGGTTTTATGACACCTGCTGGTTGGAGGAGCTCAGAGGTTGAAGGTCTGTTTGATGCTGTACATGTAGATCTTGCTCCAGGAGATGGCTTACCTCAGGATTGTGGTTCACGAGGAGAGTGGCAAGTTCCTTGGTCACAGAATCATCCCACTGGATGCTCTTCAGACAGGTGAGAATCTTCAGTGGTTCTTTGCAGGAACAGGCAAAGGTTTTCATATGACGTAAGCCTTTTCAGTTCTAATGCAGTTATTCTGTCACTCTCAAATCTGTTAATAATTATAACGTGTGTGTGTGTATGTATTTGTGTGTGTTATATTGTGTGTGTATTTGTGTGTGTTATATTGTGTGTGTGTTTTATACTGTGTGTGTGCAGGGTTCCAGCACATCTGTTTGCGCAGTGAGAGTAACATGCCCCTCACGCTGCCGTCTCTGTTTGTACACATTGATATGAAGGAATACATTCCTGCGGCTTTTGCTGGTAATGTCACTGTCCTGTAAACCTACATTCAGTTAATACTGCACACATGCTTTTCATTTGCACTAATGCTACATCAAAGAAGCTCATATGTGTGTCATGTGCTCATGTTTTCCTCAGATTTCACCGATGCACTTTTCAATCCTGTGAAGACTTCAAAGCCTCCGAAGTTAGAGGTAGAATTTTTTAGTTTATTTGTTTGTTATTGTAAATTAAACCCTGTCAGGGTAATACAGTACAAGACCCGTCCCTTCATGTCGGAGTTGATTTTGTGATTATGATTCATAAAATATTCCATACTGTACATGCCAGTGTCCTGCTGCTGAGCAACATGTTAAAATAAGAAGCTTCTCATTCTGGTCTTATCTCTAGAGTTCCACACATGTCTCTGAACATGAGTTACCTCTCGCTGATGGGGCTGCATCCACTGTGACTGCTGCGCCTGCTGCAGGTACGTTCACATACAACTGACTGCTTCAAAATATTATGCCTATTACATCTCTGACTGTCTGACTGCCTATTATATTAAATAAAATTAATATTATTGTAATATGAAATACTTTATATGTTTTGAGCTTTAGTGTGCTTACTTTACATTTTTACATACATATTGTTCTGCTAATACAGAACCATGGTGCCTGAACCTTAGTGGGCTATTTAAATATTATGATGTGAAATATGGTACCCAGCATATCACAGAACAGTAGCAACATGTTATGCATGAGTGTACTTTTTGTATTAATCTTTCTGTGTTGTTGTATTGTCAGAACTGAATGCCTCAGTGACTCCAGCAGAGGGCGACGCTACATCTGCAACTGAGACTCCTGGTGAAAAATCAGAACAGAATCCTGCCTCGACTGTTGAACCAGAACCAAAACCAGAACCAACTCCTGAACCAAAACCAGAGGAAAAACCAGAACCTGAACCAACCCCTGAACCCAAATCAGAGGAAAAACCAGAACCAACCCCAGAACCCAAACCAGAGGAAAAAATAGAACCAACCCCAGAACCCAAACCAGAGGAAAAACCAGAACCAGCTGCTGAACCAAAACCAGAGGAAAAAACAGAAACAACACAAGGAGATGCTGAACCAAAACCAGAAGGTGAGGCTGCTGTAGAAGCAGCTGTTGTCACAGAAACAAGAGAATCAAGCCCAGCAGAGCAGCCCGCTGAAGACCCTCCTGCTGATCCATCAGGTGAGACCAGTTTCTCTGTGATACAAATTCAGAACTGATTCTGATTTCATAAGTGCCCACCATGAAATCCGATTTCAGATCCAACCACTGTGACCTCTGAAGAACTTCTGCAGCACAAGAATTTTCTGAAGGTCACCAAGAAACAAGAGAAAGACCTTAAAGACATGGAGAAGAAGTTTCAGAAGAAACGTGAAGATCTAACTCAGAAATACAGTGAGCAGTTCAAAGCTCTGAAGAAGAAGACAACAGCAAAGAAGTAAATGAACGTTATCTTCTAAGCTCACTGTTATTAGAGTGTTCAACCCTGCTGAAAAGACTAGTTTATTCCGGTTTAAAAATAGGTTTATGGTGGGTAATGCTGGATTGTCCATTAATTAGCAAAACTTGTTGGACAGGCATGGTCTTTCTGGTGAATCTAGTTGACCAAAACATTATTACTGGTCATGCTAGTTAAGATGCCTCCAAGAAAACAAGTTTCGTGCTGTTCAAGGCTGGTTCACCATATGGTGGTAGATCATTCTTATGGTATCTGGTGGTCACCCTTTTCGCCATATTAACTGTACTGTTAAGCAGCTAAAGTGAGCTGGCACCTAGTCCTAGTGAGGACACCACCTATAGTGTACAGCTCTTTTCAGTAGGAAGAAAGCAATACTTCTGCACTTTACTGTTCCAACTCTGATGTGGTTCATATATATGTCAGGGTTGATCTCGGGTGAAGTGGTTTTGTTTGCTTCTGTGTGATTCTGCAGGCCCGAAGGTTCAGATCCAGGTGAGCAGGTCACCGAACTCAAGCAGAAACTTAAGTCTGACCTCAGAGCATTGCTGGTCGACCAGTACGATCAACTGAAGAATAAAAAGGAACAGCATAACACTGAGGTAAAGACCAACAGCACATCAGAACAGCTGTTGAGGAGATTATAAGATACCTCTATTCAAAAAGATGCAGGTTCGAATCCGGCCTGCGCAGTGCCTCGATCCTGTTCCCTCCTCTCTCCTCATAATCTCTCCTTATGCCAAAATAAGGATCTAAAAACTTCTGAATCTACAAAATCTAGCAGGGAATTTATGTCTTACGACAAATCATGATGTGATGTTGACCTAAGACTAAACTTGTTGTTGTTTCTTTGGTCTGTAACTATATAAACACAATAATCACAAACAGTTGAGGGATGCTGATGAATTCTGGCTTCACATACACTAGCCCTGCTCTGTGTAGTCAGTTTTAGGTCAGTCATGTCTTGTAATGTGGGAGTAAACCACAGCTGTCTCTAACACTGTAGTCGCTTTACTGCCGGTTTCTGCTTGAGTCCAGAAGAAACACTTAAGTCTATTAAATGGCAGCAGAGTTTGGGACAAGCGACACAGAGGTTAAATGTACATTTCTCAGTAGATTTTCAAAATGTGTATTTTTTATGTGTACAACAAGACACACGTTAATGATGTCCCAATACTGCCTTTATGCACATTCAAAAGTGTGTATTTACTGTAATATCACCAGTTAGGGTTATAGCTTTCAGAGGACATTATAAGTGTGTGAATAGTGACACAGTATAAAAAAGAAACCAGGATATTAACAGGATGTTTATTCTGTTCTTTATTCTGAAGTATGTATATAAATGATACAAATAAAGAAGTGAATTAATGTAGTATCAAGCACTAATCAAATCTAGTCATTTTACTGATATGACCGGACAGTGTTGGTTTGGTTATAAATGGCAACAGATTGTCTCTAAAGACCAGCTGGTGCTTTCTGTTCTCATATGTGTAAGTGAGACTTTCTATTTCCTGTCCTGTATTTCCTGTGTGACAGTGTTTGACCAAACTCCTGGAGATGGCCACCGAGAAACACAGCAGTGAGCTAAAGGCACTTAACAGGTGTGTGTGTGTTACTCTTTTAATAATACTTAAATAATCTAATAATGTATCTTCGTGACCATGTGGAGATGACAGGATGAATTAGATTTATTAAAAAAATTAACAATGCATAACGCTTAATCTTAATCAACATAAACTGTGTATGGTTGTGTCTGTTTCTAATCTGTCCAGGTGAATCTCACTGAGAAATATCCAGATAATATTTATCCACACAATGAAAACACATAATACATGGTGTGTGTGTGTGTGTGTGTGTGTGTGTGTGTGTGTGTGTTCTCTTTTCAGTGATATGAAGAAAAAGGAAAAGGACAAGTGAGTTCACATACACACACATACAAGGTTGGAGTGGGATGTAAGGGCCTGTACTTTATTATACAAAAATACATTTGTATACCTGTATACAAAAATATTAATATAAATATCAATATAAAGACAAATTTAGGAATCCAGCAGCTATCAGATGAATTCGTGAATTCAAGACACAAACTAAAAACCACATTTAGTTGTACTTAACCACTTTAGTCCACATTTTTTTATTGTTTGTGATTAAATGTTTACATGTTTGTATTCATTTAAAGACTTACCATTGTTTTAAATGCTCATATTTATATTTCAGAATGAAGAAAAGCAAAAGTACTGAACAGCTGGACAGTGATAAATCTCAGGTAAATCAGCAGGTGTTTTCAGCCTCCATTACCATGAGTGAACATGTCAAGCTCACAGACAAACAGACAGATGCAAACTAAATGAGAGAGAGAGAGTGATGGAAAAGAGAGTGAGTAACCATGGCAATGGTCAGACAGCTTAACACACACACATGGATCAGGGCGGCCTGACTAACATGATCTTCTCTGGTTTGTGTTGTTTACCGCTGGTGAAGATGAACACATGCATCTGACTCATTCTCTCCTGCCGCATGTTCAAAATTCATTCACAGTTCAGCTTATTCTCTCACTGCACATGATCTTCTCAGCAGATGATCACTCAGATTCAGGACACAAACATCAGGGGACAAAATGTCTTTTAATGTGCTGGGTAGCAAGTGGACGGATGCAAAAATAACAAAAAAAGTCTTTTAAGAAACTTTACTGTCTCAAGGTGATCTTGTAAAGTGAATTTAAATTCGTTCAGATGCCGTTTATTTAAATGCTCATTTTAATTAGCATCAAAACTATTCATACTTGTAAATGTAGCTTTGTAGACTTGTTGGTTCTTGGGGCTAAATGTTAAATGCTTGCTGTCTTTGTAAGTTGCTTTGTATGAAAGCATCTGATGAATAAATACATGTAAATGTAGTTTAAGTGTCATTTTAGAAAACTGGCCATTGTTATGTTGTTGTAAAGTTATTTAGTTACTTAGCAGCACATGTATTGAGAACATGCTCCCGTGTGGATCTCCCCTCATCTCTCTCTGGTGCTCAGGGACACATTCATTTATGTGCCCTACACAAGCGTGTACAGCACATAAAATGTACAGATCTATATGTGCTTCTGAACATGTGTGTATACTGTGATGATGTGTGAAACATGTTGATCTTTCAGTCTGATGATGGATCACCTCAAGAACAGAGTCTGAAGAGGAGACAGGCCACCACACTCAGCAAAATCAGGGACCTCATCAGTCAGGTAAAGATGGACTTCAACTGTAAACCTCCCAGCTAGCAATTTTAGGTTGTAAAAACGTTTGTAAGAATGCTAGAGAAACATTAAAAATGTTCACGTTAATAATAACGTTATTGTGTGGTTATAAAAAATTCATAATGGTGTAAAAATTTATCACATATATCAAACACAAAATCAAACATGACACTGTTTTCTTAATTCACATCTTGAATAATTTGTCAGTGCATGTTATTCTAAAGACAAATATGTTTGCCTTTATAAGTCTTTCACAAAGGCTGTGTGGATTATACAGTAAATGTTGTGAGTGCTGTCTCATGTTATATTGAATTTTTAAGATCAATGTAAAGCTCTTCTGGTTTCATTGTCTCACTCCTTCATCTTGGTTTTCAGCTCAATAAAGACGCGGTCTCAGAGCATGCTAAGAAGATGTGGTTGCTGCCCAGCGACCTGTCAGAGGCTGTGAACTCCTGCGTTAAACCGCATTTCCCCGAGCATGTGGAGGAGGCCGCAGAAAAAAGCGCAGAACCCGCAGGACAGTTTAGCCAAGTTTTCACAGGATAAACTTACATACCAGAACTTGAGTTTATAAATGAAGTATAGATAAATATTTAATGAATTAATTTTACAGTTGTTTATATTTCAGTATATACTGTGTTGTTGTAATTTTTTAACACAAGACATTTTTCCTTTAATAAGTTCAAATTATAGAAACGTCCAGTGAAAGGAATATAAAATAACAAAAGGATGAATTATGAAAACTCAAGATGTCTGACTCATAGTTCACCCCAAAATGAAGACAATTTGACACATTTTACCACATGTAAGCAGAATGAACCTGAAAATCTCCCTTTGATTTTGGGGTAAAATATGACCTGGACATTTCATAGGATTTAGCCAAACCTCATTCTTAACATAATAATCTTTACATAGAGTGTAAATCTACAGGATCAATGCACTACTTTTTTAAGTAGGTTTGTGATGGTGGAAGTGATTATAATTGCGATTCAAACACAGAAACAACTGATATTATACTTACACATGAAGTACAGCAGTTTTAAGTAGGTATTCACTAAACTGAATTGTACCTCATGATAAAAAATCCACCAGAATACCACAGTAACTGCAGCTAAGCTGAGATTCTACAAGGAAGCAAACAAGCCTCTGGGATATTTAGAGACATTAAATAATGATTAGTATGTATCTGGGCCTTCACTTAAACATATAATGAACACATTAAGCTGTTTTCTGTTTATCTCTACTAAGTTTTTTAAAATTATATTTCTAAGTCTCTTATAGGGGACACAAGGTCTGTCCATGCAGCACAGATATTGTTACTACAGTAAAACCACCATCAAATTCTGAAATACTCCTTTTTAATGTATTATGATTTTATAGAATTAAAAATAAAACTGTAACTTTGGTATTTTGGTGGAAACCTTAGTTGCGATAAATGTTTGTAAGAGATCATTGAGTAAAAATTGCATCATGATTATGTTTTGATGTTATTTTATTAATAACTTTATTTGACCAGTGATTCAAAAATACACTTTGTATATCACTTCCAGTGATATACAAATTAATGAACTGTCATTTTAATTTACATTTAATGATGATTTAAATGAGTTTATGTAGATATGTAAGTGCATGTATTTAAATATACTGTATGTAAACACTAGCTGCTGTCATATGAGCCTGTTGTTTTATGATACACATCTATCAGATCTGACTTCTGACAGACACATTACTCTGAAAGTGTACTTTGCTGGGATTCTGTCTGCAGTCATTTCACACATAATGGCTGTAAAACTGCAGCTATTGAGATTTCTGTTGCCAAAATGGTTGTCTTCCTTTAAAAAGCTGAACAGGAGCAGAACATTGTAATGGACAGTAAAAATAAAGACACATTCAAATGTTAATGTAGAGAAGAAATAGAGCACTTTAACCAATGAAAAGCTTTAACAATAATATACGACCTGCACATTTCTGCCTCAGGACCCTCATTGCAACCATGGTATTTGTTTTACAAACTGTAAAACAAATGTTGTTTGTTTCACAGTTTGTAAAAGAGGTGCTATCTGTAGACCAGAAGCTGCGATGAACCTGGAGCATTTCCTGAACTCTGCTGAAATGAGGTCTGTGCAGTGAACGTTGTGTTCATGTTTTCTTTCTGTGTAATGTACATTCTGACAGACTGATTGAAATGTCCTGACACACTTGCACTGACAGTGAGATCTGATGACACATTTCCTGCCCGACTCATTCACTGATTGTGTGGTAATGCATATGTGCTTGTGTTTGTGTGTTCTGAAAGGCATTTATAGTCAGTCATGCTGGAATGTGTATGAGATCAGATGTCTTCTGTGTCTGGGCACAACATGCTAATATTAACAAACACATGCAGGTGAAGTGTGTCATGAACAAATTAGCATGTTAATCTGAACAGTTAGGCCACCATGACACCTCACATTCACACACAGAGCACCAATGGGCTGCACATCCTCCAGCTGGATGTGACTCACGTGTCTTCTCACATGGAACACAGACAGTTCTGATGTTCTACATTGTGTCAGAATGGCTGATTATAAATGTACATCTGCAGGATTTACTGAGAAATGTTTCTACTCATTCATGATTAAACAATACATTTACATCATCGTTTACCATCTGTAAAACTCAAAAGGAGACTGATCTTCATGTTGTCACAGTGAGCTCTGTTGAAGTTTAACACATAAGGAAATAAATGCTACTTTTAAAGGTTTAACTCCACATGCAGCAGGTTTTCTCACAGACATGAAATCACATGACCGGTCAAACGAAATGTTGTCCTCTTGGGAACCCTCTGTGATTGTGACTGAAACTGCTTGTGAGATGACATTATTATTATTACTATTAAACACTAAACTCAAAATGATCTCAAAAGAGCACTATTAGTTTGCTTTTATAATGTTTAACATACAGTAAAAGCAAAGTGATTTATGGACATTTTTAGGAGTCTGTCAATGATGGTGTTTATAAATACAACAGAGCTCAACTAACATCCACTTTAGTAAAGCTAAGACTGTCAGATTATTAAAAAAACAATGTGTTGTCTTGTTGTGTGAACAGCTGTCTTGTTTGAACGTAAGTGTCACAATAAGATTGTTAGCTCCTGTTTTAGGCACAGAAGTGCAGCTGTCAGTGCTGGACAGTGCATTGATTGACAGTGCTGGTCACCGCCCACTTTCCCTGTATGGAGAATACCAGCATCATGGCTCTGAATCTGATTTCATGTTCCACAGATTCCCGGTGTAAAACTACATGAGCGGGTGTGAGTCAATGACTATATTCATTTACTTTGGAACTGTTCTTGTTTTTAATGGAGCGAATCCTCTTCATTTTTTCTGTGTATTCAGCATGTGATTTTCCGACTGTTTCAGACTTTTCGTAAAGCTTTAAACACTGTAGAATGAGAAGCTCATATGTACTTTCTCAGCTTTTAACCAAAATAATATGAATACAAACTACATACAGCTTTTAAATGAAAGCACAATGACATGCACTCCATGTTACAATCGGACCTCCCCTGCATCTCACCCGTAACAGCTCCATCAGTCAAATGCAGATGGACAGATGTAGAATCAGCTCAATAAATTAAGGATTTTGATATCTGATGTGTCTCTCATGTTACCATCAGTCTGATATGAGCCTGTTTTCTCAAGCCTTTGCAGGTGACAAATCAACTGAAAATCAGACACCAGTTTTGATTTTCTCCATGTTTGATCCAATTTGTTTTCCCTGTTGTCCTGTCCTATATGATGTTCTGTAATATTCAGTGGATTTTATTTGATTTTACTCTCTTAAACAGCACATGGTATAACTTATTATTTATATGCTCTGTAAATAAATTGCCATTGATTTGTAAAGGAGTTTATAAGACCTGAAGTTAATCACATCATATGAATTGAAAAAATACAATAAATAAAGAATTCAGGGGAGACAAAAAACAAACTGCAGATGGGTAAGGAATAAACAATAAATAAACAGTGTAAGTGTAATGATCCATCTCAATCAATTCCATTTGATCAACTGTAGTTGATTTGTCTTGATCAACTACAGAAACTCCAGAATGAGTTCAGAAGCTCAAAGTTCGGCCATGACACGCTGACGAGTCACATGACTTGTATGTTGTTTGTTGGCCTGTAGCTGGGTTTGAACTCCTGTAACATTCTGCTGTTTATAGTGGCAGAAATGAACTATAATTGAGCATCAGGCCACACAGGGCAGTTCCAGCACGCTGACTTGTTGTGTTCTCTCAGCTCATAGGGGAAACAAAATTGTTTTGAAGGAAAATGCAGGTGAGGTGATGCAAGTGGAAATGAAAGCGGGAGGGATAAGAACTCCACACGGAGCAAAAGATCAACAGGTGCGTTCAAAAGAACAAAAATAATACAATCATCTCACTGAGGTCACAACAACAGGTGGACTTCTGGGTAAAACAGAATAAATCAACAAACAAACAGGCGACTCAGCAGGATTTCTGAGAAACAGCTTGACTGACTTTGTCTGATGTGTGTCATTACTTATGTGAAAAATAACATCTAATAAATTTGTATTTAATGTTTAACGCAGACACACATTTCATATCATGTCAAATGGAATAGACCATTTTACCAAGCAAAAAATAGAGTGGAGACAAAAGCGAGTCACTTTTAATAGCTCAAGTACATACACAGCATGACAGAACCTGAACAAAGAATCAGTGCTCATCCACCTAAGACAGCTTTTATTTCTTCATGTCCTCTGATCTTCACTACAAACACAAATAACCAAGATTCCTTTTGAAGGACACAAGAGTTTTTCTTGTTTCAGTCTGTGGTTCTAACAATATTTTAGTTGATTTGTGGTCTTAATATTTTGCTTATAGAAGGACACTGTTGTGTTGCCTGATTGCTTTTTCCTGACTTAAGTCCCTTGTTCAAATTCATAACCTCCCTCGCAAGCAGCTTTAACAGTGAGACACACATTTGAGTTATAGAATCAAACCAACAGACAGAAAACATGAACCTCTGTGTGTGCTTTACAGGCATTCCCTCGAGTTCACAGGTGCAATTTTAGTTCTTTTAGTTCTTCATGAGCCAACAGATCGCTTGTGTTTACCCGAAACACTGAGTGAGCACCCCACAAATGACAAGACCATTAAGTGTTGGGTGCTGTGGAGAAACAAAACTCCTTATAATGTCTCTGATGAGCAGCTCTTGGAATCTTCCTCTAATTCAGTAAATTGTTTCCCTGCCAGAATTATTCCTACATCACATTTCAATTGTTAGTTTAGCTACTAAAAGTAATTTTTGATGCTTTCATATGATGCATAATTTCAATCTCTTGGTGGTGAATAAATATCTTTCATCTTCAAATTTGTTTGTCCTAAATTTTCTTTTATAATTATGTTCAGAACATAAACAAGTTGATGTTAATTCCTGCTTAATTCCACTCTTAATTTAGTGGACCGATAAGAGAGACTTTGTAATTATCAGCACCAATTACCATCAGCTGTGTTGGTGTGGAGAGGTTTTAAAAGACACACAGACGGTCAGTGAAGTCTTCCTTTATTATTTTTAGATTTTTATTTAGTAATAAACAAAAGTGAAGATTGCATGAATAATGATATTAAGGAAGTATTTGATTTTCTGTGGCTTCTGAGTTTTTCATGGCTTTGTTCTGTGATGTGTATTGTGACATTTTATAGCCTTCATCTGTCTGCACACAAAATCCCTTCTTTGATTTAAATGATTTAATATCAGCTGTTAAACTGATACTAGTTTGCTGTGGTCACACCTTCACCCACTTAGACAGGAAGAGATGGTCTGGCTGATGTGTTGAGTGTTTATGGATGAATAAATCTGAACTGTTTGATTCTTGAAGAATAGGCAGAGACCAAATTACTGAAGTCACAAGAAAGGTGTGGATCATGTGATCACTTTCTTTCCTTCCATTGTGTTCAGTCCACATGACTGTGGGTGTGCTGTCAAAGGTTAAACCCAAACTGATGGAAAATCTCTGTATGATAAACCTTGAATTACTAAACTGCAGCTGATCTGTGCTGAGTAAGTTGAAAGGGCTGTTTAAAGGGTCTGACCTTACCTCTCATGACTTTGATACATTCTGTGAGGACACACAGGCTCAGCTGCCCATTTCATAACGTGACAAACTGTGAAATGTCTACTGAAGCCAAGCTCTTATGTGTCCTTGTATCAAATCAAAGGACATTATGGATGAACACTGTGAATCTAAATAAATGTGTCGGCTGCTTGCACTTATACGCGTTTCCCAAACCATTTACAACAAACACTGCATCAAATATTCACCTGATAATAGAATCAATAGTGTCTGAAGAACATGTTGAAATGGAAAAAAAAACAGACCAGATTTATAATGAAAGGTTTACAGATGAAAATGGATGATGATTATATAAAATATCTTCCACAATAAGCTTCATTAAACCTGCCCTGAGATTTTCTGTCTTTTGCTCTGAGTCAGATGGACTGTTGCAGCCTGTGGACATTATTGTAATGTACCTGTAGGCTTCAAAATTACATTTTCCACCATTCTCTGTGGTGGTAGGAACAGTCATTCTCATGACAAAGTGATATATCATATATATACATTCTTTTATACCCAACATTTCTTTTACCCCACACAATAAAGCAAGCCTGTGTTTTATTATTGTAATTCTTTTCATTAAATTAGTGTATTACTCTCCTCCCAGCTGAGAAAGAGGAGGCGATTGTGAATGGATGCCATAGCAGCTGTTTCCATAGCAACACACGGAGGGTGTGCAAAAGCACTGTAGTATAAAACACAGATGAGACTCAGAGACTCTGAGCTGCCAATACCTGCTACAAACTCATTCACTCCAAGTCCATCTGGTCTCAGTCTTTGAAGATGATGCTGAGGCCTAAAGACTTGTGTCAGGGCTCTGGCACTAAAACTTTTCTGGAAGCCATGCAGAGTGGCAAAGTACACCTCGCTCGCTTCGTGCTTGATGCTTTGGATGGATGCATCATTAACTGCAAGGCCGAAAGCGGGCGCACACTACTGATGCATGCAGTGTGTGTTCAGGATAATGGCACAAGATCAAAATTCACTCACTTGCTCTTAGAGAAAGGTGCAGATGTGAACAGCCAAGATGACCATTGCCGCACTGCCTTGAGTATTGCTTGTGAACTCGGACATCTGGATGCTGTAAAGCTCCTGGTGCAGTTCAATGCTGACCCTGAACTCACTGACATGTTGGGCAACAGTGCTTTAATGTATGCAGCCTGGGGAGGACACAACCACGTTCTGGAGTTCCTGGTCAGAGCATTCAAGAAGTTAGGTCTGCAGCTGGACCGCACGAACCACGCAGGCCATTCTGCTGTCCAAGTAGCAGACTTCTTCGGCCACAACCAATGCGTCCAAGCCCTCAATGGCTGCAAAAAGAAGGCCATAAGTTCTACTGAAGGTAAAGGGGAAACTGTAGAGGATCTCAGGTGGCCTAATCGTCTTCCCAAGCAGGTTTTGGAGAGGTTCTCCAGAGGGAAAATGCAGAGCAAAAATGAAGAACTATTTCCAGCCTTGTTTCAAAGACAACTGCATGTAGGAGACAGCAGCAGCCTGCGAATTCACTTTTTCCATCCACCAACGTCCCCTGATAGCACCGATTCAAACCATTGCCAAACCCTAAACAGAATGTCAGAGAGAAGTCCAGCTGAAAATGGACAGGATCTATTATTTGCCTCAAAACAAATTCACAACTCAGTCCTCAAGGAAGCAGGCAGCACCAGAAGGATGGATTTCAATTCGGAGTGTTGCCACACTGTTAAACATGAGAGCGACGAAAAGTCCTTCAGCCTGGACATCAGAAGCAACAGAAAACAATCGTATCAAGGTGATGTTCAGGAAATCAACAGATCCGCCACTAAATTCAAAAGAGCTTCTTTTCAGGATGAGAAACCTCATGTGGCAAAGTTATGTTGCCATGACAACACAAAGATGAATGATGCTAACCAGTCAGAACACCTTGGAGGGGTTGAGAAATCATGACAATGACACCAAGTGTAGAAAAGAGGCTCAAAATCATGGCAGTATTCCCAAGCTGGGCAAACAGAACAAAATTCTTAGAAGAAGTGGAAGAGAAGAAGTGGAACGTGAGAGGATCAAAGCTCATTCTTCAGGGCTCACAGGACTGGGAACCAGATTGCTTCGCAGATTCACAGTACCAGAATTCATAAGACTCATTCGAGAGATCAGGAAAGAAAAGGCAAAATGTCACCGAGACCTTCCCACAACCCCACAGGCACCGGAGAGTCGACAGCCAGCCCAGCATGGACAGTATCAGTGCAGTGAGGTGTGAATTTGAGAATAATTCTTCTTTATTTCATTCATAACAAAGATATAAATACATGATTATTAACAAAGATATAAATACATGATATTTAGATGGCTCTGGACCAGCCCCATATATGGACATTTAGAATAATCAGGAATATAAATGTACAGATATTTTGACTAAATACAGTTGTTTACCATTTAATAAATAGCCATGTACTAAATGAATAAAACTCTGGCTCTCCTGAGAATTTGAACTGCTAAAACAGTCTGTTATTATCCCTGTAGATGTGTGCTTTTAATGAACATATTTATTATTGCACTGTGACAGTTTTGATGGATTGTATATTACATGTTATATTTTGTGTTTGAGAACTTCGATGTAAAGAACATTACTATATACAGTACTAAAAATGTTTTTATTTACCTATGCATATCTGTAATGTAATTTCTGTAATTTTTATTTGCAAATGTATTAAAAATTGTTTACATTTAAAACAACTTTGTGTATATTATTAATGTTTTAATTTTAATATTAATTAATGTTATAATATAAATATTCTGCTTTTTCTTTTCTTTGAATTAGACGAATATTAATAAAACAAGGGCATAAAGAATCTAAGAACTTCATCAGTAATTTTTTTATATGCATGATTTATTCATTAATAAAAATCAAATGTGTATCTTTACATGAACAATCAACATACATACAAACACAACCAAACAAAATATGCTCACCTCACTTCAGTGTCATTCATGAGACACAGGTGATACAAAATGATGACCATGTTAATACTATGGAATTTCATTTTTACCAAATGAAAGTGTGTGTGTGTGATGTACACACACAAACCTGATGTAGGTTGTGTATGGTGGGCGCTGGCTCGTCTCGCAGTCTGTTCATTGCAGCCACAGGAGTTTAATTGAAGTACAGCCTGCAGAGGTCATACAAAAGCAGTTCTGTCAGTTAATGACCTGCATGGTTTTGATAATCCCATTAGCACCTCAATGTTACTTAGTGTTTTAAGATTTTCACCTCAGTACCGTAAGTAGACTTTGAGATGACCACTGGTGCCATCCAGTATGGAGTTCCCGCCAATGACTTCCTCTTAGGAATATCTTTACTGATCTGGGCACAAAATCCAAAGTCTGACAGCTTAAATAAAAAATATCACAGATCTGTAACTCACAGCTGTGAATTGTGTTCATCACTGTAACTACATTTTAAACAAACAGACGCTACAGAGAGACAGGACAGACAGAGACAGGACAGAGACTCACTCTTCCATCCAGAGAGAGCAGGACTGAGTCACTCTTGATGTCTCTGTGGATGATGCCCTGTAAGTGGAGGTATACCAGTGCCTGCAGAACGGCCTCATATACTGTAGCCATCTGCTCTTCACTCAGTCTGAATGAATCACAACACAGGATCACGATCAGTATCAGATCAATGGTGTTTTACAGCTTCAACTCAAATCAAACAGCCTCATGTGTCTCACAACACCAGCAGCATAGAAGACACTGAGCAATAAATACAGATATTTATAACCACAATCAACAATTCCTCTATGTACTTCATTAGAGCAACTGTAAGCATTAGGGTAATAATGTGGCTCAGCCAAAGCTTTATAAAAAATGACATTTAGTTAGACGGCATTTAAGTAACCAAGAATGTATTTATTATTTTTGATTGACTTGTCAGATCCTGTCCTGAAAATCAGTCGTGTCTCACTCAAGTCAGATGTAGTTCTTCTGTAAACATCAGTTTGGGGTCTCAGGCAGATAAACTATTCCTCCATCAGATGTCATCACAACATTTACTGATGTGATTGGATAATCCAATAAAAGTCTCTCCCACAGGATAAGACATGTCAGGAGACACCAGCTCATATAAACTTCACTCACTCACCTGCACCAAACAGAATCAAGCAGTTAAAATACTACATAATAAATGACTATGTAGTCATAAATAAAATACTACAGAATAAAATACTACAGCTATACTACAGTCCTGTGAGCTTAAGACACGTTAGTTTTACTTACAGTACTTTAGTGCTATAGTGCTTTTGATCTGAACATTATATCTTCATACCTAGTTTCAGAAACAATGTTTGTTAAAGCTCCACCCTGGAGATATTCCATGATGACCCAGAGCTCTTCCTCCACAAAAGCACTCTTGAACATATCCACTACGTTCCTGTGCTGATAGTCCCTCATAATCACCACCTATAAAGAGATGTCAACAGAATTTTATCAGCCCACAACAGGTTGTGATATTAGTGGAACGTACAGAAGGGTCATGATATTAATCTTATTAGCCAGGCTGTTTACTCTTTTTTATTTGTATCTATTGTAATGTGCACTGTGTATTTTGTTGTCGTGTTATCAGTCTGCATTGTATCTGTCTATTTATTTGTCTGTCTGTAGAATGTTTGCTAGAGTTTTTTTCATACTGGACTTTTTCCAGGAACACAAGGCTAACTCCACTAGACAAATCTGCACATAATCATCTTGATTAATTTGGTCTTTTGCTTCATTAAAGAGAAGTTCTCGTCGCTGTTGTCTCCTAAGATCCATCATCTTGACAGCCACCACCCGAGGAGTATGGTCTCTCAGGGCTGTTCTCGGGGTGTACCACCAGTCTGTTAGAAGTCCTCATATCAGGAATGGGACCCGCGCTCTCTCCATGCTGCTGTTCCTTGAGCATCGTGGGGCTATAGAAACAGGAAATGGGTCTATTCCAATTCCTCTCTTTCTGTGGATATTCTGTGACCTGTCAGCCCAGTGAGATTCAGGCTCACCTTGAGATGGCTCCAGACCTTCGTACTGATACACCTCACACTCGTTTACCTCACTCGGGCGGTCCAGTGACTGTGCTCTCTTGTGTGCAGAAGGGCTGCTCTTGGTTGGCCTCTGAGCTATCAAAGAATTTCTTTCAGAAACCAAAGAAAAACAGAGGATGTGATTTGTTAATTACTGCTGATACATTTGACATTTGCGTCCTTTTGACTTTTGACGTTATTGCATTTTTGCTGTGAAACTATTATATATAGATATATGATTTCTTGGTTCAGCAGCATATTTGCAAATATCATTATATATCTAATAAATAGCACATTTACTAAGAATGACTTATAAGTTAAAACTAAAAAAGCAACAGTTTCTCATGCAAATACTTCTTTACATTTTTCTAAGAAAGACATGTATGTTTATTACATTTATATCTGCAATATTTTTGTAAGTATCCTGACAGCTGTCATGTGCTGCATTCACTGTGGTTTGAGGGGGTGTCATGTGCTGTGTGTTTAACGTCATCCAGCAAACGTCAGGCCAGCAACGAATCCAAGATTCAGTCCAGCTATTATTCTTTCATTTCCATTGCAAACAAAGTGAAAATGCAAAAATGTTAAATTCATCTGTATACATTTTCAGAAAAATGAAAGTTGAACAGTTAGTAAAATGGTCCAAGATGTGCAAACCGGCTAATATAGTGTATGTATTCAGGCAGAAATGCCAATCATCCCTATACAGTGTCATTTACCAGGACATCACAACTGTGTGAAGCCGCTGCCGGCTGAATGGAGGAGCTTTTCCTCTGTATTTACTTCATCAGTTTAAACCGGGTGATGAACCCCGACTGTGAGGCCTGACCTCAGTGCGGTACTGTCGCAAACTGTCGTCACTGCATGAATCAGAGGACTTTATTTATCTTTATTTATCTTTATTTATCTTTATTTATCTTTATTTATCTTTATTTATCTTTATTTATCTTTATTTATCAAACTGTCGTCACTGCATGAATCAGAGGACTTTATTTATCTTTATTTATCTTTATTTATCTTTATTTATCTTTATTTATCTTTATTTATCTTTATTTATCAAACTGTCGTCACTGCATGAATCAGAGGACTTTATTTATCTTTATTTATCTTTATTTATCTTTATTTATCTTTATTTATCAAACTGTCGTCACTGCATGAATCAGAGGACTTTATTTATCTTTATTTATCTTTATTTATCTTTATTTATCTTTATTTATCTTTATTTATCAAACTGTCGTCACTGCATGAATCAGAGGACTTTATTTATCTTTATTTATCTTTATTTATCTTTATTTATCTTTATTTATCTTTATTTATCTTTATTCATCTTTATTTATCAAACTGTCGTCACTGCATGAATCAGAGGACTTTATTTATCTTTATTTATCTTTATTTATCTTTATTTATCTTTATTTATCTTTATTTATCTTTATTTATCTTTATTTATCTTTATTTATCAAACGTCGTCACTGCATAATCGCTTTATTTATCTTTATTTATCTTTATTTATCAAACTGTCGTCACTGCATGAATCAGAGGACTTATTTATCTTTATTTATTATTTATTTATCTTTATTTATCTTTATTTATCTTTATTTATCTTTATTTATCAAACTGTCGTCACTGCATGAATCAGAGGACTTTATTTATCTTTATTTATCTTTATTTATCTTTATTTATCTTTATTTATCTTTATTTATCTTTATTTATCTTTATTTATCTTTATTTATCAAACTGTCGTCACTGCATGAATCAGAGGACTTTATTTATCTTTATTTATCTTTATTTATCTTTATTTATCAAACTGTCATCACTGCATGAATCAGAGGACTTTATTTATCTTTATTTATCTTTATTTATCTTTATTTATCTTTATTTATCTTTATTTATCTTTATTTATCAAACTGTCGTCACTGCATGAATCAGAGGACTTTATTTATCTTTATTTATCTTTATTTATCTTTATTTATCTTTATTTATCTTTATTTATCTTTATTTATCTTTATTCATCTTTATTTATCAAACTGTCGTCACTGCATGAATCAGAGGACTTTATTTATCTTTATTTATCTTTATTTATCTTTATTTATCAAACTGTCATCACTGCATGAATCAGAGGACTTTATTTATCTTTATTTATCTTTATTTATCTTTATTTATCTTTATTTATCTTTATTTATCAAACTGTCATCACTGCATGAATCAGAGGACTTTATTTATCTTTATTTATCTTTATTTATCGAACTGTCGTCACTGCATGAATCAGAGGACTTTATTTATCTTTATTTATCTTTATTTATCTTTATTTATCAAACTGTCGTCACTGCATGAATCAGAGGACTTTATTTATCTTTATTTATCATTTATTTATATAATAAATATATGATAAAGCATATTTGTTGTGCTGTCGGGGGTGCTGGAACCCAGAGCTCTCCTCCATCCCTGACTGAGATACATACCGGCCGAGTGAAGGATGCGTCACCAGACAGAGACGAGGGCGACAGCGTGTACACAGCCCAGCACGACTCAGATAAATCAGCTTCATCAGGTAAGTGAAGCATGGTTATTACTTTAATTATTACACATTTACTTAATTATTACAGTAAATGTGAGGACGGCACAGTGACATACAGTGGAGAGATGCTGCTCTAAATTATGAGTCCAGAGCCAGAATGCAGCAGAAATGTGAGGATTGCATGAAACAATAAAGACGTAAATGTAAATAAAGACGTGAGCCTGTTATGCTGCATTGTGCTGTTTCATGTTGCATTTATTATAATAAAAGTGATTAAAATATTTTACTCACATGGTGTTTCTGAATGACTAGTTTTATACCGTTTTATGACTTTGACTGGTACTAGACAACAGAACTAGTGTTCAGCTGACATGCTTTAGGTGGATATATACTGACTGGACCAAGCTGACGTATGAGAAGTGTGTCATTAGTACCTTCTTTGGTTTTGGCTCTATTGGTGAAATATGAGGAGATTGATTTTAAAAGGGATATTTTAAATAATACAGTGATACAGATCTATGACTCTATATGTTATTCTGTGATGATTTTGGGCTCCGGAGCACTGTACCAAGCACTCTGGTAGACCCAGTGATTGGAGCACTGGAACTGAATGATTATCGTTCATATATTGTATGATTTTTGATGGTATTCCAGGGTACTTCAGAGAATATGGATCTAAATGGAGCCCTTTTGTAAATCACAATTACACAACATTTGGTCAAAGCATGCTGCATTAAAGCAAACACAATATCCCATCATTTTTTTATTCTTAAAATAGAAAATCCAGCACAGATTTATCTACTGCATTACTGTCAGTGTTTTTAATCTGTAAAGAAAGCATTGTTTCTTTCAGACATGATTGGTCTGGTCTTCCTGTACAAACATGGAAGGCTTCGCTATCGGCAGCCGTTCAGATGGCCATGTGTGTTCACGTGAAGTGAGTCGTCTCTGCTCTTTTAGGACTTACCCATGCTGCCTGTGCTTTAAATGATAGGCAGAGAACACAGGAGGCCTGTGGCTTGAGCCTTTGAGTTCAAAGTGCATTAACTCGATAAAAGACTCACAAAGCCACTGACCCCCATCACAATAAAACTGTCTGTAACGCACAATTAACTCTCACTCTAATATCAAGTGAAAGCATTCATGTCCTAGGACATTCAATGACATATTTAAGTCATATTTAAGTTTATGACATGTTTTCCTTCTAGGTTTAGTAAGTCTCTTCAGGTAATGCCATTCTAGTTGTGATAAAACATTTCGACTTAAGAGTTTGTGTTGAAGGGGCCTGCGAGACATCCACCCTGCTGAGAAAGAGCCAGTAAACTTCTCAGCTGCCTAAAGGTGCTCAGACTTCAAGAGGAATATTTTATAATGTTTCTGAGGCTGTGAGATGGCTTTTGGTCTTTAGCTTTTACAAACCCCCCCAGTGAAATAATATTTGAATATTTAGTTATAATGTGACTCTTTGCTGTTACTGTACATTCACAATTTACTTGATGTATTTACTTTAATATTTACTAATAATTTGTATTCCTCCAAAGGAATTTTAGAAGATACGCTCAACCCTGAAGTAAAACAAGACCACCAGTAAAGTCTTGTGAGCTATGAAAGATTAACCGGTAAGCGAGAGAGTTGCTCTTGATCTATTATTGACACAAAATGATTCTGTATTCATATCAATCATGGTATTTATGTTCTACTTCAAAACTGAATTTGTTAATTTGTTCATTTATAAGTCAAATGAAGCTACCTACTCTATCACACATGTTGTTTGTTATAATACTGGCATTATTATTAAACATTATTAAAGTCTGACATCAGGAATCTTGTGTTGTGCTGCTGTCTCACCTGACAGTCTGGAGGTCTTTTCAGTTGTATTTGACTGTTAGTTTGCCCAGTTTTCTTTGAGCAGGCTCCTCCTCTTTGACCTGAAACATCACTCTAGACTGAGTGCCCAATTCTGATGCCATGCCTGGCACAACCTTGAACGGAGGGGGAGAAGTCTCTCTCTGTCTGTCTCTCTGTCTGTCTCTCTGTCTGTCTCTCTGTCTGTCTCTCTCTGTCTGTCTGTCAGGAAATAAAGGTCCTTTGGTCACAGTCCCTCCTGATATTTGTCCTGTTTGGATGTCTGTGTTTTTCTTTTTTTATCCTGCCATGTGTTTCTGTATCATTCCTTCTGTCCCACAGCATCCATAGCTGCAGTCTGCACTCTACAACACTATCTAGCTCTCTCTCTCTCTCTCTTGCTGTTTTCAGAGCGCTGTAACGAAAGACTTGTGTTACTGGTGTGTGTGTGGAGGGCTCTGACATGAAATTACAGAAGACAAGCCCCCTTTTAAATCTTATATAGGTATGTACATGTTGTATATTTATACAGAGGAGCCTAACACTAATGGAAGAAAAACCCTAACACTATTGAATTTACAATTATTTGTTTCTGTTATCATTTATTTCTGTTATTTCCATTTTGTGGATGCTACAGCATTGCTGTGCAGTTGCTAGGGTGTTGCTAGGTGGTCTCTATCTGGACAGTTGCGTACTGGTCCAGGTAAGAGCACACCCTCTATTAAAAATACCTGAATATATTTTTTATGTATATACACAGCTTTTTTAGCACAGAAGAATCTTCTCTTGCTCAGGCACTTTGGCCCATTATTATAGGTAATGGTGATTTCATTACAAATTTTTATATCCTGTGCCAGAAGGAAACTGAGAGTAATTGAAATGACTTTGCCTTGTTTAAATTAAATGAGGATCAGCAAAGGAGCCTCGTATGTCGAAATCTTCATGTCAGCTGTCAACTCTGTTTGCTGAGTAAACGATGGAGAAAGTGGTTTCAGTCTGATATCACTGGCCTGAAAGGCTGATAGTCAGCAGAAACATCAGACAAAAAGATGATGAACACAGAGGTCAGACCGAGAGACACATCTTTACTAGTCAAGCAGCACTACACGTGTAGCTCACTGTGATTTGAATGACCTCCGATTCTGTGTTCTCCTGTAGCTCAGTGGTAGAGCATTGCGTTAGCAGTGCAAGAGGTTGTGGGTTCGATTCCCAGGAAGCACATGTAGTGACAAAAATGTATAGCTTGAATGCACTGTAAGTCGCTTTGGATAAAAGCGTCTTCCAAATGTAAAATGTAAATATTAAACGCTTACAGAATCTAGCATAATATCAGAAATTCAAACACGTAATGTATAAGGATTCTCTTTATCTCTTTGTCTAGCTCTGGTATGACAGGAATGCAGTCACCTGTGTCTACCTGCTGTCAGGTGCTTCAGAAATACTCTTAACATGCATTAGAAATCAACCATGTCTTTCATAGGCACCATGATCAGGTGTGTGACTGATAGTGCCTGAAGCTAAATGAACACCCTCATAAATTATTTAGGAGCAGATGTAACATATAGTCATTTTGGTGGAACAAACCTGATATGTGAGAAATACATTTATTTCAATAGTGCCTGAAGTGCATCAAATATGTCTTCAGGCTCTCCGGACAGAATTGTGGGGTGTAACCCCCTATGTCAGTCTTCACAAGGCTGGACAAAAGACAAGCTTCAGTTGTTTCTATGATTTGATTTCAATAAGCAATGGCTGTTTCATTTCAATGTCAGTGTAGAATAGCTCAGCTAGTGTTTCTGTGTTGCTGTGTTGCTGCTAGATGTTTTCTTACTGGCCCAAGTCTCAATGATAATCTGGTCTCTAGATGTGGCTTGGGCCCCTTCTTCAATGCAAGTCTTTGAGATTTCTGATTGCTTATAGAAAAGCAGTAACTCAACCAGCTATCACTCATGCCTGTAGCACAAGCTGCCCTGAAGACGAAAACTTTAGCAAGAGCTCAGGGTTTTTATTCAGTGCTGACTGTAAGGGTGAGTAATTGTAACAGCCTCATCAAACACCAATGTAACATGTAACTCAGTCAGTTATAAGTACACATTCACCCTGATTACACTGAATTTCAGTGCCTTCAGAAAAACAGTAAAGATTTGTGATTGTGTGTGTGTGTGTGTGTGTGTGTGTGTGTGTGTGTGTGTGTGAGAGAGAGAGAGAGAGCAGTCTTATTGCTATCAGTCTGTCTTTGCACACTAACCCTGCCTCCCTGTGATGTGTTTCTAGACTAACATGACTGGGTCATTTTACTGTGATCTGTACATCCTGTAAATATTCAGCCCTCAGCTGAGTCACAAAAAGCTTAATACAGACACTATACAATATTTCTTTCTTATTGTTGTTACATTTTTGTTTTTGCCAAAACAACCCTAGAGTTGAACTATATGTTGTTTGTAATGACTGCGTCTTTAGTAATCACAGTTTTGACAGGATCCTTACTACAGTTATTTTTACTACAGCAGAAACTGCAGTAACTTGTTATCAGCACCACTATCATTAAAACGCATTACTCATTTCTTTATCAAATATAAAGTGCTTGTTGAAAAGGGTCCACTTGAAGATATTGAATAATGTCATTGAGTAATATTGATTTTGCTTTGATATTAAGGTTTTTACATTTATATTTGAAAGGGGGTCGGGAGATATGACTATTTATTTAGCACATTTCATACGTGATGGTAATTCAAAGTGCTTTAAAAAGAAATTAAAATAAGTAAAAAAGTCAATTATAGTCTGAATTATGCTGTAATGAGGATATGAAACTGAACGTGTATCAGTGTGGCATTTTGTCTGTCGACATTTCCATTGACATTTATCAGTCACAAACAGCTGCTTCAAGAGTCTGAAATTAAATTCATTTCTTTTTTCAAATGTAGTTATAAAGCGCTTTTCACAGTGTTGCATTATTGCAAAGCAGCTTGAAAAAGAAAGCACAGAAAATGAAAATGAAAACTTCTACAGAACACACATTATACTTAATATTATAGATTTGTTCATGAAACATCAGTACACAACATGATATCATCACACAGTAACTCATCTTATATGTGTAACGCTGTATGTGTTGTATGTGTTGTATGTGTTGTATGTGTTGTATGCTTTCTTCGTTCATCTCGACAGTGAGACAACCACGATAAGCTCATGTGAGCAGAAACCGAGTCTGATCGGTTCTCCAGCACGTTCACATCGGATCGGATCGGATCGGATCGGTTCCTGGGCAGGGGGCGGGGTTTGTCTTGTGACGTCTTCGCCTGTGTGCTGAGCTCTCATCCGGGGAGGATTGCAGAGTTGTGACGGGAGGAAACACGTTTCTGTGTAACAGGTAAGAACTTAAAATGAGCTTTAAATTAAAGAATCAGTAAGATCAGATGTCAAGATATAGTCAACGTTATTGTGCTAATAACCTTTAAACATTGTGACAACATTGTGACAACATTGTGACAACATTGTGACAACATTGTGACAACATTGTGACAACATTGTGACAACATTGTGTCTTTCTGTCACCACTGAATTCTCAACATTTAAAGTTTTTGTCAGATCTCTACATAGATTCATACGCCTGTATATTACTCTATGTATTATATAACTAAAACCTGAGGTGTTAATGTTTTCATGTTTTCCAGGTCTTCAGTCTATATATACACAAAGTATTCAGCTGCAGCTTTTGTTCTTTGGAGAATGACTTTGGTTCGGCTCAGGTTCTTCTGGACCACTGCGTTTCTGGTCCTGTATCTTCATGTGGGCCCTTCAGAGGCTCAGGGTGAAGACAGGAAAAGATGTTTAGATAAATTCAGCCGTGGGAAAGAGGAGTTTGTCTTAAACACAGATGAATCTGTGAAGGAAGGGGCCATGTTCCTGGGTTCTCCGCAGGTGTCCCGGCCTGAAGACTGTGCCATGGCCTGCTGTAACGATCCGAACTGTAATCTGGCTGTGATGGACGAGGAAAGAGACTCCAAAACCATCAGCTCATGTTTCATCTTCAACTGTCTGTACAAGCAGAAGAAAGTCTGTCGCTTCGTGAGGAAGAAGGGATATAGCAACTATTTGTTGACATCTGTTTTTGACGGTTACCTTACACAAAAGACTTCAGGTAAAAAAAACTAATACACTAAATGATTTAAATGAAATGGATCTAGTAATGAAAATAATAAACGATGAAATAGTATTTAATGTAATTAAAGAAATCATTTCAATGCTACACAGTGTATAAAAGCTGTGATAGTGCGGCAGTTCACAAATGTAGGAGAATGTTTCTGTGAGTTCTCTGTGTAGCTGATGGTTATATTTTGACATCTGTTTTTAAGATTACCTTGAGCAACAGGTGCTCTGGTAAGGGAAAATATGTAAAAATGTGCTATAGATGTCTAGTGTTTTTCTAGTTGAATTAAAAATGAGTATATATGAGTATAAGGCTCATTCATGTCAGAACCTGATAACATTTTCAGAAGTGTGTCATTGTTCCAGATATTAGCCTTCAGGTCAACATAGAAACAATTTTGAAATGTTGGGGTGTAATATAAATGTAATATTATAATAATTGTTCTTAAATCATAAACACTTTCCATTTTATAGAAATAGTGGTTTTGATATTGGTCTTGACAGCATTTGGATTGTTGGATTGGAAAGAAAATGAGGAGTATATCAATAGGTGTGTTACAGACGTGAACTTACAGACGTGAACTTACAGACGTGAACTTACAGACGTGAACTTACAGACGTGAACTTACAGACGTAAACTTACAGACGTGAAGTTACAGACATCAACTAAAAGCCACATCTGGCTTTCATCGGGTCTTTAGAATGTGTGTCTTTATAAAGTAAAGATTGTTGGGATTAACCTTTTAGAAACCTTAGAATAATGATGTCAGCAGTGTAGAATGTTAAGTAGCAGTCTCAGTATAAAGATCTTGTCATTTCTAGTTTTCATTTCCTCTGCAGATCAGCTGATCTTCAGAACTCAAGATCCATCTTGTGTTGTGTTCCTATAAGCTGCAGTGTTTTGATATTGTTCCAGATGATGAGGACAAGCCACCTGTCGCAGTTGCTGGACAGGACCGAGTGGTTCAGCCTCATGATGAAGTCATTCTCAATGGCATTGAGAGCTGGGATGATAAAAAGATTGTGAAGTACGAGTGGAAGATGCTGTCTGAAGACTCATCAGTGGTGATGGCGGTGTGTGTGATGTTTCCTCACAGTGGACATTCAGATCAGGACAACCTTTTTTTTCCCTCAGGCTATATTAAGTCTGAACAAATAAAACTATCACACCTCCACACTACCAACACAACTGTATATTGCTATATAACATCCCGAATTGTACATCTCTAAATAACGATCATAATCTATACACCTGTAAATAATACTGTAAATAACATATCTGTGCAATAACATTGACAAAACTACTTCTATTGCTGCACTTTATTGTATTATTTAACTGTTTTTTTTCTTTTCTTTTTTTCTTATTTTAATTCTGCACTGGAAGCTTCTGTCACCAAGACTAATTCCTTGTGTGTGTAAACATACTTGGCACAAAAGCTCTTTCTATTCTATTCTTAAAGTAACAGTTCACCCAAAAATAATTTATTCCATCAGTTACACTTCCTCATTTTATTCCAAACCTAAGTTTATTTCTTCTGAGGAACACAAAAAATATATATTTTGATGTATGTTGGTAACCAAACAACAGTGGCACCCATTGACTTTCATTGTATGGGCACAAAACCACCAAGATATTTCTAGAATGGCATGAGGGAGAGTAAATGATGGAAAAAAAATCATTTTGGGGTGAACTATCCTTGTAATTGAACTGAGTCATGTGACGTGATAGTTCATGCTTAAATTCTTGAAACATTTCTTCTGAACTGGATGAGAGCAGGAAAAGCAGGTCTTCAGTATACATGGAACTCTTTTATTGCTGTTTTCAAAGCATCCCAGAATGCACCCGTAAACTGTGCAGAGCTGTTGTCTCGGGGAGGGATTTCTGCTTAAACAAAATTTTAAGCAGTTTTGATTTGTTTTCAGTTCTCATGTATGTTTTGTCTTTATGTTTTGAAGTTGTATTTTTGTAATGAAGTTGAAACAAGTATTAATTAAGAATCAGTTGTTGTGTCAAAACTTTGTAGTGTGTTTTGGGATGCTTATTGAAACCTTTATTGAGACCTTTATTATTCAACCTAAATGAAACTTATCTATCATGAAACTTATTTATCATTTAAAGTAAAAACAAGTCAAGTAACTAAACTCACTGTTTAAACAAGTCCTGCTGAAGCACATGCAACAGAGCAGCTGGAGATATTGATTCCTGGATTTCTGTTTATGGATAATCTTTTAAATCTTTTTCCAGAAAACTAATTTTAAGGATGCTGTGACGATCTCGAATCTTTCTCCTGGAATGTTCAAGTTCAGACTGACTGTGACGGACGACGCTGAACAGACAGACTCCGCTGAAGTGTCTGTATTAGTGCTGACCCCAGAACAGTCACTCCGTGAGTGCATCATTTGTTGGTCATCACAGCATCATTTCATCAATATGACCATATTTACATTCCTGGTCTTATTGTGTGTGATTTATCAGAGGACATGACATCACAGGACATGACATCTCTTTAATTTCTCAGCCCCTGCCCCCAATCGTCATACTGTCACCTACAAATGGGTAAAATGGGCTCTAACTCTGTTTTGCCTGAGAATACATTAGTTTACTCAAGTTAAATAATTTGCAAATGCAGGTTCACATCAACCTTGATGATCTTGTTTCCACTTTTCTTGTGAACATCAGTCAAATAATCTGTGTTTATTCCTCCAACACTCACTGCGATCATTACAGTAACGCAGGCTGTGGACAGAAACATTGGCAGGAATTTTGTTCTTGAAAAGCCGTTTGGGAGTCTAAAAAATGGATTTCTTAAATGGCTATTATTTTATTTTTGTCATAAAAAGAATTGGTCATTAGCAAATCAAGAGAAGCAGTTATTTAAATGTTCCTTGTTGGATATTTTAAATGATTAATCATTTGATCAGATTTCTGAATTAAATTTTCATTCACTGTTGCTCAGACTTGTTGTTAACAGCTTAAACCTCAGCAAAAACACTCATTAACCATTTGCTAATATTTGTCAGTCTTGCATACGTTAACCGTTTTACTGCCCATAATTTT